>QANW01001158.1:20005-236741 GCA_003254865.1 Dryas drummondii | reverse complement strand
CTCTCTCTCTCTCTCTCTCTCTCACTCTCCCTCTTCCTCTCCGCGTATGTAGAATAATCAGAAAGCATACAGTATTAAGAGATGGAAAGATCTGGGCCGTCGATTTTTGTATGGGTATCAAAGAATCAGTCAGCGATCCTCACGTTGGCTTCCAAGTTTCAAACGGTAGCCAGTCTGGCACTTCCAGCGTTACAGCCTTGGTTTAGTTGGGCAGAGAACAGAGTGGCCACTGGGCCTATCACCTTTCTAATGTGGAAATTTATTCTACGTTAATTCGGTGTTAGTATTACAAATTTATCTTTTTTTGCTTACAAATTTATCAAAGATATTATTTTAATTTTTAAAATTAATAATTATATACGTATAATAATTTAAACGAGAATTTCCAACACAAGTCGATATTTAAATCTAAACTTGCTTTGACCGTCAAAAGCTGTAGGGTCAAAAGATTTGTGGGTCTGACTTGCTAATTTCTTGAAACGGATTGGTTGGGCCTTTTGCGTACATTTGATATTTTGGTTTTAAGAAATCAAGTCATCGCCATTGGTGCTTCATCCTTCCAGTCAACATGTGAACTTATAACCTTTTTCAACTCCCAACCATTGCACGTTGGTAGTGCTTGTTTGTTTTTATTTTTATTTTTTTTTTTGTTTCTTTACTTTTTCATCTCTATTTATATAGTGTTCTCTTTGTTTCAATGAAGTTATTTCACCGACTAACAATGGAATACTTCGTCACTTGTTTATAAAAAATCAAAATTTGTCATGCCACTCTGCTTTGGTGACTACAAAATATAGAAAAATTTTAGAATTCAATCTTGTTCACCACCTTTAAAAACAATTGCATATGTAGATTATGGTCAACTATGGTCAACCATAACATAATATGTTAGCATGATTTGAAGGGTGGTATGGTGCATCATGATTAAAGGTGGAGAGCAAATTGCACTCAAATCTTTTCTGATGCCTCTAGTCATCTAGTATTACTGTTTTTGATAACCAGTTAACCAGTGATCATGAGGAGGAGCAACCCATGAAGATGAGGAGAGAGGAGAAAGAGGAGGGTAGCTCCAATGACCATCTACGCTCTTTTCCTTAGGACATTCTGAAAGATCAAATACATTGTTACAGCATACCCAAAGTTTACAAGTTACTGCAATAGTACAATAGTAGCAAGAAAATCCAAGTAAGCCGGCCAGCAATTGCTAGCTCCTGATTTTATCGGCAGCTTTTGTTGAAGGCGCTGTTCCAAAAACATTGTCCCATAAGGATGAGGTGATCCCAAATCCCTCACTTTGAACTCTGAAGTGATGGTTCAAGTGATATCTCTGTCGAACACAAACACAAATATTTGTAAAGGCATAAAAATGCAGACAGTCCTGTCAAATAGATGACAGAAAGAGAGAAGACGACAGGATTGAAAAAGAAAACAAAACAGTTTCCGAAAATTGTTACTTTCAGATCTTGCGTCAATGCTTTAGAAGGCTTCCCATGGTGAAGGTAGTAGTGAGTGCAATCATATATTACATATCCCAACAAGACCCCTCCAAACAAAGCATGAGCAACTGATGGAGGTGATAAAAGCTTTACCACAGCCCAAATCTAGTAGTCCAAAACCATAATATATCAGAAGCAGCAGATGAAATCCACAAGTAATACATAATATGCAAAGATATTACTGTCTGCCCCCTTCTAATATAGATTTCAACAATTAAATACCAAAAATCAACTAGCACAAATTTCATAAATATAAGAATCAAAATCAAACTTGATGAGTGTGAGTCAATTTTTTAAGTGAATGAGTTTTTTTCTTGAACAATTTATAGTTTATTCATTGGGAAGAACATATATAAACCTTTTCCCCATTTAGACAAAATTTAACTGGGTGAAACTTAAATGCAGCAGCAAATTACTCAGACCCAAAATTTGCACCTAGCCCTGGTTAAAAAGTATTCATGCTACAGTAAAACCAATGTTGTCTCAGAACAATGACACCCTATTAATTGCTACATGTTTAAGACAAAGAATAGCGGTTGAGGTAGTGAAATAGAACATACTGGCACAGCTAGAATAGCTGCTGCTGCAGGGGGGAAAACAAGTCGCATTCCATCCATAGGGTGCTTGTGATGGCAGCCATGAAGAAGATAGTGTAAGGTGTTTCCCCTACAAAAAATGATAAAAAAATGTGATGCTGCCAATACACCGAGGAGTGGGAAGGAAGAGAGGGGAGAAGACAGATAGAGAACCAACCAATAGCTTGTTGTTTTGATGTGGAAAAGGAAGCGATGCAAAGTGTACTCCACCAATGTCCAAATGCAGATGCCACCAACCACTGTTAAAGCTACCTGAGGAGGAGTAAGCCCCATTCGAAAAGACATGGAAACAAACCAGGATACTACAGGTAGCCAAACAAGTGGAATCACCCACCATGCTGTCCGGGTCAAGAGCTGTTTCAAGTTGATGAGTCACAGGGCAGCCACATCCATATACGAGAAGTTTGCCAAAATTTAATTTTAAACTTGCGAAATAATGGATCTAACAAGAAAAGTACATCATGTAACCAGCTTGGTGAATCAATTCTAGAAATTTTCTTACTGGCAAACAAACATTTGGCCTACATTTTCTTTTAACTTGTTTAAGCTCAGGTCATCTGATTTTAGAGTCAACAAGATTAATCTCTCATACTTACTATGATTTGAAAGATGAATATCATTAGTGTTCAATTGCTATTCTATAATCATCAACAGATGTTCTTTAGTTCCAATACAAAAGTATTTTCTGTCTCATACTGATGGTCACATAATTCTGATCAATATAGTTCCTACTTCAAATAAGGTTTTCCAAGTCCACATTTGTTGTATTAATTTTAAGTAAGGTACAATGGTTATAACTTATAACTATATAGCAAAACTCAATATATCAAATTTGGATGTACTTATTTATCTGTGTTATATTCATGTGTCGTGATTGTGTGCCTGTTTGTAACGCTTTTGAGTGCAAGATTTTAAAGTCACACCTCAAGAAAGTCATTTTCAAAAATTCTGGGGCCTTCCTTGCTAACAATAGGTTGGTGAACCCATTCATTATAAGCTTCCCCAAGATGGCCAACCTGTAAAAGTTCCACCTCTGTATGAGATTAAGTGAGACAAATGACCAAAAATAAAACAGAATTAATTCAAAACCAACCCTATATCTAACTTGGTGGAATTAATTTTTAAATTAAGTGTTCTAGATTATAACATGCCAAGTTTAAGGGAAATAGTCCAAAAATAAGTGGAAATGGCAGGATGATGCTTTTATTTTGAAACTTTTAAAGGGGCAAATAGTACAAAAAGAAGTGGTTACGACTAAGAATTACAGGATGATAATTTTGTCACAGAAAAGAAAAGGACAAAAGAAAAAGGATGGCAGTTTCCATTTCTATATATCATCATCAATTGCAATATGTCATGTTTATGTGTGTGAGTGCATGTATGATTGTGAATGGGATCAGCTAATGCTAATTGGGAGCTATTTGCATATGCAAGTACATGTCAAGAAGGAAGTCAAGCTAACCTGGAAGACAATAGGCTTATTCAAGTCCACAGTAAAAGGTTTACTGACCATCTTGGGACCTTCTTACCTAACTGGAGTTGCAATAAAATTAATTAAAAAACGTAAGTAAACAGGAAAGAAAACCTACATCAGTAAATTTATACTTCTCACATCATATAAGTAATAAGGGTTTTAAATGAGATCTTTAATAAACATGATTCTTTGTACTTAAACACATTATGCTAACTTGATGACAGATGGAGTCAAATTCACATCATTAACATGGTATATTTTAAATGAAATCACTAAAACGGACAACATTTATAGGTTCTCCAATCCAGTATCTAATGGAAAGTTAAACCAAAAATATTTAACAGCACAAGTTTAAAAGGCTAAAGAATACAGAAATGTCTAAATAGAAGAAAATAGAAATAAGAAAATATATCTAAATGGCTTGAGTTGTTAGATAGATGAGATTTTTAGAGTTAAATATACTTTTTTTAAGCTGGCTGTGCAGATGAATTAGGAAAACAGAAAATCTATGTGATTGTGCACTATAAGTGCTGGTGGTACACTTTAATCCATTGAACTGGTACATTCTTGTTGGGTTTTTCCCCTTATTTTTCTTCTCCCTCATTTTTTAGCGTGAAAAGAATTCAGGAAGATGCCCACAAAGCAACTTACTAGAATCTGTGCAAGTGACAAATCATTTTTATTTTTGAAGGTTATATCTATCTCGATTTCATTTCAGTCTTAAGCAAAGCACATCTGTTGTAGTCATACAATAATAATAACTACAACAGTTTGAACGCTAGACATCAATTATTATTAACACAATGGTTTCATGTGAGTAACGAATCTGAGCATTCACGGATATTTCTACATATTGCATATAATTCAAGAAAGACACAAGATTATTTTGTAACAAAGGAAACTGAATTCAAATACCAGGAAAATAAATTCATGCATTTTTGAGTTTTATTATTAAAAATCCATCGAGAAAAACAATGCAGGAAAGAAAAAAGAAACCAAAACAGAGACGCTCAGCAGAGCAATGCAAATAATATACATGTAATTCTCATTTCCACAATAACCCAGTTTAAAAATAACCAAAACCATTATAATTTGACAAAACCCAGATCAAATTTTCACATAAACTTCAAGAATTTCTACACAAGTTCACAATTTTCTGAGTAACCAAACAGAAAAAATATACAAAAAAAAATACAAGTGCCAAACTTTTTCAGAGCAATGCAGGACCAACCTGGGAGCTCTGGGGTCGTGGGAACCCCCAAAAGATTGACCAAAGGTTCGAAATCTCCGGAGTTTGTTTTGAAGCTTAGAGAAACCCAAACTCGTGATGAGAATGTGTATAAGAAGAAGCGAGGTCAACGTATTTGGAGCAGAAATCAAATTTGCCTTCGAAATCACAGCTTTGCCTCACATTCACTTTCAGCTGTTGCCCACTTGCCATTGACAGCCACCAATTTTTATTTCTTTTTCATTTTTTTTACTTTTTCTCTTTTTTTCTAAAAAATATGTTTAATACTTTTTATTTTTATTTTTAATATCTAAGATGGTTCGATTTATGGAAACATGGACCGAAATATGTAGAGTTTACTTGAATCCAAATATCCAATTGAGTTAGAGGCTTAGAGCTGAAATTGACTTTTCCAACTTTTTCTTTTATTATTAACTATTCGTAAATTTTGAGCTACGATTTAGCCTAGGAATAACTTTTGATAAATAAAAAACTGAGTATCATTCATTAAATCAATTTGTCATTAAATAGTTATTAAAAATTTACCATTTCATCTTGCCTAATGTTCTTACCAACAAAATAACCTGCCTAATGTTCTTGCCAATAAAATAACCTACCTAATTTTTTTACCATAAAAAGAAACCTTCCTAATTTTTTTACCAAAAATGAAACCTTCCTAATTTTTTTACCAAAAAAAGAAACCTGCCTAATAAAGGCAGTCAGCCATTTATTATTCATTTATTATTTTGTTTCGTGGCATGTGCACAGGCCTCAGCTTGAACAACTTTGGCTTCACATGTGCAACCATTCAGAGTTGAGACAGTTGGCTGCAAGTAATTGCATATGACTCATGTGCATATGACATGAGCCTTCTTGGGGCAGCAAAAATATCCCATACAAATATCTGTTTTAAAGTATACACATTTAATTGCTTCCATACACCAACGTCAACTATGTATATTATATAGGGAGCTTCTATACTTCTACTTTCTCTCACAGGGCTTGCTCTACTCAATTTAAGGCTCTCTCAAGTCTCAGCATGTGGGTTTCCCATATCTTCTTTCTCTTCTTCTTGATCTTCTTCGCTTTCATTCATAATTAAATGGAAATCAAAAGATGTCCAGAATGATCAAATGGAAAACCCCTTGTAAGTTGTAACTCAATGGTTAGCAACTTAGTTTATCAACTATGTATCCCCTCTTCACTTGTAAGTTGTAACCTTATGCCATGGCCGCAAAGTTTTGACAATCTGAGAAGGCATAATCAGATATTCTCTGTATTAAATTGTCTCTGCAACAGCCAGTCCTGAGAGCTGGCTCATTGGGAATTGAAGCTCTTCAATGGGGAGCTCGTATAGGTCAATGGCTTCCAAGAGGACAGGGATAGAAGAGATTGCTAGCCATCAAAAACAGTTGTAGATCATGAGTTACAAACTTCTAGTTAAGAAATTATTATACATGTTTGTGAAGTATTGACACAATTAGGCAGTACTCTTCAGTTTCCCTTAAGATTTTGTATGACCCTGCAGGCTTCTGATGAAGCTTCCTATCTATATATAATATTAATTTGCATTCATATTAATAGATTGCCAAAGATATCGTTTCAGATAGATTATCTTCATCTTCATGATCATAGAATTATAAATTGGTCTCTAATCCATAATCCATCTGTATATGCGTTTGACAAAAGATAAAAGAGAGAAAAGAAAAACATATACACTGTTGCCAGAAGAGACACAAATCTACATGACTACATGAAAGTTTGCAGTAGCCGACTCCTCCATGCCCTCCAGCTCCATGTATTCAACTACCAGAGCTCATGCTACTGGCAAAAAGGAAAAAAACAGAACTTGATAACTTTTACAGCCTTATCTTCACATTTAACTATAAATTTTGGAGTTCAAATGCTACAGAAAACACAGTGAAATACCATAATGTCTCTGCAAGCAGCACATATATAGTCCTTATCCGTGGAACAACCAAGTACCCAATTCTTCTTTGCCTCAGGCCAGTAGCGATAAAAAAATGCCTTTGCCTCTAAAATTGCAGAACATGCAGCTAGAAATTGCATCAATCAAGTTAAAAAAATGATGGTTTGAATTCGCCTCTGAAAGAATGAGTCCACACTACTAATTTTCATAAAGATGAAGATAACCTTCATTACTTTACAGTTTACAATCATCCTTCTCACAGTGTGACTTAGTCTTGGGAAAAAGCTGGCCAGAAAGTGGACAATTTACCGGCAAAATAACTGGTAATAATCAGACCATATCAGCCCCAGCCGGGGAAGGGTGTCTAAACAAAAAGAAAGATGTGCCTTTACACAATTTCTTTACATGTGTTCTTTGAACCCAAGTCAAGTAAATTGGACCCAAATGTTTTAGCATGATGCTATGGCTTGATATGTTTAACCTATGCATGATGAGTATTTATTGAATAAAAAAAAATTAAGAGAAGAACAAATTTTGGATTTAATGGATGTGCCATATGTTGAAATTTAGCTTTAACTGAACGTTCAAGACTTTTCCAGTGTCTATAATGCAAGGCCGGCACCTTTTTCTATTCTATGTGTTTGTTCTTCATACTCATTCAGCTACTTCTACCCTCTCTATAAATAACCTAGTTGGTACATCAATTGCTTCACATCTCTCTCACTCACTCAATCCTTTCAATTTTTCATTTGCCATAATTAACTTCATAATCTTATCTCATAAAAGAGGGAGAAAAATTAAGATGGCAAACCAAATTTTGCTATTGACTTTCCAAGCCATGACATGTGCTGTGGTCATTGCCTTTGAGCCTAGTCCATTGCAAGATTTCTGCATTGCTGACACTACTAGCTCAGGTTGGTCTCAAAATGTTCAGTTCATTTATGCTACAATAAGCTTTAATTTTCACTTAGAAATATGTAAATATTCTTCTTCTTCATACTCAATCCTTCAATGCTTTAACTTTTGTGTAGGTTTGTCAATTATGATTGTGCATCACAGTGACAAGAGTGAATGGCCTACCTTGCTTGGACTCCAAGCTAGCACAGACTGAGCATTTCTACTTCGCAGGGCTTCACAAAGCTGGCAACACTTCAAACCCTGTTGGTGGCAGTGTCACCCCAGTGAATGTGGCTCAAATTCCAGGACTCAACACCCTTGGCATCTCACTGGCTCGCATTGACTATGCACCATGGGGTGTAATCCCTCCCCACACTCATCCTCGCGCCACCGAGATTCTTACAGTCTTAAGAGGTAGCCTCTATGTTGGTTTTGTGACCTCCAACCCAGACAACAAGCTCATCTCCAAGGTCCTTAAAAAGGGTGATGTGTTTGTGTTCCCTGTTGGACTAGTTCACTTCCAGCAAAATGTGGGAAATGGAAAGGCTGTTTCACTCTCTTCTTTGAGCAGCCAAAACCCTGGAGTCATCACTATTTCTAATGCTGTGTTTGGAGCCAATCCATCAATTTCTGACAATGTTCTGGCCAAGGCTTTCCAGGTGGAGAAATCCGTAATTAGTCGTCTTCAGGCACAATTTTAGATGATTTCCATGGGAAAGAATTTCTGATTCATATCACCCCTCCTATTGATGCTAGTGATTTGCATCTTGTGAGTTAGATTTGTAGAAGTGCGTGTTAACATCTCCATGGAAATCAAATGATTATTTGTATCTAGTGAGTTGGTTTGTAGAAGAATCTCCATGAAAATGGAATGCTTTTGTTTGGAATTCTTTGAAAAAGTAAGTCCTCAATGTCATTTATGTCTCAAATCTTGATTCATTTCTATGTGCCACTTGTAGAAGATATCATTTCCTTTCATCTGTTTTTCATTGACAGGTAGTATAGTAGTAGAACTAGTGAAACAATGGATTACTGCTTATGAATTACCATTGATATAGGGTAGGTATGAGTTCCACAATAATTGACTTCACTGAACCAAACTGAGATTTCAAATAAGAGCTTAATTTGCAGAAACAATTTCAAACAATCCACAAATCAACTACTTGTTCTGTTAACAGTAGACTGTCATTCAGGGCAAGTAAATAGAGGTTGCCAATTGTTCATGAGATGGTGGGAAGTTACCTTAATCACATAGATTGAGCACTTCTGCTGTCTAGTTGATCTCTTTCAGAGCAGGGTTCTCATATCAGGCAAAGGACTTCATTAGCGCATGCATTGCTGCCTATGGAAAGACTGATGATGGGAAGTGGGTGGTAAAACCAAATAAAAAGGTCAATAAACTGAAAGTTGCAGAGACAAGAAGAGTCATCAAGAATCAATTAGAGCAAAGAGCCAGGAATCCAGATATCAGTCCCCAATGTAGTGTTATAAAAAGAAAGGAATTTGGTAACAATATGGTAAGTGAGCAATCAAGTCAAAATCTCTCAAGAATGGAATGAAAGACCGCAGCAAATGGTACTAAATTAAAGAAGGTGGAGCATAGGTTCATGAGTATCTTCCAGATGCTGGTTCCCTGTTCAAATCTTCTTTTTTTTTTTTTAAAGCAATGATATTACAGGTGCCTGGACATAAAGCATAAAGAGGAAATTCCAAATAGCAATGCAGAAATTAGAATAAAAAGTCAATACATGGTTAAGAGCATTGAAAGTAATGAGTCCTAACTCCATGGACAACATGTTTCTGTGAATCCCCTGACCAAGTTGAACAGAAAATCAACTATAAATGCAGAATTTTTCTCCTGACGCCCCCCTCTTCTAGTATCATCATTCTTTTTCACATCAACCCAACTTACTTGCATTCAACTTTTCCAATCCTCTTCTAAACCTCTTAAAGATGAAATAATTAGAAGCTTATACCACCTCAACTCTACCCTATTAGAAGATTTCAATTTAGAATTCTCTGAAACATGGTCTCAGAAAGTATAAGAAAAACAGGTAACAAAGTTGCTCAAAAATTTTGGTATAAGCGAGTGGCTTTGGCCAATATTTTCTACACCCAGTCCACAGCAGAACAACAGATACAATGAAAAAGTGATTTGACAATCACAATAAACAAAATCAATACTAGGAAACAAAAACCATAAGCTATGATTTGTATCTGTAACAATTTACAGTTTAGAGTACAACACCTCAAGTTGGGTTGCCAACGGGAAAAGTTGGAAACTTTCGCATTCAGACTACAATTTGAGGCTGATGAGAAGCAAAACAAGACATCACTATAACAACCCCAGAATCTAACTTGAGATTGGTACAGAAGACCTTATCATGGGCATGTTCATCAATCTTCTAGGAGTTCCAACATAAAACAGCAAGGGATTGTAAGCAACAGGGCCACAATCCGACCTCCGAAAAGTCCAGTCAGCACTACTAGAAACAGAATCAGATACCCACAATTCCTTTTTCTTCCTCCTTCCTTCTTTTCAACAATCAATGATGTTTCACTGCCATGATCAGAAACTCCATCTGTTCCTTGTTTTTCACACTTCTCTTCGGCATTTAGTGACAACAATGACATGTTTTCGCTTTCTTGTTCCTCTTGTATCGAATCTTTTCGTTCTTCCTGTTCCTCTGGTATCGCATCTTTTTGGTCTTGTTGTTCTTCAGACCCCTCTGCTTCATCATCTCCGGTGTAACTAGAAACATCACTGAAAGGCTCCGACCCATGTTTCTTACTCTTTCTACGCAACTTCTTAGACACAAATTTCTTCACAAGTTTTGCTTTAATCTTAGCACTTTTGCTAAACTTAATCTTACCGCCTTTTGATTCATCTCCATCTTCACCATCCCCCACCACCTTCCACTTTTTATCATCTGCACTAAGAAACTCAAGCAAAGTTACTTGACTAGCAGTACTATCGATACAATCCCTTCCGCTATTATTGTTAGGCTCTTCATTAGAAGAGTCTGATTCAATCTCTATATCAAGCAATTCAAACAGAACAGCCTCAGTCTTTTCTTGTACAATCTCCCCCTTCTTATCCTCACTCTCATCAACACCTTTCAAAACCAATGGAGAGGCAGAGACCCTTTGAGCTACACTTTGCAAAGCCGCTTTCGGTTTCGAACACGGTTTCAAACGACAAACCAAATGCTTACCCACGAATTCGAGAAATATAAGCAAAAACGCAGACAATGTGATCCCAACAGCGAGCTTCTTGGTACTCAAAGCCAAAACCACCACCGCAAACACCTTCAACACCGACAACAAAACCACACTCCAATCCCCACCGCCCACACATTTCTCAGCATCAACAACACGATTCTCGACATGGGTTTCACCCATTCCAGCCGACAACCGAAACCCATTTTCTTCAACACCATGATCACCTTCCTTGGGGATCAAATTCTCGACCTTGGGCGAACTGGGTCTCACGGAGATTGTCGAATGGCTCGAACCCATATCAGAAGTTGTGCTGATCGGATCGGTGACCCGGTCATCCGACCCGTTCTTGTTCTTGTTCTTCTTGTGCTTCTTCGACGGTTTTCTCAAGCGATCCCGGTTTTTCACGAAGAGATCGACGAGCGAGGTGGGAAAGCCGGTCTGGACGACAAGCGAACCGCCCCGTTTCGGCTTTTGGAAATCGGCGACGATTTGGGAAATTCGGGTCACCCCGTTCTTCTTCCACGGAAGCGGCATGGTCAGTGAAAATTGTAGAAGAAAAAGCAGAGCAGGGAATTTGGTTTTGCAGAGGCGACTCAATTTCTTGGATGTGAGAATTAATTTGACACGGTTTTATAGGAGTCAAGGCCAGTCGTCGTCGACAATGTTAGATCTATTAAAAAAATGCACAGAAAATTGTTGTGAAAGTGAGAGGCAATTATGGGTGAGGCGTGTGTTAGCTCGGGATGGTTGAAGGTTGAAACTTGAAACTTTGAACGATAGCGTTTTCCAGGAAGAGAGAGTTGAAATTATTTTTGTGTTCTCTCATTTTTTGTTCTTTCTGTGTTTGGAAAGTTTTGTTTTTATAGAGGGTGTGAAAAATGGATAGGTTCAAAACTACCAAGTTATTACCTTTCTGTTTTGTTTTGTTTTTTTTTTTTTTGTTTTTTGTTTTTTTAATTGGAGAGCAAAGAAAAAAAATAAAAGAAGTCCATAGCTAAAAACTATTTGTTGAAAATAAGTTTTTGTTTTAAAACTAGGTTGTGATTTATTTCTTGTGTCTTTTTCCTCATATTTTTCATGTATATTCTTTTTTAAAGTGCGCTTTTTGAGTTATATGAAAAATGTTACTGAATAGTTGAATGTTGTTTCCGAATTCATTGATAATAAATGTGAATCGGGAAGCAAAAGTGACTTTATTTTCTTAATTAGTCAAGTCAAGACTGTCAAGTGGAAAGAATTTGATTTCTTAATTAGTAATGAAAATATTAGAAAGTTGGTGAAAGAAAAGACCAACATTATTTTGATTTTGGGAATTCTAGTACAAGTCTCTAAGTTATAAACTCTTACTACTTTTTGGATACTGTGAGTTCTCGCACATAAAGTTAGTTTGTTTCTAATTTTTACTTAGTGGATATCCATTTTAATATTTTAATAAGAAGTAGAAGGATATTTCAATTCTAATGAATTTATGGTTAAGCCCTACATATTTTAATATATGTTAAAATTTTCACATATTATAATCTTGATATTTTTTTAATATAAGATTTATGTAGGTAACTCCCCATTTCACTTAACAAATATATGGTTACTTACTTGCACAATTTATTTTTTATGTGTCCATAAAGAGATCTATTTTAGAATTTTACATACGACCCTTGAAACATTAGAATTGATCTTCATACTCATACAAAAGGCTTAGCAAATAAAATAGTTGAAGAAAATCACAATACAACACTCAATGCATTTTTTTTAAACCTAATCAAGTGTCCCATGAGAGCATTTGGAGGGCATGCATGTTATCATCAAATCTTGAGATGAATTTTAAATAGCTTTTGCAATCTTCATAAGCCAAATGGCTAACAAGTGCCAGTGCTCCCTCCATTTGAACTTTTTGGCTACTGTTTATTTCTTTGTTGGGAACTTTGGGTGTTTTATTATTATTTGTTTTGTTTGAATGGTCTTTTTAAGTTTATTGGGCCAAAAATTAACAATATGAATCTTTTTTCAAGTTGCTATCCAAGAGTGTTCTTTACCTAACCCTTGTCGGCTTGTCCCATACGCAATTCTAATGAATATAATCTAGTGCTCGAAATGAATGGTGCCATAAAATCGTGGACAATCCTTTTAATGGGTTGTTTAGATAAGAATTGGCTTGCTTTTTTTTTTTTTTAATTAAAAAAAAAAATAGACACCACATCATATGAAAATGCCACGTATAGGGACAAAATTTATCAATCAACTCCAATTTTATTTTGAGCTTTCAGGCTTTTAATTCATGTGTAGATGTCCCCCACTCTACACTGAAAAACCACTTATTACCATTATTGGGTTGGGTGGGACCCAATTTCCATGATGTGATTTGAAAATTTAGAATCCAATGGCAGCTGATGCTTTCATTTAGAAAAGATAAATGAAAAAAAAAAAAAAAATCTGTGGCTAATAAAGTGAGGAATAGCAAAATCAATGAAACATGTTGGAGTTAGAACTAAGCACGTAGAATATCACTATGTGGAGGCGGGACCTGTTTTTTGTGCACAATGCACATCAATTATCAAACAACAATGCTTGGCTTTTTTAATCTTTATAATATTTTTATTCCAAATAAATAAAAAAATAACGCATACATAAAATTAAACAATTTTTTATTGACATCCACCTTCTTCTCATGAAGCTTATGTGAAACGTGTAGAGCTACTGGAGTTAATAGAGGAGGCCCTATGGTAATCTTTTTTTCTCTCTGGTATACTGTATACTAATATTAATTTAAAATATAAAGGCTACAAAAATCTGGTGTGAAAGTAAAACTGTAAAACAGAGTGGATTTAGATTATAGAAAGCATGTGTTAAAATGAGAAACATGTGAAATGATGGAGCTTGACTACCTTTTTTTGGCTTTTACTCATTCGGTCGTATCATATTCATATGCTTTGTGATTTTTTTAGCCACCATATGCTTTGTGATTTGATTATAGCTGTTACACCCATTTTCTTTCTTTTACCACAAAGTTCAAACACAAATACAAAGCTTTTTCCATGGCCTGAAACAGCAATGCAAAGTTGAATCATGAATGCCTGTAAATGAAAGCAAGGTTGAAATTTGAAAATATTGGATATGATTTAAATCTAGAATCAATTATTTTGTATTTTTCTCTAGAATTTATTTACGGTTCAAACATATAAACACATTTAACGGTTAAAATGATTTATATTTAAGTAATAAAAAATAAATTCATCTAAATCTAAAAATTTAAAATATATTTGTACGGTAGAATGTTTTTCATACTCATTTTAGCCAAAGCTCATGATAGGTCTCGATTTAATTGGACCTCTCCATTTTGTACTACGAGTGGAGGAGGAGCTAAATTTGATGTAGAGTGGAAAGGGATGCTTCAATGCTTGCCAAGTTGCCATTGACTATTGAGTCATTGACGATTATTGACTATCTTGACTTCAAATTAATGACAAAAACTCATTTCTCTTTAATCATTCCGTCCGTACATATGCATTCAATACCCAGCAACAACATGGACCCATAGCCCCATGTAACCAAAAAAAGCCCGAACTTAGTTAGTGTTCAATTAATTTTGGGTCCAAGCCCAATAAATAACATTGACTAACCCAGGCTTGGGTGACAGGCTTATGGTCAAGTCTTTGGACATAAACTCATTCTGACCCACAATAAAAATTACCCAAAAAAAGTTCCTTCCCAAATTTTAGTGCGAGGCAATGTAGATGACATTGTCTGATTCCTAATAAATAAATAAAGGACAATGTTGGATATTCAAGTTTGAGCGTCAATTTTTACTTATCACAAATCAAATGAGTTCGTAGTGGACTCTATTATTAGCTCATTTGATTGGTGATGAGTATAAGATTAATACTCAAACATAAGTATTTAAGCATTTTTCATAAATAAATGAGATTTAAAATCAACTTAAATATGAATAAATATTATCATATTAATGGGTAAGATCCTTTTATTGAGGTATATCTCATTTAAAACATTATAAAGTATGGCTTGTGAAACTTATTCCACATTGTATTTGATTTTGATGATTAAAAATGTTTATTTTCTAAGTCTCATTTTAAGGATCAATTTCCAAAAAATTAGACAAACCAAATTTTTTTTAATCATTTAAATAAAAGGTTATTATTTCAAATGTTTACCAAATTACTATGTTCGTTTATTTATTCAATAACAATTAGATGTCTTAATAGATTTTTATTCATCTATTTTTTTTGCAATGATGATTCTTGTATAGAGAATTATGTAATAGACGAATTTGATCATCAAATTACAATGTATAGTAAGTCTCACAAGTAATACCTCATTATGTCTAAGATGAAATGCCTCTATCAACGGGCATACAAAAATTGAGAAAATAATTTGAGAGATACACAAGCATTCGCTGCTTTTTAGTTTCAAGGTGAGTCAATAATTTCAATATTAATCTTCAAGGATTAGATTTGTAATTTATTTTGAAAATAAGTAAATGAAGAAAGAAAGTTCAGAAAGAAAATATAATAATAATTAAGTTTAAAAGATGAAGTGTCAATTTCATATTGTACACTTCAATTACAATCATATTAGGCAAGCTATTAGTTTTTCCACATATTTTTGGTTCTATTTCCTTATCCTGTTGTGTAAATTAATTGAAGTTGGGCTCCCCAACTAATAGGTTAAAAGGCCTGTCTGTACTTATGAATAAGATTGATTTGCTCCTTTCATCCACTATTACAATATATGGTATCCATAAATTCAAGAATTAAAGCAACTAAATGGGAACTCCATTGATGGCCAGTTGGCCACCCATTTGTGTTCACATCATTGTGGTTAGATTTATGAGGAAGTTAAAGGAGAACTTGAAAGGTAGCCACACCTCTTTGTTTACAAGGGACCTTGCAATATAATATGGGAAGGGTGTGCGTTACATTTTTTAATGAAGTTCTTTATATGGAATATATGTTTTGAGCATACACGTGGACAACTAGGTCCTCTTTTTTTGTTTTTAAAAAGTGTTGGGCTTTTTCATCAAGAATAAGCATCAATCAGATTAGAAATAGGATGTGATACTTGCCACTATATGAATGATGTTTCTTTCATGGTAAAAATTTTATTTTTCCTTTATAATGAATAATGATGTAATCACTTGATTTCAGGTGGGACTTATAACTTATTATAGCACTTTCATACATTGTAGTTTATTTCCTTAATTGACTTGTATGTGTAATAAATTTGATGCCCATCGAAATTCTAGACTGCCAAAGTTCATAGCAAGATTAGTAGATAAACTTAGGAGAAAAAAAAAAGGGTAACTGAGTGTTTTTTGACTGTTTTGCAATGTAATTTTACATGACACAATTCAAACACATTTGCTATAAAATAGAAAGGCAAAAGAAAAGAAATATATGGATAACTCAAAGAAACCATATATATATTTGAGAAGTGCTTTAGAGCTAACTAATTAGTAAGATAATACGACGCTAATCATTACTTTTAACCCACTACACAATGTAATCTTATGATTCAAATTATTTATTTTTTAAATTCTCATTCAAAGATCATTCTTGCAAAAAATCAATAAAATTAGAAATCGTTTAATCAACTATTAGTAAACTAATTGTGTTCATGTAAATAGACGAATACAAATTTTTTACTAAAACATAAAATGATTGTAATCAAATGACTAAATGATTTATAATTTGATTAATTTTTTATAAAATTAATATTTGAATAGAGACCTAAAATATAATTATATGTAATGAGCTCAAAAAAGTAGTTAACACCGTATTATTTTACTAACCGGTTAGTTCTAAAACATTTTGGTCTATAATTTTACACAGCTTATGTGCATTTTTGCTTTGGTTGAAACAGAAGGCAAAACTGGTGGGCACTGTAATAATTCTAAAAAATCGCATTGAATAACAGATAAAAATAAAAATAAATAAAATATCCCATCCCATAAACCATAAAAAAATAAAAACGAAAAACAAAACAAAAATATCCTAATTTCCCACAACCCAGGGCCAGAACGCACCAGGCACATCTTGGGTTGGGTCTTAGGTGTTTACGGATCACACAGAAACTTTACCACCCAAAATTAGAAATCCAAATCCATTAATATCAATAATGCTGCACATTTAATTTCCCAAAATACCCTCCCACCCTTTTAAAACCCCCGCAAAACACTCTCTCACCTCAAACCCCCAATTCCCAACAACCCCTTCCTCTCTCACCCATACGCGGCAAAACCCGTCTATCTTTTTTCCCTCCAAATTTTCCCGTTAACCAAACAGGACTCAAACGCACGAAAATGAGAGAAATCCTTCACATTCAGGGCGGCCAATGCGGGAACCAGATCGGGGCCAAGTTCTGGGAAGTGATCTGCGACGAGCACGGCATAGACAGCACGGGAAAGTACAGTGGGGACTCCGATCTCCAGCTCGAGCGCATCAATGTCTACTACAACGAGGCCAGTGGCGGAAGGTACGTCCCACGCGCCGTGCTGATGGATCTGGAGCCCGGGACCATGGACTCGGTCCGATCGGGCCCGTTTGGGCAGTTATTCAGGCCCGATAACTTTGTTTTCGGGCAGTCTGGGGCTGGAAACAACTGGGCTAAGGGACACTACACGGAGGGTGCAGAGCTCATTGACTCTGTACTCGATGTGGTGCGCAAAGAGGCCGAGAACTGCGATTGCTTACAGGGTATGGACAAAACAAAACTTTGGAATGAAAATGCTTTGTGGGTTTGTTTCGTTTTTGGGATTTGGCTCGTGCTTTTGTTTTCAATCTTATTTGGGTTTGTTTAATTTTTAGTTTTTGTTTTGTGAACGTGTTTGAATATGATGTGGTGGTGAACCCTTTATAGATTTTCGTATGTTAGTGAGTGAGAGTGTTTTGGTTTTTCATTTTTGCTCTTTGTTATATATAAAATGACCATGAGCTATGGACCGCTGCAATTAAAATGATTAATTATTCTGATCAAATTGTGTTGCTTTTGGGATTAGGATTTGAATGGCTGATTGATGCTATAATTCAACTTTTTAATCTTGCTATTTGTTCCGTATAGGATTCCAAGTTTGTCATTCTTTGGGTGGTGGCACTGGCTCTGGCATGGGAACTCTTCTTATTTCCAAGATCAGGGAGGAGTACCCAGATCGGATGATGTTGACATTTTCCGTCTTCCCTTCTCCGAAGGTGTCTGACACAGTTGTTGAGCCGTACAATGCCACCCTTTCCGTACATCAGCTTGTTGAAAATGCTGATGAATGTATGGCTTTGGACAACGAGGCTCTGTATGATATCTGCTTCCGTACTCTGAAGCTCGCAACCCCTACTTGTAAGGCTGGATCTTAATCTATAGTAGTTAGAGTTATTAGATGGTGTTATTTTTATGTTTTAATTTTTTTGAGTACAGAATATGATAAATTAGTTTACCTTAGAGATTGGTATCTTATAAAGAAATGATATAATTTCGCAGTAGGTGTTGTAACCATGGATGGGTGTTGAAAATGGTTTACCATGTCTTCTTTACTGGTGTAGTTAATTATTATAGTATGCAAGTAAATGGTTTGTTTCTTATTATGTGATCCTTGTGACATAATTTTATGCCTGTTTGCAGTTGGTGACCTTAACCACCTCATCTCTGCCACCATGAGTGGTGTCACATGTTGTCTTCGGTTCCCTGGACAGCTGAACTCTGACCTTCGGAAGCTTGCAGTTAACCTTATCCCTTTCCCACGTCTGCACTTCTTTATGGTTGGGTTTGCACCCCTAACTTCAAGAGGATCACAGCAGTACCGTGCCCTGACTGTGCCCGAGTTGACGCAGCAGATGTGGGATGCCAAAAACATGATGTGCGCTGCTGACCCACGCCATGGTCGTTACCTTACTGCTTCTGCCATATTCCGTGGTAAGATGAGCACCAAAGAAGTTGATGAACAAATGATTAACGTCCAGAACAAGAACTCTTCATACTTTGTTGAGTGGATTCCCAATAATGTTAAGTCCAGTGTGTGTGACATCCCGCCCAAGGGTCTCAAGTTGGCTTCCACTTTTATTGGGAATTCAACTTCTATTCAGGAAATGTTTAGGAGGGTTAGCGAGCAGTTCACGGCTATGTTTAGGCGCAAGGCTTTCTTGCATTGGTACACTGGCGAGGGAATGGATGAGATGGAGTTTACCGAGGCTGAGAGTAACATGAATGATCTGGTGGCTGAGTACCAGCAATACCAGGATGCAACTGCAGAAGAGGAGTATGAGGAGGAGGAGGAGGAGGAGGAAGAGGAGGTTGGTGCTTGATGTGTCTTTGTAGATTTTCAGTTTGTGTATAAGTGGTATGTTGTTGGCTTACTTTGAATGAGTGATTGTATGTTGTTGCACAGTCAATCTAGATTTGACATGGTGTATGGATTGTGGGGATCCTTGCATAAGAGATGGGTTTGGGTGACAACCCTTTTGTTTTTTATTTGGATGTCCATCTGTAGTACCGAGTAGGGCATATTATGTGAAGCTCATTTTTTTTCAGTGATGGATTTTTGTGTCTTGTACCATATGGTTATTGTAATAGTGATCCTTGCACAACTTTGTACACAACAATTGTTTTGATGAAGTCACTCTTTCGTTTGATTGCATGTTATGCGGACCATTAACCAAAGTTGCCTAAAATTTCAGTACAAATAAAGAAAGGTGCCTAAGAGTTCTCTCTTTAAATTTTAATCCCTAAACCTGAACCAAAGCTGCCTGAAATCCATCATTTTCTTTTGCCCTTTTATGAATTAGTTAAATCTACAGATTTTAAATGTATGAAGGAAAATTGTAAATAAGAAGAAAGGTCTCAAGACTTAATTTTTCCAATTAAAATGAAGTAGTGGGTAATTATCAAGTCAAGCTGAACAAATCTCCTGAGCCTAATCTCAAGAATAGGCCAAATAGCCGCTATAAATTTATAGCCTCCATTAACTTTGAGTCTTTGACCTGGCTATTCTCAATTTCTTATCATGATTCATATACAGAAAGGAATCATTTCAATTGCCGGCGTCTGGAAATAAGGTGAGGAAATAGACGACAAGCTTTCAGTGAACAAATTGTCATACACGGTTACAAGACAGACTTTTTCAGTGCATAAGACAACATGTACAGTACAGGTACGAGCTCCCTCTATAAAAGCAACGACATATAGTGGTCTTTATTCACAAGTCAAGTTTATCATTCCTTACTCCTTACAAAGTTTAAGCAAATTAACTTACTCCATCTCTCTGTTTAGTGTTTAGTGCCTTGATAGTGTGACTGACAATCTAGAGAGAACTAATCTCCAATGGCCTCTCAGTTTCTATTGCTAGCACTCCTTGCCATAACTTGTGCCATTGCTTTGGCATCTGACCCAAGTTCTCTTCAGGATTTCTGCGTTGCAGACACAAAAAGCTCAGGTATCCAGAATCATATTCATATTCATATGTGATTGTATTTCCCAAAAAGAAATACACAATATCAATCAGCTAGAGCCTAGTGGTAATTATATATGTTTCTAATGTATTTTTTCGCTCATGATTTCAGTACCAGCGAATGGTCTTGTCTGCAAGGACCCCAAGCTTGTTGAAGCCAACGACTTCTTCTTCAGTGGGCTTCACTTAGCAGGCAACACATCAAACTCAGTTGGTTCAAGAGTGACCCCTGTTAATGTAGCCCAAATTGCAGGACTTAATACTCTTGGTATCTCCCTTGCTCGCATTGATTACGCGCCATGGGGTCTCAATCCACCACACACTCATCCTCGTGCTACCGAAATCTTGACAGTCCTGGAAGGCAGCCTCCAAGTGGGTATTGTCACCTCCAACCCCGAAAATCGTCTCATCACCAAGGTGCTTCAGAAGGGTGATGTGTTTGTGTTCCCAGTAGGTCTTGTGCATTTCCAGCACAATGTTGGACATGGTAATGCAGTTGCCATTGCAGCTCTCAGCAGCCAAAACCCAGGTGTTATTACCATTGCCAATGCTGTATTTGGATCAAAGCCTGCCATCTCTGCTGATGTTCTTGCAAAGGCTTTCCAAGTGGATAAGAACACGATCCACAATTTCCAGTCAAAGTTCTAGACTCCATGTTGGAGCCTCTAATTAAAGGGACTTACAATTCATTTGATTTGATGTGTGTAAAGTAGTGTTTAGAAAATTGTTAGGATTCATTTATCAGTGCAATCATGTTGGTCTGCTATTTGGCTTGATTCTATTCCTTCAGGGAGATAATTTGTTTCTGCTCACATAGTAATGTAATCAAGTTGACCTCTGTTATTTTGTTTGATTCTATTGTTCCAAGAAATAGTAACTATGGAAGTTCAAATCTGGAGTGCTTTGAGTTTGGGGAACTGTTTCTATATGCTTCAGTGCTTTTATATAGGGGTGTGCATGGTTCAAAAAACTGAACCACAAGGGCATAACCGTAACTAAACCAAACCAAGCCTAGCCCAAGCCGACTGGTTTGATTAACCGAGAATATCGGTTCGGTTAGTTCGGTTATCCGAAAACTAGATAACAACTGATATACCCTAAACGCCATACCCTATACCTTATACCTTATCTCATATATCATATACTAGTATACTCTATACTAATTACCTATACTATTATACTCTATGCCCTAAACAATATACCTTTAATTATAATTGTTTTAGTATATATATATATATTATAGTATAGTATATACAAACTATAAATTATAGACTAATCCTATAAAGTATAAACTATACTATAAACATATACAAACATATATAAACATATACTATAAACCTTTAAACTTTACTATAAACTATAATAAACATATACAAACATGAGGAGTGCTCTAAAACTAACCAGTTAGCAAGTTAATATGAAGCTAATCATGCTTTTGGGCCCACCACATCACTAATCTCATAATCCGAACCATGAATTATTTAGGCCCTACTTCAAAGATCATCATTGCAGAAAATCAACTAAATCGAAAATCATGTAGTCATCTAATTGAGATCAAATAAATAGACAATCAGTATTTTCGATAAAAGCATAAAAATAGTTGTTATTATAATCAAATGACTAAATGACTTCCGATTTTGAAGATTTTTTATATGGATGATCTTTGAAGTAGGACCTAAAAAATATACGGTTCGAATTTTGAAATTACATCATGCAGTGGGCCCAACATGATAGTTAGTTTTGTATTAACTTACTAACAAGTTAGTTTTAGAGCATTCTTATACGAACATATACAAATATATAAAAATTATAATAGGTATAAACTATATACTAAATAAACTATAATAAACATATACAAACTATAATAGGAAATTTGGTTTACTCTATAATAAGTATTAAAATCATATATAAACCAATTAATATATAAAAATGAATATATATTATAAGTGGTGGTTTGGTTAAAACAGAAAATTTCAATATTGAAAACCAAAACCAAACCGCTCATCATTGGTTTGGTTTGGTTTTTTATCTGAAAACGAAAAAAAACAACAACAAAAAACCAGACCAAACCAATCTGGTCGGTTTGGTTAGGTTCGAAACTTGATTTTTCGGTATTTTGCACACCTCTACTTTTATATTTGCCCCTCCCTAACTAACCATTTAAAGGTCAGATGTCAATTTTGGTCCCTGTATTTTTACGAAAATTTCATTTTGGTCTTGTATTTTAATTTTTAGCAATTTTGGTCATGTATTTTTTATGTGATAGCAATTAAGTCTAAATAGTTAATATTATTTAAATTATCGACTGAAAATCCAAAGTGGAAGAACATGTTTCACACATGAGTGACATTTTGAATCTTTTAGTCTATCTAGATGCCTATTTAAGTCCCTACTTATCATTTAACATATTTAGTTTGACATTGAAATTTCTTATTTTTTCTTATTAATTGTGTATAGGACAGTTATGGGCGCATATAGGCCTCCAAGTGGGTTAAGATGTCTGAAATGTCACTCATGTGCAATGCACGTCGAATTTTCTATCATCAATTTAAACGAGATTAACGATTTGAACTTAATTGCTATGATATTAAAAGTATAGAACTAAAATTGTCAAAAATTAAAAGAAGAAGACTAAAGTGAAAATTTCTTGAAAGTATAAGGACCAAAAGCGTCATTGAAGGCCTTAAACAAACTAAAAAAGCATATTCGGAATTGTCTTTCATTACAAAGGATAACTTGTAGTTGTATCCATATATATATGCGCTTCATATCATAGCTAAAATATGAATTTCGGAAATAGTAGGGCTGGACGGCCGGTTGGTTCCATGAATTAAGATGTCAAAAGAAGGCAAATACATATGCATGGACATGTCGATGGATTCACCATCAATCATATGAGTTGAATCATATATACCCTGATTTCTAAATAAAGGATACACATGAAATTGAGGTGCCACCCACCTGGCTTTTTAAGCGGGTCCCATTTCTATTAAAAAGGTGGTGAACAAGATGATCCAAATAACATTAATTACTCTTTCCTTGGCAGTTGAGAGCAATGTTGTGCAGGATGGGCAGGCCGCAGGGACTTTTGATGGGTTATTTTGTTCCGTTTGCTGTCAATATAGTATTCCTCAGTGCACCATTTAATGCTGTCGCTTATCATAAGTTACAAAATTAAGCAATGCTTTAGAGTTTAGACTTTTTGGAAGCCTCTATTTGGTTAGAGGATTGTCTGCGCGCCTAGCTTAATGAATAATGACTTTTTTTCTGATACAAGCTTATCCGTAACATTTATCTTGGCAGTACTACGTTTGAGCTACCCCTTAGTAATGTTTCTGCTTTACTTGATGACCTTAATTTGTGGTATTTGGTAGGACTAGAGCCATCTATATATTTAGCCTCCCCGAGCTACTTTTGTTATTTTCTTTGTTCGGTTGGCCTTGAGATCTTAGTATCTTACCATGATTTCATATAAAAACGTAAAAATTTAGAATAAATGTTTAGAAATTGAAGTAGATGGCTCCAAAATATCACAAAATATTCAAAATAGTTGGGGATAGAGAAGTTTTAACATTTTTGAAAGTGTCAAGCTTTTGTGCCCAGAGCATATCAAATTGAACTAGTCCACAAGGGAAGTTTTGTATGTGTGTGTTTCTGTTTTAAGTTTTCAATTTTTTTTTTCAAAAGGGTTGATAACAAGAAGAGCATGAACAAAAGTGCTAAAAGTTTTATAAAATTTACTTTACAAGCTAACCTTGTAGTTCAACTTTGTGAGTAATTTATATAGGCTCCATTAGATTTGACCTGGCTTGTCATATAGAGAAAGGAACCATTTCAATGCCGGCACCTGATAATAAAGGTGAGGCAAGTGATGATCCAAGCTTTCAGATAAAAAGTTGTCATACACGGTTTCAGGACTTTTTCAGCACACATATATATATATATATATATATATGGGCCGGACAATACACAACAAGTACAGGCGGTACAGCTCCCTCTCTATCTATAAAAGCAGCAACATATTCTGGTCTCAATCCACAACTCCTTCAAGTTCATTCTAATTGCTTACTAGAGTTCAAGCAAAACTTGGTCCATATATACCAATCTGTCTGTTTACTACCTTGAAATATTTATAGTACGTGTGACCATCCATCTAGATTTAAGAGAGAATTTCCAAATCCCAATGGCCTCTCAGTTTCTACTGTTGGCATTCCTTGCCATAACTTGTTCCATTGCTTTGGCATCTGACCCAAGTTCTCTTCAGGATTTCTGTGTGGCAGACTCAAAAAGCTCAGGTACGTACCTTGAATCATATTCTCATATTTCTATCGTCATCATATGTGATTGCATTTCCCAAAATGAAATATAGATAATATCAATCAGCTAGAGCATAGTGGTAATTATATATGTTTCTAATGTGTTTTTTGCTCATCATGGTTTCAGTAGCAGTGAATGGTCATGTGTGCAAGGACCCCAAGCTTGTTGAAGCCAATGACTTCTTCTTCAGTGGGCTTCACTTAGCAGGCAACACATCAAACCCAGCTGGTTCACGTGTGACCCCTGTTAATGTAGCCCAAATTCCAGGACTTAACACTCTTGGTATCTCCCTTGTGCGTATCGATTATGCTCCATGGGGTCTCAATCCTCCACACACTCATCCTCGTGCTACCGAAATCTTGACAGTCCTGGAAGGCAGCCTCCAAGTGGGTATTGTCACCTCCAACCCTGAAAACCGTCTCATCACAAAAGTGCTTCAGAAGGGTGATGTGTTTGTGTTCCCAGTAGGCCTTGTGCATTTCCAGCACAATGTTGGAACTGGTAATGCAGTTGCCATTGCAGCTCTCAGTAGCCAAAACCCAGGTGTCATTACCATTGCCAATGCTGTATTTGGATCAAAGCCTGCCATCTCTGCTGATGTTCTTGCAAAGGCTTTCCAAGTGGATAAGAACACAATCTACAATTTCCAGTCAAAGTTTTAGACTGCAAGTTCAAAAGGGAGTGACGCGATTCATTTGAAGTGTGTCTAATTTGTGTAGAAAATTGTTAGGAATATTCATTTATCAGTGCAATCATGTTGGTCTGCTGTTTGGTTTCATTCTGTTACTTCAAGGAGATAATTAATTGTTTCTGCTCACATAGTAATGTAATAAAGCTGATCTCTGTTATTTTGTTTGATTTTATTGTTCCAAGATTAATAGTTATGGGAGTTGCTTCCAAATCTGGAGTGCTTTGAGTTTGGCAAACTATTTTCAATGAATTCTTTAATTATAGCATAATATTGTTTTATTTTTGGCTCTTTTACATTTTAACCACCTAAAGTTTAGGCGTTTTTCAAGTTCTTATTGTTAGAAAAAAATAGTTTTTTTACACTTTATCTATTTTAACACAATAAAAAATTAATTTAAAAAGACTAAAACATCTTTATTTTTAACAAAAGTTAAAGACAAAATGAGCCAGAGGTGGTACATTACAACAAATTTTTAATTCATGTAGTAAATTGAGACAATTCTGTTTTTAGATAGTAAAGTGAGATTGAGCTCAAAATTCAAGTGGATAAAATGTAATAAAGCCTCTAATTTTTGGTCTATACCAATCAGTTGGGCTGTGGAAAAAGGGGTAGTCCATCAATTTTCAAAGCAGGAATTTCCGTGCAAATGATGACAGATTTGCCATCTATATATGGTGAACTTCGCTATCATCGTTCATTCTCATTAACAATCAATTGGGCAGCTAGCTATTGATCTAGTTTATAAACGAACTAATTTCGTAATTAAGAACATGAACATCGGAAAGAGTATAGGGCTGGTTCCTTGAATTAATATGTATATGGGCACAAAAGAAGGTTAATATGTATGGATGGACATGTTGATGGATTCATGACCTCGATCCCATGGATTAAATTGAAGCTTCATTACAGGCATTCATATAGTCATATGAGTTGAATCATAATATGCAATGCTTAGAGAAATATTTTTCAATGGCTTGGCTGCCAATGCCATGTCCGAACCTATTCTTGGTGTTACTACACAGCAGCTGTAGTTTTGTTATTAGCTAGCCTTGTACGTATGAGGGATTACAATTAACCAGAGTGTTGGGTTTTCAGCAAATTTTGATGGGT
Source organism: Dryas drummondii (assembly GCA_003254865.1). Lineage (NCBI taxonomy): Eukaryota > Viridiplantae > Streptophyta > Magnoliopsida > Rosales > Rosaceae > Dryas > Dryas drummondii. Next base: position 210,335 of record QANW01001158.1, on the reverse strand, counting down.
TATTATGTTTTGTGTTTGCTGCTGTCAATATAGTTAGAGGTCGGAGCTGAGATTTTAGGGACCCGAAGCAAGCCATAAAAGTGGATATATTCCTCAACCCTCCATGTACATTCACTTGATTTTTTTCCCTATAATAAATACTTACAAGTTATAATAAGGGGTATATAAAATTTGGAGGGCTAAATATTTGGGCTTGAGGCTGTTGCCTCACTCGGCTATCCTCAGATCCGACCCTGAATATAGTCCTCGGTGCAATAATGTTGTGGCTCATAAATTGGAAGATTTTGAAATTAAGGCATGCTTTATATATACTTGATTCGATTTTGGATGCCTGTATTTTGTTAGAGAGAACTTTCTGATATGTCTGATGTAGTATGTCTACAAGCTTATCTGCATGACTTAATTAAGTACGTGGTTCCAAAATATCATTAAATATTCAAAATAACAGGCAATCACATCTCCTATTTAAGGATAGAGATGTGATACCAAACCATATATTCTAATTTTTGTTTGCAGATTACATCAAGTAATTGAACGAGTCCACATTTAGTCCAGACATTGTCAAAGTAAGCAAACCAGATGCTTTCAAACTAGATTGCTTAAAACAAAAAGAAACCTCCAATATAGATATAAATTATCTCCAATATTCTAATTAAATATAAAGTTGCAAAAACCAAAAGCATGACTGGTCATAATTAACCATACTTGATAGGATAAGATTATCTCATGCATGGTCTGATGGTTTTAGGGGAAGTTTTGTGTGTATTTTTTTTTTTGGATTGAGTAAACTTTATTGAATGGAAACTAAGCAGAAGGATTACAATCACTGTGTAATTGGGAAATAAGCCAAGGGGGAGCCTCTCTCTCCCAAGTTTTGTGTATTTTTTCTTTTAAGTTTTTAATCTTATTTTCGACAGGTTGATTATTTTACGGTGAATATTGACTTTTTTAGTTTTTTACATCTTAGGTGTAAAATTACAATTTAATTCTTAGATTTTGAGTGAAAAATTTACACTGACAGATTGATTGGTAAGCGAAAAATTATACGGCTATACAAGCCACCTTAAATTTGTGAGTAGTATAGCCTCGCTTAAATTTGACCTGGCTAGCTATTCTCATATTATAAAGAAAGGAAGGTACTATTTCAATACCGGGTCCTGAAAATAAAGGTAAGGCAGATGATGACAAGCTTTCAGCAAACAAATAGACATACACGTTAAACCGTTAAAGACAGGACTAGACTTTTTCTTTTTTGGCCATGCAGGACTAGACTTTTTCAGAGCATGCATTTATAGGACAATACACAACAACTAAAGGTGGTACATGCCCACTCCCTCTCTCTTTCACTCTATAAAAGCAGCAACATGTAGTGGTCTCAATCCACAACTCCTTCAAGTTTATCCTTGTTTACAAAAGTTCAAGCAAACTTGGTCCATATCTATCTCTCTGTTTACTGCATTGAATTGATAGTGTCATAATCTAGAGATAACTGATTTCCAATGGCTTCTCAGCTTCTGTTGTTGGCATTCCTTGCCATAACTTGTTCCATCGCTTTGGCATTTGACCCAAGTTCTCTTCAGGACTTCTGTGTGGCAGACTCAAAAAGCTCAGGTACCCAGAATCATATTCGTATGTGATTGTATTTCCCAAAAAGAAATAATATTAATCAGCTAGAGCCTAGCTAGTGGTAATTGTAAATGTTTCTAATGTATTTTTTATCTTATGATTTCAGTAGCAGTGAATGGTCATGTGTGCAAGGACCCCAAGCTTGTTGAAGCCAATGACTTCTTCTTCAGTGGGCTTCACTTAGCAGGCAACACATCAAACCCAGTTGGTTCAAGAGTGACCCTTATTAATGTAGACCAAATTGCAGGACTTAATACTCTTGGTATCTCCCTTGCTCGCGTTGATTACGTGCCATGGGGTCTCAATCCACCACACGCTCATCCTCGTGCTACCGAAATCTTCACAGTCCTGGAAGGCAGCCTCCAAGTGGGTTTTGTCACCTCCAACCCTGAAAACCGTCTCATCACAAAAGTGCTTCAGAAGGGTGATGTGTTTGTGTTCCCAGTAGGTCTTGTGCATTTCCAGCACAATGTTGGAACTGGTAATGCAGTTGCCATTTCAGCTCTCAGCAGCCAAAACCCAGGTATCATTACCATTGCCAATACTGTATTTGGATCAAAGCCTGCCATCTCTTCTGATGTTCTTGCAAAGGCTTTCCAAGTGGATAAGAACACAATCGACAATTTCCAGTCAAAGTATTAGACTCCAAGTTGGAATTACAATTCATTTGAATTGTGTTAACTAGTGTGAATAAATTTGTTACTGTTCATTTATCAGTGCAATCATGTTGGTCTGCTATTTTTTTGATTCTGTTAATTCAAGAAGATAATTTGTTTCTGCTTATTATTAATGTACTCAAGTTGATGTCCGATTTTGTTTGATTCTATTGCTATAAGAAATAATATTTACTGAAGTTTTACCACATCTGGATGTCTTTCCATGAAAAGTAATTTTGAATAGGAGACAGTAGTCCTTTGGGTTTGGGAACCTGTTTCTATATATGCGCCTTTTACATTTTTTCCATCACAAAAAAGAATGGTGTGTAAGTTTCCTTTAAGAATTATGCAATCTGCACAAACAGTAACCCAAGAGTGACAAGCAGAAGGAATGAGAAATCAATTTCAACCGAAAGAGAATTAATCCGAGTACACTATCAGTTTTAAGCAGTTAACAGGAGGGGGGATTCCAAGTCAAAAACTCCTTTTATGTTTCTTTGCAGCACACAGATCACCTCCAGCTCATTCAACTGCATAATTAATAATGAAAAAAGAAGCTTTATTGGAATAATGAAAGTTGGGATAAAAAACTGCTCTACATCTCCAATTCCAAAGAAACCAGCAGTCGTTGCAAAAATTTCTATACCAATTAATCAACTCCAATTAAACTTTCTAGATACAGTAGGTTTCAGGTTCTTTTGTAGCCAACCTTGGAAACCAACATCTGCAGAATAGTTGAGATGGCTAAGGACTTTGAGCAAGGTCCATATACTGGCACTCTTAGGACACTCCATGAAGAGTTGCTGTATATTTTCATAGGTGGAGCATCATATTAGCTCAACAAGATCCATTCAGCTGCATATTTAATGATCAAAGCAGAAGTTTCATTTGAATACTGAAGGTTAGGACAAAAATAGTTCTACATTTCATACTCAGAGGAGCATAAAGTCCAATTAGCATTCTCGGATTCATCCTCTATGCATTAGTAAGGAGCTTCCCTTGACAAGAGAAAGACTTAAATACATGCAAATTAATTACATTTTTTTCTTCCTAATGTGTGACACTGTGGCCTGCGTTGCAGCGTGCACAATCAGTACCTATTATAATTTTCATTATATTAATTTTCTCCTTTGTATTTTTCCATATATGAAAGTAATTGTGAATAAAAAAAAAGGTCTCCCTGTTTTTCCATTAAACATGAAGTACTATTAATCCTTAATTACTTGTTCAGCTGAACAAGTCTCCTGAACCTTAAATTTAAAAATAGGTCAAAATGAAAACTATAAATTTATGAGTAAGAGGATCGATTTCGTCTCCCTTCATTAACTTTGACCTGGCTAGCTAGCAATTCTTATCATTCCAGAAAGGAACCACATATTTTAATGCAGGCAGCAATGCCGGCACCTGAGAACAAAAGTGAGGCAAGTTATTACAAACTTTCAGGGAACAAATTGTCATACACGTTAACAAAGACTAGACCTTTTCAGTGCATGGGAAAACATGTACACACATACCACCTCCCTGCCCTCTCTCTATAAAACAGTGACATATGGTGGTCTCAATCCACAGTTCAAGTTTATTCTTCCCGTACAAAGTTTAAGCAAATTAAACTTGGCCCATCTCTCTGTTCACTGCCCTGATAGTGTGACAATTTAGATTATAGAGAAAATTTCCAATGGCCTTTAAGCTTCTGTTGTTAGCATTCCTTGCCATAACTTGCTCCATTGCCTTGGCATCTGACCCAAGTTCTCTTCAGGATTTCTGTGTGGCAGACTCAAAAAGCTCAGGTACATACCTTGAATCATATTCATATTCATATGTGATCAAATAGGACTAGATAATATCAATCAGCTAGAGCCTAGTAGTCATTGTATATGTTTCTAATTAATGTGTATTTTCTCATGATTTCAGTAGCAGTGAATGGTTATGTGTGCAAGGACCCCAAGCTTGTTGAAGCCAATGACTTCTTCTTCAGTGGGCTTCACTTAGCAGGCAACACATCAAACCCAGCTGGTTCACGCGTGACCCCTGTTAATATTGCCCAAATTCTAGGACTTAACACTCTTGGTATCTCCCTTGTGCGCATTGATTACGGGCCATGGGGTCTCAATCCACCACACACTCATCCTCGTGCTACCGAAATCTTGACAGTTCTTGAAGGGAGCCTCCAAGTGGGTATTGTCACCTCCAACCCCGAAAACCGCCTCATCTCAAAGGTGCTTCAGAAGGGTGATGTGTTTGTTTTCCCAATGGGTCTTGTGCATTTCCAGCACAATGTTGGACATGGTAATGCAGTTGCCATTGCAGCTCTGAGCAGCCAAAACCCAGGTGTTATTACCATTGCCAATGCTGTATTTGGATCAAAGCCTGCCATCTCTGCTGACATTCTTGCAAAGGCTTTCCAAGTGGATAAGAACACAATCTACAATGTCCAGTCAAAGTTCTAGACTCCAAGTTGAACTTATAATTCATTTGAAGTGTGTAAACTAGTGTTTATAAAATTGTTACGGTTCAATTATCAGTGCAGTCCTGCTGTCTGCTATATTGTTTGGTTCTATTATTTCAAGATGATAATTTGTTTTTGCTTACTTATTAATGTAATCAAGTTGATATGTTATTTTGTTTGATTCTATTAATGCTACAAGAAATAATGTTTATTGAAGTTGTTAACACATCTGGTCGGAGGTGTTATTCCATGAAAAATAATTTTGAGTAGGAGATGAGTGGTTTGAGTTTGGGAAACTGTTTCTATGTACCAATACATTTCCTTAAAGAATTGGGCAATCTGTACAAACAGTAATACAAGAGTGACAACCAGCTAGGGAAATTAAGTTCAACTAATAGAGAATGAATCCAAATCTGAGCACACTAGCTATCAGTTTTAAGCAGTTTATAGGAAGGGGATTCCAAACTAAAACTCCTGATCATATGTTTCTTTGTAACAGATATTAATGCCAATCCGTTTAGCTGCATAATGAACAATGAAAGAAGAAGCTTGAGTGGAATACTGAAAGTTAGGATAAAAATATAGCTCGACATCTCCAATTCCAATGAAACCAGTTGGCAATTGCAAGAATTATATTCCAATCAACTCCAAACTGTCAAGTTCTCTTGTAGCCACCCTTGGGAACCAACATCTGCAGAATAGGTGAGATGGCTAGGGACTTTGAGCAAGGTCCATATCCTAGCACTCTTCCATCATGTCATGCTGTAAATTTTCATTGGTGGGGCAGCATAAAGAACAAATAGCATTCTCAGACATATTTCTCTTCATCCTCTGTGCATTAGTAAGGAGCTTCCCTTACTCCATCAAGAATGCTGTATATATATTCTAATGTATGAAGATTACAATTTTTTTCCTTACCATTTATATAGCTTGTAGTGCAGCTTGTGTTAGGAATTTTGTGGATCAAATATAATTGTCACACATTGAATAAGCGACTGTCCAACATTGGGTATATTGAGTAGAATATCTCCGTTAAGTTGCACCGAGGCCTTTTGAGATAAAACTCCCTACTATGATGACTTTTCAAGTAGTTAAGTTAGAGACAATATCGGTGCAATATGGGGTCAAAAGATATGGACTCTTGATAAATAGTATTAGAGCCGACAATTTGGTTGAGATGCATGTCACGTTATCATTGTTCGAGGTAACAAGGCTCCAGAAGATGCGGTCCCCAACAATATTAGCTCTAACCCATTCCGCTGCATAATTAACAATCAAAGAAGAAGCTTCATTGGAATACTGAAAGTTAGGTACGTAGCACCCAAAAAAAGAATCCAGATCAAAGTTAAAGGGCAAATAGCATTCTCAGACATATTTCCCTTCATCCTATGAGCATTAGTAATTAAGGACCATCTCCCTTAGACATGAGAAATAGTCCATCAAGACATGCTGTATACTTTAATACATGCAAATTACATTTTGTTCTTTACATGACCTGAATGGCAGCATTTTCCCTTAGTATTTTGTTAATGATTTTTCTTGACTAAATAGCTTTATTGATACAGCTAGTATGAGTAATTTCGAATTTGGCCAGCTGGTTCTCAAATGAATATTTTACAAAGAAAGAGATAAGAGTTTAGCCACTTCTTTTGAAAAATATCATTTAATTATATTAATTTTGTCCTTTGTATTTTTCCATATATGAAAGTAATTTAAAAATATGAATAAAAACAGACAAAAAGGTCTCAACACCTATTTTCCTAGCCCTTAATTACTAGTTCAGCTGAGCAAGTGTCCTGAACCTAATGAACTTAGGGGTAGGCCAAAATAAACACTAAAAATTTAAAAGTAATATTATAACCTCCCTTCATTAATCTTGACCTGGCTGTAGCTAGCTATTCTTGTCATTTCAGAAAGGAACCATATATTTCAATGCAGGCAGTAATGCCGGCCGGCAGCCTAATTGAGAATAAAGTGAGGTAATTTATGAACAAATATGTCATACACGGTAACAAAGACTAGACCGTTTCAGTGCATGGGACAACATCACAACACACACACACATTCCAACTCCCTCTCTCTATAAAAGCAGCAACATATGGTGGTCTCAATCCACAGTTCAAGTTTATCCTTCCTTATAAAGTTTAAGCAAATTAAACTTGGCCCATCTCTCTATTCAGTGTTCACTGCCCTGATAGTTCAAGCAAAATTTCCAATGGCTTCGAAGTTTCTATTATTAGCATTCCTTGCCATAACTTGTTCCATTGCCTTGGCATCTGACCCAAGCTCCCTTCAGGATTTCTGTGTGGCTGATCCAAAAGGCTCAGGTAGCTATATTTATATTCATATGTGATTGTATTTCACAAAACAAAATAATATCAATCAGCTAGTGGTAATTATATTTATGTTTCTAATCAATGTGTATTTTCTCATGATTTCAGTAGCAGTGAATGGTCATGTGTGCAAGGACCCCAAGCTTGTTGTAGCCGATGACTTCTTCTTCAGTGGGCTTCACTTAGCAGGCAACACATCAAACCCAGCTGGTTCACGCGTGACCCCCGCTAATGTAGCCCAAATTCCAGGACTTAACACTCTTGGCATCTCCCTTGTCCGTATTGATTTCGCGCCATGGGGTCTCAATCCTCCACACACTCATCCTCGTGCTACCGAAATCTTGACAGTCCTGGAAGGCAGCCTCCAAGTGGGTATTGTCACCTCCAACCCCGAAAACCGTCTCATCTCAAAGGTGCTTCAGAAGGGTGATGTGTTTGTGTTCCCAGTAGGTCTTGTGCATTTCCAGCACAATGTTGGAACTGGTAATGCAGTTGCCATTGCAGCTCTCAGCAGCCAAAACCCAGGTGCTATTACCATTGCCAATGCAGTATTTGGATCAAAGCCTGACATCTCTGCTGATGTTCTTGCAAAGGCTTTCCAAGTGGATAAGAATGTGGTCTACAATTTTCAGTCAAAGTTTTAGACTCCAAGTGGAAACCTCTATTTAAGTCAAAAGGGAGTGACGGTTCATTTTAAGTGTGAAGAAAATTGTTATTTTTCACTTAGCAGTACAATCATGTTGGTGTGTCATTTTGTTTGATTCTGTTACTTCAATTCTGAAAGTTTGTTTTTGCTCACTTGTTAATGTAATCAAGTTTGTCAGTAAATTTGTTTGATTCATGAAAATTGATTTTTAGTAAAAGATGAGTGATTTGAGTTTGGGAAACTGTTCCTACGTGCCTTTCCTTATATTTTCCATCACTAATGATTCAATAATGTAACAATTTTCCCAAAAAACCTGTTAAATCCCTTAAGAATTATACATAGAACATACATAGAATATACACAAATTCTAGGGCGTATACAATGTACATCATATACGCCCACCCTCTCATGACAATATATTGATCAATTACCTATCTATGGATTGAAGCATAAAAACAATTATAACTGTCCAACTTTTGTATACAAAATACATCAAATTGAATAAGTCCACATTTAATAGTAGTCTGGGCATTATCAGGTTCTCTTGCACAAAATTCAAAGAGTACAAACCGGCTTTCAGATTAGATTTGCTTGAAAAAAAAAAAAAGGAACCCTCCAATACAATTAATCTAAATTCTAATTAACTAAACAAATATGAAACTGCAAGGAACAAAAGCATGACATCTCCAACTATATGACTAATGTAAATCTATGCATTATAAAAAGAACATCAAAAGAAAAACAGAGCATGATTTGGTAAAATTTACTTTACAAGCCAACTACCAACATTGCAGTTCAAGATTTGTGAGGTTATTGATAACAACTTTCAGTAATTATCAATTTTCATACCGGTTACAGAGACTAGACTCTTTCAGTGCATTGGGCAAGATCCCATCTATAAAAGCAGCAACATATGGTGGTCTCAATCCACAATTCGTTCAAGTTTGTCATAATTGCTTACAAAGTTTTAAGAAAAATTTTATATTTCTCTCTGTTTACTACCTTGATAGTGTGACAATCTAGAGAGAATATCCAATGGCCTCTGAGTTGCTATTTTTGGCATTCTTTGCCATAACTTGTTCCATTGCTTTGGCATCTGACCCAAGTCCTCTTCAGGATTTCTGTGTGTCAGACCAAGGAAGCTTAGTACCAGTGAATGGTCATGTGTGCAGGGACCCCAATCTTGTTGAAGCCAATGACTTCTTCTTCAGTGGGCTTCACATAGCAGGCAACACATCAAACCCAGTTGGCTCACATGTCACCCCTGTTAACGTATACCAAATTCCAGGACTTAACACTCTTGGCGTCTCCATTGCCCGTGTCGATTATGGGCCATGGGGTATCAATCCTCCACACTCACACCCTCGAGGTACCGAAATCTTGACAGTTCTGGAAGGCAGCCTGCAAGTGGGTTTTGTCACCTCCAACCCCGAAAACCGCCTCATCTCCAAGGTGCTTAATATGGGTGATGTGTTTGTGTTCCCACAAGGTCTTGTGCATTTCCAGCGCAATGTTGGATATGGCAATGCAGTTGCCATTGCAGCTTTCAGCAGTCAAAACCCAGGTGTTATGACCATTGCCAATGCAGTGTTTGGATCAAGGCCTGACATCTCTGCTGATATTCTTTCAAAGGCTTTCCAAGTAGATAGGCGCACAATCAACAGTTTCCAGTCGAGGTTTTAGACTCCAATAAGGAACCAGCTCTAAAAGTACTCAAAATAGATTGATAGTTCATTTCAAGTGTCTAATAATGTGTATGAAAATTTGTTAAGGTTCACTTATAAGTTATAAGTGCATTCATGCTTGTTTAATTTTTCTGATTATGTTACTTTCAATGCGCTGATAAAAACCAATTGATAATAAGCGAAGATATTTGACTTTAATTTGTTCGATAATACGAGTGTTGGAGCAATTCTGATCCACTCAAAACTTTATTAACCACTATGCAAAGTCTTAAATTTCCAACATAGGATCTTTCTCTTAACAGTATAGGCTTTTGCCTTGTAGTACTCTGCTCTAGCTCTTTGTCCTGATTGCTCTTTGGGCTTTGGCTTTCTTTTTTTGGACTTGCCCTTGTTCCTTCTTTTGGTTCTATATACAATACATCCCACATTGCCACCTATGTCCCTCGTATTACTAAATCTTTAAAAATAAACCCAATGGGGCTCCTAAGTCCTAAGTGCGCATGGGATGGAGCTATAACTCTGTCCCTTATTTATAAACACCATGGTGAATGGTAGGCCAAACATATATAGGGTCCGACCACTTCAGCTTGCTCTCAAATTAACAATGCATGTCTGCATGACCCCAAGCCATTATATTGCTTTTACTAGTACTGTAGCACGCGGCTAGGCAACAGGCATTAAGACCAAAAAAAGGGACAAGGGGCAAGGGGGCCACAGACTGTATATGTCTATATTTTTCAGTGCTTGAACGGCATATAAATATATAGTTTGGTTTAGACCCTCGCAGTTCCTCACTTTCTTCTTGTTTTCTTGTACAAATGAAAACTACTCTGTCCACAATTTCAATTAAACACAGCTTCTTGTCGTTCTCCTAGAGCAGCTAGCATATCTAAAATAATCAGATGGCCACTTATGTTATCTTCTTTGGGTTTATATTATCTTTTTCTTTGTCAGTTGCCATTGCATCAGATCATAGTCCACTTCAAGATTTCTGCGTCGCAGACCCAGAAAGTAAAGGTACCTATATAATATGATTATCCTTCTGCATCCCCTGTCTATTTTTGCTTCTCTGCTTGTGAAAGCTAATTACCAGAACACTCAGATTGGTTGGAACTTCTATGGTTGTATGATGTACTAGTTGACTTTAAATTGGTTACCCAACAAATAAATTGATCACTAACTTTAGCTACTTCATTATGAAACCAAGTGTGCACAAATAGTTATTTGCATCGAAGTTAGAGTATCTAACTCAAAATCAATTTTCAATGAATAAAGAGGCTTATGATTTTCGGTATTCTCAATAGGGGCCCCTCATGTGTGGTCAAACTGAGCCACATGTGGATAAACCAATTGACAATGAGCCTTAATTGAGAATATTATATATAGTAACATAGAATGTAGGATTTTTAAATTCTCTATCAACATGGTTTCCTTATTCAAAAAGAAATATTGTAATATACATGTTGACTTGCAAGTTGTTAATTTTGGCAGTGGTGGTGAATGGTCTAGCTTGCAAGGACCCCAAGACAATTGAAGCCAATGATTTTTTCTTGGGTGGACTTCATTTAGGAGGCAATACATCAAACCCAATTGGGTTAAGTGTAACACCAGTGACTGCATCTCAACTTCCAGGACTCAACACTCTTGGCCTTTCTCTTATCCGCATCGACTATGCACCCTCAGGCATCAACCCTCCCCATACTCACCCTCGTGCCTCCGAAGTTCTAACCATCCTGGAAGGCAGCCTCGAAGTTGGATTTGTCACATCCAGCCCCGAAAACCAGCACATTACCAAGGTGTTGCAGAAGGGTGATGTGTTTGTTTTCCCTATTGGACTTGTCCACTATCAGAGAAATGTAGGACCTGGCAATGCTGTTGCTATTGCAGCTCTCAGCAGCCAAAATCCTGGCGTGGTAACAATTGCTAGTGCTGTGTTTGGGTCCAGGCCTAGTATTGCCAATGACATTCTTGTGAAGGCTTTCAATGTTGATAAAGGGGTTATCAATTACCTCCAGACAATATTCTAAATAAGTAATAATAATTGCCAGCATCATATGCAACTATGCAAGATTTTAAGATGATTTTTTCCCACTGCTATTGATTAAACATGGGTTATAGAGATAGCTACTAACTAAAATGGTGATACAAATTTACAAGCACCATGTCACAGACGAATCTATCGTTGATAAAAATGGACAGTAAGGCCCAATTACAGGGAGCAACGTCTCAGTCTCCACCAGCATAACAAAACCCAATCCACCCAAGACTAAAGAATGCAAGGCCCTTACCAATAAAAGGGCTGAAAAGAAAAAGCCCAGACAAACATACCGAAAGAAGAAAAAATAAGCCCAAATACAGGGGGAGGAAAAGGGCAAAAAGCAGGCCTTTGGCCCCGTTTCTTACCAAAAAAAAAAAAAAAAGGGCATAAAACGCTACTACAAGAGACTAAGAGAGCCTATAAGAGTGTAATATTCATCTAATTTACTAAAATATATGGTCAAACTTTGGGATTTTAATTTATGTTTATTTTATTAGTTTTCTTGTCCCACAAGAATAGTATTTTGGTGCCCTAAGTCTTCTAAAACCTTATTTATATATGTGCAGGTATCAGTGTAGGTTTCTTGGTTTCACTAGTTGGAATTTCGTGGATATATTTGAGAATGAAGAAAAGAAAATTCATCAAACTCAAAGAAAAGTACTTTAAAGAAAATGGTGGTTTATTGCAACTCGCCAGTCAGAGGAGGATCTGTTGAGTTAACAACAGAAATCATTACTGCAAGAGAACTTGAAAATGCACAAATAATTACCATGAAAGTAGAGTCCTTGGTAAAGGAGGCTATGAAATTGTTTACAAAGGAATATTACCCGATAACAAAGTGGTGGCCATAAAAGTCCAAAATTGGAGCCCCAACCCATCGGAGTGAGCAGTTTGTTAATGAGGAGATTGTTCTTAATTTCTCAAATCAACAATAGAAATGTGGTAAGAATATTGCGTTGCTGACACCGGTGCCTATACTAATTTATGAGTTCATCACCAATGGCACACTTTTTGATCACATTCATAATGGAAAGGGCAAAGGGTCAATTCCTTTCATGGGAATTGCAATTGAAAATAGCAGTAGAAACTGCAGGAACACTGGCATACTTAAACTCATCTGCTTTCATGCAAATTATACACCGAGATGTGAAAACAGCGAATATATTATTAGATGACAATTACACAGCCAAAGTGTCAGATTTTGGAGCTTCAAAATTGATTCCTACGGATCAAACTCAACTAACAACTTTAGTGCAGGGGACACTCGGATACTTAGACCTTGAATACTTCCGGTCAAGCCAACTAACGGAAAAGAGTGATGTCTATAGCTTTGGAGTTGTGCAAGTGGAGCTACTAACAAAAAATGACTTGAGAAACTCTAGCGTATGACTTGTAAAATGTAAAAAAATGACTTATAATGTTACTAAATATAATTTGAAATACATTAAGGATATAGACATTAAAATTCCTCGAGTTACAAACTAAAATTCTCAAGGGACGACTTGAGATGCCCTAAAGAACGACTTCAGATTCTCTAAGAAACAACTTCAGAAACTCTCAAGTAGGACTTGGAAGACGTCAAAACATGACTTGTAATGGCACAAGTAGAGTTGTGTTTCGAACGGATCGGATTGGAAATATGGTGTTCCAATTTCAATCCAAAAAATTTCGGAATGAATTTCTATTCCAAAAAATCAGAATTTCAACACCTCATTCCAATTCGAAATTTTCGGATTTCTCAAAATTTTTCAAATTTTTTCAGAATATCACATTTTCAGAACTTTCGGATAAAAAATAAAAATTTTCACATTTTCTTATATTCGAAATATATTTTAGACCATCTTTGAGTATTTTTTTGTGAATAATAATGAAATTAATTGACCAATCTTCGATCTCCCTTACCCCTAATAAAAACAAAATAGTAATTACACCTACAAAAAAATGTGGGTGTTTTTGTTAGCATTTTTGTTATTATGATACACATATTTATAATATACATATGTTTATATTAATAGTATTAGTCATATATCTATTTTTAATTTATACATATATGTGTATGTTTGGAATAAATAACAAATTAATGAAACATATAGTAGAAAACTAAATAAATGATAAAATATATAATACTTAATTTAAATACGAAATAAATTAGAAAACTTTTGAAAACTTTGGATCAGAATGCCTTAGGAAAATTTTGGAATTTTTCGGATCGAAGTTCGGATAGGATTAGAATTTACAGAAACATTCTAATTCCAATCCAATTTTTTTCGGAATTATCAGATTTCAGCATTTTCGAATTTGAGATTTGATTCGGACGTTCCAATTAAAATTGGAAATTTTTGTTGTAAAATTTTATTTACTCGCAAATATACGAATCGAATAGTATATTAACGAGGTCGAAACTCAAGAAGTGATGAAAAGCGATACACTAAGCTTAAACTTAAGTTAATCTAAAGTTAACATAGTTTGAAAATTTTGTTGATTTGTGAGGTAACTTAAAATAAAATGCACTAAATTAAAAAGCAAATAAAGTAGATGAAAAGAGAATAAGGTAAATAAAAGTGCAAGAATTGAAGAATTAAATCTAGAAAGGAAAATAACAACTTTTTTCGTTTTAGAAACTAAACAATGGTATAAGAACCAAGGTTAGGGTTCCACACCACTTATATTAAATGAGATTTTTAGTAATTTTCCCTTAAAGGAAGGCACCCAAGAGTCACTTGATGCCCTCTTGCAAAGATAAATATGAATTAAGCACAAAAGTTGAAGGTTTATATGGTAGATCTTGATTTTGCTTTAGAGAATACAAATTTTAAGCAACTCAAGTGAACTAAAACTAAGGAACAACTATAGTTCAAAAAGTTTGTGTTTAAAACAATTAACCATAAAGCTAAAATGTGGAAAGAGGATCTAACAACCCATAATATATGACATTATGGGTGAAAAGAGGATCTTTATCTCATTTTAATATCAAAATCTAGGGCTTGTAAGATCTTAAATAAGGGAAAAATTAACATAAAGACCTCATTTAATAATCTTCATGGTGGTGCTTCCCCCAAGGTAAGGGGGTTTAGTGACCACCCATGATCTTAAATAAAATAAAGAAAGAAGTAAATGAACATGAAATTTAAAGAACAATAAAATAAATAACACTACTAATAATAAAGTAAATGACTACATAAAATAAAAGACATAAATAAATAGAGGATTAGAGAAGAGAGAAGAGAGACATAATATAAAGTTTAACATAAAATAAAGAACTACATAAAATAAATGGCATAAAGTAAATACAGGATTAGGAGAAGAGAGAAGAGAGAAGAGAGACATAATATTAAACTTTCATTAATTAAAATTGTAAGAGAGTTACATTTCTATTCTCTCTCAAATATCATAGCCAAATGGTTTGAGAGAGAAATCCTAGGAGAAATACTAGAAAAGGCAGAAATTAAAATTCTAGACTAAAAAGATAATAGTAAGGAGGCTAAATGCTTCATTATATAGGCAAATACTAGGGCTAGCAATGAGGAAAAGATTAGCCTAAAGTTGGTGCAAGGCTGGAAATATCTAGAATTTCTGCCACATGTCGCATGTTAATTGGCTGAGAGGGTAGATATTTGTAAAAGGAGAGAGGCGGAAGGAAAAGGCTGGAGACAGCTATAGGAGGTGCCACGTGGCGCGCTCGCATTGGATGGTTGGAAGATTAATGTTGCAATTCTGGGCGGAAGGAAAAAGAGAGGCGAGTGGCTGGCTCGACTCGCATTAGTGGCTCACATGGAAAACCGTGAGGGAGAAAGGAAGGAAGGGAGCTCGGCTTGCGGCTGGAGAAGCTTTGGCATGCGGCTGGAGAAGGAAAAGCTGATGGTTGGCCACGTGGCGACGATGCATTGGATGATGGGTTGATTAATCAAAGCAATTGGCTGGAAGCGGAAGTGGCGAGTGACTCTTCGGCTTCCTGGGCTGGGCCGAGCTGTTGATGGAGAGAGAAAGATATGCAGCGGGCTGGGCTTGTCCTTGGCGAGTGACTGTTCGGCTTCCAGGGCCTGGGCCAGGCGACATGGGCTTCTCCATTTTCTTCCATTTTGGGCCATTTTCTTCTTTTATTTTTGGGCTTCCCATTTCACATCCTACAAATAAAAATATATTACTTAAAAATAAAATAAAATAAAAACTAAAATAAAACATTAAAACATAAAAAACTAATAAACCCACTAATTGACTAGATAATTAAAAAAAAATGAAAATACTAAAAATTGCTAAAAGAAATAGATAAAAATGTAAGATTTTAGGGATAAAAATTATATATAAAATGAGCTCAACAATTTTCGAATCGGAATCGGTCGGATTCGGATTTTCCTATCCAAATCACACCCCTAGGTACAAGGTATAATTTGAAATGCATAAATAGTATAAACATTTAAAATCCCTCTAGTTACAAAATGAAATTCTCAAGGAACGACTTGGGATGCTCTAAGGAACGACTTCAGATGTCATAAGGAACGACTTGACAAACTCTAAGGTATGAGTTGGAAATTGTCAAAACATGACTTCAAATGTCACTAAATACAATTTGAAACGCACCCAGGGTATAAACAGTTAAAATCCTTCGAGTTTCAAACTAAAATTCTCAAGAAACGATTTCAAATGCCCAGAGGAACAACTTAAGAAACTCTAGGGTATGATTTGGGAATCGTCAAAACATTACTTCTAATGTCACTAAATAAAATTTGAAATGCACCTAGGCTATAAACATTTAAAATCTCTCGAGTTATGACTAAAATTTTCAAGAACCGACTTATGATGTTCTAAGAAATGACTTATGATGCCCTAAAGAACGACTTCTGATGTCTTAAGGAACAACTTGATAAATTCTAGGTTATGACTTAAGAAACATCAAAAAATGAATTAAAATGTTACTAGGTACAATTTGACATGCACCATGGGTATAAACATTTAAAATCTCTATAGTTACAAAATCAAATTCTAAATAAACGACTTGATATGTCATAAGGAACGACTTGAAAAACTCTAGGGCATGACATGAGAAACATCAAAACATAACTTGAAATGTTATTAGGTACAATTTGAAATGCACCAATGGTATAAACATTTAAAATCACTCGAGTTATGAACTGATATTATCAATGAACGGCTTGAGATGCCCTAAGGAACAACTTCTGATTCCCTAAGAAACAACTTGAGAAACTCTAAGATATGACTTGGAAAACGTCAAAACATGACTTGAAATTGCACAAGGTACAATTTGAAATACAATAAGAGTATAAACATTTAAAATCTCTTTAGTTACAAAATAAAATTCTCAAGTAAAGACTTGGGATGCCCTAAGGAACGATTTCAGATGCCATGAGGAACGACTTAAGAAACTTTATGGTATAACTTGGAAACCGTCAAAACATAACTTGAAATGTTACTAGATATAATTTGAAACTCACCTAGGGTATAACCATTTAAAATCCTTCGAGTTCCAAACTAAAATTCTCAAGGAACAACTTGAAATGTACTAAAGAACGACTTCAGATGCCCAAAGGAACGACTTAAGAAACTCTAGGGTATAACTTGAGAACCGTGAAAACATCACTTGTAATGTCACTAGATACAATTTGAAACGCACCTAGGCTATAAACATTTAAAATCTCTCGAGTTATGAATTAAAATTCTCAATGATCGACATAACATGTCCTAAGGAACGACTTCTGATGCCTTAAGGAACGACTTCAGAAACTCTAGGTTATAACTTGGGAAACATCAAAACATGATTTTGAATGTAACTAGGTACAATTTGAAATGCACCATGCGGATAAACATTTAAAATCTCTCAAGTTACGAAATGGAATTATAAATGAACAATTTGAGATGCCATGCGAAACAACTTGAGAAACTCTAGAGTATGACATGAGAAACATCAAAACATGACTTGGAATGTCACTAGGTACAATTTGAAATGCACCAAAGGTATAAACATTTAAAATCCCTCGAGTTACGAACTGAAATTCTCAAGGAACGACTTGGAATGCCCTAAGAAACGACTGTAGATACCCTAAGGAACGACTTGAGAAACTCTATGTTATGACTTAGGAAAAGTCAAAACACGACTTCAAATGTCACTAAGTACAATTTGAAATGCAACAAGGGTATAAACATTTAAAATCTCTCGAGTTATGAAATGAAATTCTAAAAGAACGATTTCAGATGCCCTAAGAAACGACTTGAGAAATTCTAGGGTATGACTTGAGAAACGTAAAAAAATGACTTGGAATGTCACTAGATACAATTTAAAATTTACCAAGGGTATAAACATTTAAAATTCATTGAGTTACGAACTGAAATTCTCAAGGAACGATTTGAGATGCCCTAAGGAACGACTTATGATTCCTTAAGGAATGACTTGAGAAACTGTAAGGTATGACTTGGGAAACGTCAAAACATGACTTGTCATGGCACAAGCTAAAATTTGAAATGCATTAAGGGTATAAACATTTAAAATCTCTCTAGTTACAAAATGAAATTCTCAAGGAACAACTTGGGATGCCCTAAACAACAACTTCAGATGTCCTAAGGAATGACTTGATAAACTCTACGGTATGACTTGGAAACCGTCAAAACATGACTTGGAATGTCACTATATATAATTTGAAACACACCTAGGGTATAAACATTTAAAACCCTTCGAGTTCCGAATTAAAATTCTCAAGGAATGACTTGAGATGCCTAAAGGAACGACTTAAGAAACTTTAGGGTATGACTTGGGAACTGTCAAAACATCACTTGTAATGTCATTAGATACAATTTGAAGTGCACCTAGGCTATAAACATTTAGAATCTCACGAGTTACGAACTGAAATTCTCATAGATTGACTTAGGATGTCCTAAGGAACGACTTCTGATGCCCTAAGGAACGACTTCTGAAACTCTAGGTTTTGACTTGGAAAACGTCAAAACATGACTTAGAATGTCACTAGGTACTATTTGAAATGCACCATGGGTATAAACATTTAAAATCTCTCAAGTTACGAAATGAAATTATAAATGAACGATTTGAGATGCACTAAGGAACGACTTGAGAAATTCTAGAGTATGACATGAGAAACGTCAAAACATGGTTTGGAATGTCACTAGGTACAATTTGAAATGCACCAAGGGTATAAACATTTAAAATCTCTCGAGTTACG
The DNA here is from genome assembly GCA_003254865.1 of Dryas drummondii. NCBI lineage: Eukaryota > Viridiplantae > Streptophyta > Magnoliopsida > Rosales > Rosaceae > Dryas > Dryas drummondii. Next base: position 191,718 of record QANW01001158.1, on the reverse strand, counting down.
AACTGAAATTCTCAATGAACGACTTGTGATGCTCTAAGAAACGATTATAAATGCCCTAAGGAACGATTTGAGAAACTCTAGGTTATGACTTAAGAAACGTCAAAACATGACTTGAAATGTCAAAACATAACTTAAAATGTCACTAGGTACAATTTGAAATGCACCAAGGGTATAAACATTTATAATTTATCGAGTTACAAACTGAAATTCTCAAGGAACGATTTGAGATGTCCTAAGGAACGACTTTTGATTCCCTAAGGAACGACTTCGATCTGATTCCCAAAGGAACGAGTTCTGATTCACTAAGGTATGACTTGGAAACGTTAAAACATGACTTGTAATGGCACAAGGTACAATTTGAAATGCACTGAGGGTATAAATATTTAAAATCCCTCTAGTTACAAAATGAAATCTTAAAGAATGACTTGGAATGTCCTAAGGAACGACTTCAGATGCCCTAAGGAACTACTTGATAAATTTTAGGGTATGAATTGAAAATCATCAAAACATGACTTGGAATGTCACTAGATACAATTTGAAACGCACATAGGGTATAAATATTTAAAATCCTTTGAGTTCCAAACTAAATTCTCAAGAAACGACTTCAGATGCCCTAAGGAACGACTTCATATACCCAAATGAACGACTTAAGACACTCTAGGGTATAACTTGGGAATAGTCAAAACATCACTTGTAATGTCACTAGATACAATTTGAAGTGCATCTAGGTTATAAATATTTAAAATCTCTCGATTTACGAATTGAAATTCTCAAGGATTGACTTAGGATGTCCTAAGGAACAACTTATATATGATGCCTTAAGAAACGACTTGAGAAACTCTAGGTTATGACTTAGGAAACGTCAAAACATGATTTGAAATGTCATTGGGCACAATTTAAAATGCACCATGTGTATAAACATTTAAAATCTCTCAAGTTACGAAATGAAATTCTAAATGAATGACTTGAGATGCTCTAAGGAACGACTTGAGAAACTCTATGGTATGATATGGGAAACGTCAAAACATGGCTTGGAATGTTACTAAGTACAATTTGAAATGCACCAAGGGTATAAACATTTAAAATCCCTCGAATTACGAACTGAAATTCTCAAGGAACGACTTGGGATACCCTAAGAAACAACTGTAGATGCCCTAAGGAACGACTTGAGAAACTCTAGATTATGACTTATGAAACGTCAAAATATGACTTGAAATGTCACTAGATACAATTAGAAATGCATCAAGGGTATAAACATTTAAAATCTCTCGAGTTACGAAATGAAATTCTTAAAGAACGACTTCAGATGCCATAAAGAACCACTTCAAATTCCTTAAGGAACGACTTGAGAAACTCTAGGATATGACTTGGGAAATGTTAGACTTGGAATGTCACTAGATTAAATTTGAAATGCATCAAGGGTATAAACATTTAAAATTCCTCGAGTTACGAACTGAAATTATCAAGGAAGTACTTGAGATACTCTAAGAAACGACTTCAGATTTCCTAAGGAACGACTTGAGAAACTATAAGGTATGACTTGGGAAACGTCAAAACATGACTTGTAATGGCACAAGGTACAATTTGAAATGCACTAAATTAAGGTATAAACATTTAAAATCTCTCTAATTACAAAATGAATAACTCAAGATATGTTGAGAGAAATATTTCATGTTGAAAAAGTAAAAACTAGTCTTATAATTAATTTATAAGGTATAAGGCATCTCTACCTATTATCAATTGGTTTTGCATTCGATGTTTTAATTTCTACATGGTATCAGAATGAGCAATACAAGTGTTAGTTTCAACAATAATATTCAAATAAAACACTTGTGAGGTTCAACACAATCATATCCATCTAGGGGCTCATTTTGAGTTGGATATGTACTCGATCTATTTCTAATTTTCTACAATGTATGCTAATCTAGTCCTTCCCCCCAAAACGAACGCTAATGCTCTTAATTACCAAAAGAAAGAAAAAAAAAAGTACAACTTTATGAGCTAACATTTGGGGTGGCAATTGGAAACTTTAGTCTATATTGTCCAATTGTCACCCCTTTCTGTGCAACTAATAAAGGTGGGCTTTGTTCACATTTTTTGTCATATATGATAGCATGCAAATCCAAATGTTAATGCCATATGATGGGCAATAGTTTATTTGACTTGTTAATAAATAGCAATGATGTAGTGTTGGATATATATCGATCCAAACCAATATTGGGGTATGTTAAATATTATATTATATTGTAAGTTTCTTTGAAATACTAGATCGATTCCGTTCAAACTTAAACTTGGTTATAAGGGTATCAGCTTTTTTATATTACATCCGTTCATACCATTTTTAATACCACATATGTGTACTATTTCTAATTTTGTATAATAGATTATAGATGTGAAGTCCATTTATACAAGTGGGCTTTATTTTTATTAGAAAGATAGTGCGTACATATGTGGTATTCAAAATGTGGCACCTCTAATATTGCTTCCCTGTTAGTTGATGAACGATTGTTATACCCATATTACCTTATTTGACTTCTTATATTATCACTTGCATTCTCATTTAACAACCAAATGGTCTTAACCAAAACAAAAAAATAAACTACCAAATGGTATCTTCCGTTATCTAACATTAAAAAGAAAAAAAGAAGAAGATTATTTCTACTAATTACTATCAAATTGTAATTTCTTCAACAATTTAATATGCATAAACGTGTTATTATACAATATTGACTTCTTTAAAAAAAAACTATTAATTAGTGAAGTCACCATCTTGAGTTCTTGACCTGGTTAAAGCTGCAATTTCTTATTTTTCTTGAACCAATAAGATTGATAAATTTTTGTTCAACCCTTTCCTTCTTTTGTTTGTTCTTTTTTTTTTTTTGGCCACCTTCTTATTTTTGTACGTTCTTTTAAATTCAAAGACTAATCGCATAATTACAAAGACTATATATCTTAGCCCCCACAAATTTTTTTTAACAATTATATGTATGATAGAGAGAGAGAGAGAGAGAGAGAGAGAGAGAGAGAGAGAGAGTTCGCTTCTTAAACCATTTTTTCTAGTTAAAATATCAGTTTTCTCCCTAGCTGAGTTCGCTTCTAAAGCCAATTATCCGTTTCATGGGCTTTACGGTTGATTGCCTGATGAAGAAACAGCGCTTAGAAAAAGAAAAAAACGTACACATAAATCTTTTTTTTTTTTTCTTATTGCATGATTAAAAAAAACTCAATTGGTAATCCCACTTGATCTCCTGCTTGTGGTTGACTTTGCGCTTATTTACAGGAAAAGGGAAGAAAAAAAATGCCCCTTGGCTTATTGGCCATTGGCATAACCAAGTGGGCTTAATTATTGAGTATAAACAAGTGGGATTTCTTCTGCAAACAGCAATTAAATAATAGAGACGACCTCAACATGATACAGGAACGTACATTGGAACATACAGATAAGTATGGAGTCTATGGACTATGGAGGAAGACATTTCCCCTAACCCCTTGACCATGAGGCCCTATAAAAGACCATGCAAGCAACCACTTGCTTTACTCATAACTCATAAGCAATACAAATATTTGTAGCAATATTCCACTTAATTACTAGAAGGAGTTAATCGAAGTAGTAGAGGTGCCATGGCCTTACTTGGGAGGATGCTTGTTCTGCAACTCTCTTTGGTGGGATCAGTACTACTGGCGTTAATATTAGCGGCTGCAACAACGACAGCAGCTCAATCCCTGCCTCAAGCCCTGCCTGGCTGCACTGAGCGCTGCGGTAATCTCACAATCCCATATCCATTTGGCATAGGTGATGGTTGCCACATGCCACAGGGAGATAACTTCTTTGAAATCGTATGTAACGATACCATTGACCCCCCATGGCCAAAAGCAGACTGGGTGGGTAGTGGTATCATTGCTACTAACTTCTCCCTTAATGAGGCTGAGATGAAGATATTACAGCACGTAGCCAAAGATTGTTATGACGAAAACGCTCTGCAAACGGACAACAACAGCCCTTATCTAAGGGTGCCAGCTCCTTTCACCATATCAGATACCAAAAACAAGTTCATTGCCGTTGGTTGTGACACTTATGCAATTTTCCAAGGCTTCCGAGGCGAAGAAGAGTTCATAACCGGCTGCATGTCCGTGTGCAACAACCTCAGCAGTGTTGATCAGGACTCTTGCTCTGGCGTTGGGTGTTGCCAAACTAACATTCCCATTGGACTAAAAAATCGTACTGTGACACTGAGTAGCTATAACAATCATACAAATATATGGGACTTTAACCCCTGTAGCTACGCCTTCATTGTGGAAGAAGGTCAGTTCACATTCTCCAATACAAGTTTTCAACAACTGAGCAACATAGAACAGCTTCCAATGGTTCTTAATTGGGCAATTGGGGTTGAGTCAGACCCATGTAATGAAGCTGAAAAGCGGCAGGATTTTGCATGCAAGGGAAATAGCAAGTGTGTCAACCCCCAAAATCGGAATGGTTATATCTGCCAGTGCTTGCCAGGTTACGAAGGGAACCCATACCTCCCAGGCGGTTGCCATGGTGATTATCTCCTAGACACATCAAATATATAAATATATGCATCTCTTATTCACACACACACACACACATATATATGTTAGTTGTTGCAACTGGAAATTAAAGCTCAAAACTGGGATTTTACCTGATTGACCTGTGATAGTTTTCCTGATCTCTTTTCAGATATTGATGAGTGCAAGTCAAACCCTTGCAGTAATGGAACATGCATAAATTTACCAGGGAATTACTCCTGTTCATGTCTCAAAGGGTACAGAAAGGAAAACATGACGACTTGCGTAAAAAACAATTCCACATCAAAGAACGCTTCCCTGAAAATTTCATTGGGTATGTACCAGCTACTAACTATTTACAGATTAACAAGTGTCCTATAACATGAATTAAATATCTTAGTGCTTGCAAGACTGCTTAGTAAAGCATGCATAAATGGTAAATAGATCTAAAAGTTTTTCTGAGAAAAGATGGTAAAACTAATACTATATATGTCAGTGAACAGTAATACTAGGGATCGGATCTAAGAATCCATTTATTTTATTTGTGCTACTTTTGGATCCAAAACTCTAACCTAAATTTCTGGCTCGCAAGTTTTTTCTTTAAAAGAAAAAAAAAAAAAAAGAATCCATTACATGTTATATTAAGAAGATTGATCCAAAACTCTAACCCAAATGTATCCATTTCATTGTGATACATGATCATATTTATTCTCAATATAGTACTTTGTCAAACCTTTGAAGCTCCAAAAGAAAAAATAAAACCAAGATTTACTATTCTCTTTTACCAATCTATTTTTTACATCCAGCCCCATGCCATGAAATTACTTATATAAGTATTAAATTATATAAATCACATTAAATTGGTTGTGATATTTAAATTATGTACAGGTATCATTGTGAGTTTCTTTGTTTTACTGGTTGGAATTTTTTGGATATATTGTGGAATGAAGAGAAGAAAGTTCAAGAAACTTCAAGACAAGTACTTTAAACAAAATGGTGGCTTACTTTTAAAACAACAACTGGCAAGTTACGATGGATCTGTGGAGACAGCAGCCATAATCTTTACTGAAGAAGAACTAAAAAAGGCCACAAACAATTACCATGTAAGTGGAAAAATTGGTGAAGGAGCTTATGGAACAGTTTACAAAGGAATACTCTCAGATGAAAAAGTGGTTGCGATAAAGAAATCCAAAATTAATGCCGCCCCAGCACAGAGTAATCAGTTTGTTAATGAGGTGATTGTTCTTTCTCAAATCAACCACAGAAATGTTGTTCGGTTGTTGGGTTGTTGTTTAGAGACCCCAACACCTTTACTAGTTTACGAGTACATCACCAATGGCACTCTTTACGATCACATTCATAGAAAAGACGGCAAGGCAGGGCCACCACCACTTTCATTGGAATTGCGATTGAATATAGCAGCAGATACTGCAGAAGCACTAGCATACTTACACTACTCCACTTCCTTGCAAATCATACACAGAGATGTTAAAGCAACAAACATACTATTAGACAAGGATTATATGGCGAAAGTGTCGGACTTTGGAGCTTCACGATTAGTTCCTGAAGATCAAAATCAACTATCAACTTTGGTGCAAGGGACACTCGGATACCTAGACCCTGAATATCTTCAATCAAACACACTAACAGAAAAGAGTGACGTTTATAGTTTTGGAGTTGTCCTAGTGGAGCTACTAACAAGCCAAAAGGCACTTTCTTTTCAAAAGCCTGAGGCAGAGAGAAACCTTGCAAACTTCTTTGTTTGTTCAGTGGAAGGGGGTCGCTTGGGTCAAATTCTTGACGCTGAAATAGTCAAGGAGGGGAATTTTGAGACTGTTGAAAAAGTGGCGGATCTGGCAAAAAGATGTTTGAGGTTAAAAGGGGAGGAAAGGCCAACGATGAGGACAGTATCCTTGGAGCTCGAGGGGCTATGTATAGATATGGCAAAGCATGCAGGTGGGGGTAAGGCTGATTTCATACGATCTCCCAAAGACACCGACCACTTGCTTGGGTCACCTAATTTAAACGCTTACGTTGTGGATGTTAAAGATGAAGGGGATGATGGTGGTTCTAGTAGTAATATTATAACCAATACTGTTGAGTATGACAGCAGCATGCAAACTCATGCCCAAATGTTAAAGCCTTATGATGCTGGGCGATAACTTATTGACGTACAACTTGTCCTTCCTAGTGATTGTGTATTGAATTGTATTTTGTTTCAGTTTGAGTCAGTTCCTTGTAAAATCAAAGTATGTCAGCATACATGCTGCTGGAATGTGGGTTGTAAAGTTATCTGCTATTTTTTATTTCTTCATGAAATAAAGCTATGTAACTATTTTGTACTCGTATATAATTAAATACTAGATCTGTCCTGTTCAAAATTGCTCTTATGTACTTTATGCAAAGCAAGGAGAGCATAACAGTATTGTGTTAGAACCATATTGAGTTTACATCATACTTAAACACCTAAAGCAACTAGGAATACAAGAGAGAAACCTATTTGGATTGCCGGATTAATTAAGGTGAGTTGAGAGTTATATTAAACATGGAATACCTATACTATAAGGACATGGAAATCAGGAGGTGATAAGGATGCTTACAGGAAATCCTTTATGGGCAAGGAGTCTGTGAGTTTCACCTATAAAACTAAGGCCTAGGTCCCCTCTCTTATGTACAATTCGATAGCAAAAGGTTCCTACCCCATATAGGCAGTGCATAAGGTGAAACAAAGAGAGAGGAAGACTTACGGCTGACTGTGGCATATCATCAAGCATCTTTGCTGCGTTCTTGTTCTGTCTAAGTAACCTGCAATGGCATCTCAAGGTTAGTGCCCTTTGTATGCATATCAAGATTTATAACATGTGGTATCAGAGCGTAGGTTCTATGCATCTTAAGGTCTACCTTGTGAAGAAAGCATGCACAAAACTTCTGTTTTTTTGTTCACTATAGATGCATGCTAAAGAAACTTGCTGCAGTTTATGTTTTCAATTCTGTTTATTATAAAACATGTATGTGTTCTACATGTGTTCGAGACCTTTATATATTATTGTTAGAATAAACTATATGGTTATTTGTTTCCAGCAATATATATGATTAGTATGTTGATAACTAATAAATATAAGACATATTTATCTGTCTATATGTGTTCTTCCTTTATGATTAAATTCCACAATCAAGAATGACCCATAAGGTTGTCAAGTTTTGATTAAAAACAGTTGGTTTATGTTTGGTCCACAGATAAACATGAAACAATTGTTATTAATCAATTCAAAGTACTAAATTGACAATATTGCATTATGAGGGACTGTCAATTGAATTTTCTGCTCACAAGTGTGAATTTAATTGAAAATAACTCATGATGGAACAAGATGGTATATTAACTGGTGTAAATATTCAGATTTTTCAGTCCACAAATATGATGAAAGGTCTAGATATCAGCTTTCTTCATGAAATAAAGCTATGTAACTGTTTTGTACTCGTATAATTAAATACTAGATCTGTCCTGTTCAAAATTGCTCTTATGTACTTTATGCAAAGCAAGGAGAGCATAACAGTATTTATTGATCATAGGCAAGAAGTTATAATTCAATTCTAATAAAGATAAGAACACAATGACAAGTAAGAAAACAAGGACAATAACGTTAAGTGTAAGCTTACAAACACATCCTACATGAGCAGAGTTAGACTTTCATCACAAAATACCAACAGTACATGCTATGAAATAAATAAACTAACAGTTTTTACCATTCTAGCCATAGAAAATGACTTACAAAATATCAAGTAGATGCCACTGGATTTCGGAATGCATATAGGAAGGAAATAGAACACCAGTAGGTTTGACCATCCCCCTTCAGACAGACCAGACTTGTCTAGGTCCTTTGCCGAGCCTATTGCCCTTGCAAATTTCAAACAAAAGAAAAGGCATGCTTTTGATCCTGAAAAAAGGTAATCCATGTCAAAACATCGCAATTTACCGACCGCTTGATGAGTTGTATTGAGTTTTCGATGAAGGTGCCAATCGAAGTGCACCGGCCTGTCACCGTATTTTTGCAAGTGAACCGGCCAATTAGAGTTTTTTTTTTTTTTTGGACTGAAAAAAAAAAACCCAATAAAATATAAGTCATATATGTTGAAAGTTAGCCAAAATATTTTATAAATAAAAAATATATAAATAAAGTTTTTAGGGTTACTTCATGTGGTGAGGATGAATATGATACAAAGTTAATATTAGAATATATCTAAAATTTGATTTCCTCTAATATAATAAAGAAAATATTTAAATAAATGAAACACCGAACATTATTTAGAATTCAGAATGTTTAAGACTTATTTTATTTGTAATAAAAAAAGACCGTATTTATTTTGTTTATAATAATAATAAAAAAAAAAGACTTATATTGTTTACAAGAGGGATTTCCGTTTTAGTTGGTGTGAGAAAAGGTTATAAGAAAGAGTTTATCGACTGGATGTCAATGTATAATGAGAATTCAGGCCAAAAAAAACTTAAAAAATTAATTAGAATATGTACGTATATGTGACCATAGTACCTTAATTGACTTCTTATTTTATTCATGGCCAAAAAAGACTTCTTATTTTATCACTTAACTTCATTCTTATTTAACTACCAAATGGTATCTTCTGTACGTTATTTATCCTTTTTTTAAGCAAAAGATTCTTTGTACTTACTATCAATTTGTTTCTTACATAATTTAATATACACAAACAATCTGTTATTATTGATTGTTTTAAGAAGAAATGAATTAGTGAAGCCATCGTGGTTACTTAATTAAAGCTACTATTTCTTATTTTTCTAGAAACCAATAAGATTTAATTATAAAATTTGTTCAACCTTTCCTTTTGTTTTTATTCTTTTGAATAAATAGAATGTACAGCTATGTAGCTAAATATATATGTTATCTATTATAATGTTAGATATATTGTTAATATATGTGATATTTATTAAAGCAAAGAATTTACTTCACCGATCGATCAATAATATATACATTATTCTCACAATCCATACTATTTGTAAATAAAATGTTTTTCGTATAGTATGTTATATATATATATATATTGTCAAACTGTAAATTTAAACTATTAATTAAGTTAATTTTTATTTAAATGTATAGTTCATAGTCTAATAAGATATCTATATATATATATATGTATATAGTCCCGCTCACCACTCTTAGCTAGTGATGACCAAGTGGGCTTATTGACTTGTTTTTATCATCTTGTTTGGGGTAAGTGGTGGGATGTTCACATTGCATTGGCTACAACGAAATAAATTTCAATATTTTTTTCATTTTGTTTTTCTTCATTTCCTCCTTCCCAGGCCATGACTGATTTATATGTTCATAAATCTGAATATTTTGATTTATGGTAAAATCTTAAACCAACATTCCACGCCTACAACAATATTTTCTAGCTTCCTCTACCCTGAAGTATCTGAAAATAGTACTTCTATATGGACGTTTTGACAATATATTCCATAAAGAAGAAAAAGGAGAAATTTCAAAATCTTGTATATTCTCAATTACAGTAGATCGATCGAACAGCTTGAGGTTCCAAGAGGATCATGAAATTAATTCCGTACGAACATTCTTCTACATATGAACAAATAATATATAAGTGACGCTAAAAGAATTAGCCTATATTATTTAAAATTTTAAGACCTATATATATATATATATTTTGGTGCATGTCTCTTGCATTACTCTTTGCCTACACGAGGGCTTTCCATATTTTTAGGTGAGAAAGATATCTCGACTGAATGTGAATGTATATATAACGAGTGATTGTTTTACCCATATCACATGATTAAACTTCTTATTTTATCATATCGATCCCTTGAATGTGAATGTATATTCTGTTATTAATATATTTGTAGGTACAAATAAAAAAATTCTTTGTACCTATAACCTACTTACTATCAAGTTGTTTCCTACATAATTTAATATACATAAACAACTTGTACGTCATTATTATTTTTTTTTTTTTTTTTAAAGATGTATTAGTGAAGTCATGGTCGTCACTATTTCTTATTCTTCTAGAAATTAATTAACCAAGCCAGAGGCACGATATAATATAAATGAAACCAAAGTGTTATTCAGTAACTAAACAAAACGGCGCGCACTCTCTTTTATCATCACAGGATCAGCACATCAAAAGGAGAGGATTCGTGTCCAAACCAATAGGATTTAGGGAAATTTTTATCAATGGGACTACAACTTATATGTTACACACAGTTTCGGATACGACTTTCATTTTGACTTAAATTATGACTTAAACTTTAGTTTGACTCAAATAAGGATAGACAGTTAAATCGATTACAATTATTAAGGATAAAAGTGTCATTTATTTAGTATAAAAAATAGTTATAAAAACATTGAAAAATAAAACTTAAAAAAATGGGGAGGATGCAGAACCTCTCCCCCACACCCGACCCTCCCCACCCCCACTCTACCTCACTGAGTCACTGCTTCACTCCGAATAGCAACCCCCCCACCTTGTGTCGGCGATCCCTCTTCCCTCCTCTCTCTTTCTCTATTTTTCTCTACCTTGTGCCAATGGCGAACCAAAGGGGTGCCAACGAGAGAGATATATAGAAAGAAGAGGGGAAAGGTAGATGGCACAGGGGAACGTCACCGACAGCCTGATCGAGGGGTCACCAACTGGAATAGGGGTGGGAAGGGTCAGGTGTGGGGGAGAGGTGTTGCATCGTCCCTTTTTTTCTTTCTTTTTAGTATTTAATTTTAGGGTTAATTACAAACCCCTCCCAAATTGGCCTTCATTTTTAAGGTTTCAATTTTTTCAATCTAAGTCAATGTACGTGCCCAATGCAACCCTTCCGTAAAGTTTGACCGGTCGGTCAACCATTAATAGGTGTCTCTTTGTGGGCCCGCCTCTCAGCTCATGTAGACTCAATACATAAGATTGAATCTCTCTCCTTCCCTTCTTCTTTTGAATATCCACACCCCCCCTTCTTATTCTTTTTACTCTCTCTCCCATTCTTCTTATCTAGCCTGATCCATGCCCCTCAATCTTTCTCTCTCTCCCATTCTTCTTCTCTAACCTGATCCACGCCCCTCAATCCCTCTCTCTCTCTCTCTCCCATTCTTCTTCTTCTTCGATCTCTCTTTCTCTCTCTAGCTCTCTCATTCTTTTACAGATCCACGTACTCTTGCTCAAACCTTCCTTCAATTTTTATTTCTAGATTATTATCTGTTGTTATTATCCTCATAGTGCTAACTGGGTTTTCACATAAGAAAAAAACGACTTCATGTATGCCATGTCACTACTTAACAGTTGATCAAACGATCAACCTAAATGAAATTTGATAATGGATGAATTGACTTAAATTGAAAACTATATGTACTATATTCTTACTTGACACAAAGAGAAATGGATACTAAAAGCAAGAGACTGAGGTTTAATTTTATGATGATAAGCGCATTTATATATATATGTATATCTAATATCTAGGAAGAAATTTTTTTTTTTAGTTTAAGTTTGACGTTCATGGACATTGATTCATACATGCATGATCCATCATACTTATCAAATTTATTTTTCTAGTAAGTTACTTATTAAAAATAAACAAATTAATTACATAAAGATCGAGTCCTTATTTGATTAAACGAAACATTCACATCATTTGATGGTTAAATTTAAAAAGTATAAATAACAATGCTCTTTAATTATTAAAGAGTATATATTGATCTGGTACAATTTACAAAGCAGTTAATCACCAGCTGCTATAAATTTTGTAGTTTTTTTATTCCCAATAATTACTATTGGTCTATGTACGTATTTTAGGAGGGCTAAGACACGAAAATATATATGTTCTATAGATGTCATAAATCTTGAATTGGTGACATCATTTTGATTCGTCACTGCCTCTCAAGTGGAATAAATAAGATTATGGCATAAAAAAGGACCGATCGTCGCTATGGGCAATTTGGCGTGTGAACTAATAATCTTTGGTTAAAATATTAATTAATGATCTCCCTATCTCAGATTTCTTGTAGTGCTAGTTGACAGCTGACAGCTTGTCCAAGAAAAAAAGAAAAAGAAAAAAGAAAGACTTTGCTCCTTGGCTTATTGACTATTACCAAGTGGGGTTGTAGGAATGTTGAATATTATTAGTGTATTACCAAGTGGTAATGTCCCATCGCCTGTGAGATTATGGCATAAAAAAGGACCGATCGTCACTATGGGCAATTTGGCGTGTGAACTAATAATCTTTAGTTAAAACATTAATTAATGATCTCCCTAGCTCAATTTCTTGTAGTGCTAGCCGACAGTCGACAGCTTGTCCAAGAAAAAAGAAAAAAGAAAGACTTTGCTCCTTAGCTTATTAACTATTACCAAGTGGGGTTGTAGGAATGTTGAATATTATTAGGGCCAATTTGGTATTGATATGAGAAAAAACAATTGTGAAATAAAATAGCTGTGAAGTAAAGTCAGCTATAAAGTAAAGCAATTGAGTGTTTGGTAAACTATGTTTTCAAAAGTATTGTGAAAATAAAAAACAATATCAAAGTGTTTGGTAAATGTTAATGTAAAAGTGCTGTGACTGTGTATAATTATTAAAATGGACATGATGCTGAAAGTGTATTTCACTTATTTGTTTGATAAAACTAAAATGTTTTTATACTTATTTTTTAAATTTGTGGCTACAAATTTTTATTAGCATTAATTTTTTTTAAGAACAACATTATTAAATAAGTATTCCTATTATATTATAATTTTAATTGTACAAATAAAATATTATAATTAATTAATACAATATAAAATATAACTAACAATGGACATATTTTTTAATTTAAAATAAACAAATTAAAATTATAGAAATCAATAAGGGTAGTATGGGTAAAATAAAATATTCATTGTTGTTGTGATTCACTGCAGTTTTCAAAAGCACCTAGAAACCTGCTTTCTGTTTTTGCTGTGGGGAGTTGAGAATTGTGGGGGAAAGTAGTTTTTTATTTTTTTACCAAACACCAAAACTGCTGTAGGTGATTGAGAATTGTCATACACAGCAGCTTTTGGGTACTCCACCGCAATCCCAAACGGGGCCTTAGTGTATTACCAAGCAGGGCCGATCCAAGAAACTAGGAGGCCCCAGGCGAAAATAAAAGTTGAAGCCTTTTGTATAAATAAAAAAAATTGTTGGACAAAAATTTACTACCCAAACAATCTTTTATTAATATCTCTAATAAATTTTCTGATAAATAAAAAATAATTTAGCAAAAAAAACAAGAGCAAAAAAGAAAAAAGAGAGAAAAGATATAGAAAGAGACGAGAATGAGAGAGATGAAAAAAAACTAGTGAAAAAAAATTAAATGTTACTTTGATATAATAAGTCTTCTTTTAAAGAAAAAGACTCATTTATAACAAAAAAAGATTGGGCCGTTTTATTTTAAAAAGAGAGGCCCATTTATTTGAAGGAGGAGGAGTTTAAATATGGGTTTAAAAACAAGAAAATAAGTAAAGATTGAGTCCACAAAAAAAAAAAAATAAAGAATATTTTTTATTTTTTAGTGGGCTTAAAAATTAGTAGATCAAAATGATATCCTATACAGGCTATACTTGTCTGGGGCCGTAGGCGGTCGCCCAGCCCGCCTGGCCTCCGGGCCGGCCCTGTTACCAAGTGGTAATGTTCCATTGCATTTACTTATAAACAGGAAATAAATTAAGTAATTAATAGAGATTAGAGACGACCTGGTGATGGTGATGTGAACATTGGACAGGAACATTGGAATTAAATTTAGTGAAGTCACTGCTCGTGCTGGAAAAGCAATTTGCGAGTGCTGACACTTGTTGACCGATTATTACCAAGTCGAGTTCCAAGTGGGACCCAATTCACCATGAATACTACTCTTGCGGCTTCCTTCCATTATTGGCCATGAATCGACCCAATTCACACGCATACTACTCTTGAGGCTTCCTTCCGTTATTGGCCATGAATCGACCCAATTCACACGCATACTAGTCTTGAGTCTTCCTTCCATTATTGTTCCATATGGATCAATAATTCAATATGATTAGACCAAAAAAAAAACTCGAAATATGAATGCATGAGCCATGAGGCCCTATAAGACCATGCATGCTAGCACTTGTACTTCTCACAAGCAAGCAAATACATACAATTCATAAAATATTGGAAGAATGAAAGTGAGAAACATAGCATAATTGGAGAATCATTACGTAATATTTGTTTTGGTAAATGGTCGTCAACATCTTGGCCAGCGGTCGCTTATTGACTATTACCAAGTCCAAATCCAAGTGGGAAATGTGGGGTGTTGTTTTTTTAGAGACTACGTACCTGAACGTAGATTGGAAAATTAATTTATAGAGTAGAGATATGCAAGAGGAAGAAATTTTCCAGAAACCCAGGACCCAACTACGCACATATATATACCAGGCTTAAGCTTTGGTTATAATTGCTACAAATAAAAGGGCAGGCTTGCTTGCTTGCTAGTTGCTACCACCCATTCATCTTGTCGTTACACATGCATGTGTTAGTTGTTTACTTATTCTTCTCGATAATTTTAAAAATTATTGTACATGTGTGGGCCTATTACCAAGAAAAAAGAAAGACTTAATTAGCTCCTTGGCTTATTGACTATTACCATATACCAAGTGGGGGGGTTATTGAATATTATTAGTGTATTATCAAGTGGTGAAGGGGTGTGTTTAATTCGGCTGGATCGGATCGGAAATAGGGTGTTCTAATTTCAATCCAAAAAATTTTGGAATTAAATTTATGTTCCAATTTCCATTCCAAAAAATCGGAATTTCAACATTTCATTCCGATTTGGAATTTTCGGATTTCTCGGAATTTTCGGAATTTTTCGGAATATAACATTTTCAGAACTTTCGGATAAACATTTAAAATTTTCGAATAAAAAATCGGAATTTTCACATTTTTATAATCCCATTAATCGGCTATTAGCTATTGTATCTTTTCGTCGGCATCAAATTTTTAGGCGCGAACTAATCCCATTAATGTATGGTATATATTATGCATGTTATAAGAGAAATAAATTATGTATGTTATAAGCGAAATAAATTATGTATGACATATATTGTGTATGTTTAATGGTATATATTATATATTATAACATACATAATATATAAGAAAAATAAATGTCACTATGAATGTATAATAGACTTAATAGCACATATCTTAGAGGTAGGGGATTAATCTTTGGACCTCATCCAACATTGTTAGAATAAATGTCACTAGTAGATACATGTTACTCACATATATATATATATCATGTTTGAAATTTTGAATATAATAAGCTTAAATATTTAGTAATTAGTAATTATAATTGGTGGAATATTTCAGTTGGAACAACTGTAGAATTTTCCCATATCTTTAATTCCACTTCCTAATAAAAAAAAATAGTAATTACATGTACGGAAAAATGTGGGTGTTTGTGTTACCAACTTACCATTTATGTTATTATGATACACATATATTTATAATGTACATATGTTTATATTAATAGTATTAGTCATATAAATTATATGTATCATACTTAATAAATGATAAAATATATAATATTGATATAAATATGGAATAAATTGGCATAATTTTGAAAATATCGGATCGGAATGCCTTCGGAACATTTCGGAATTTTTCGGATCGGAATCGGAATTTACATAAACATTCCAATTCCAATCCAATTTTTTTCGGAATTTTTGGATTTCAGCATTTTCGGATTCGGCATTTTCGGATTCGGAATAAAATTGAAAATTTTCGGATAGCAATCGGTCGGATTCGGATTTTCCAATCCAAATCACACCCCTAGGTGATGTATATATGTTCCATTAATTGCATTTATTAATAGGAAATAATAGAGACGACTTCAATGTGATGGTGATAGCGGCTGGGTTTCTGGTGGGTGGGGATGCTCAAGTTTTTAATTAAATGTAATATAGTTAGTTATTTAATTATGATTTAAAAGTAGGGTATTGTTATTGGCACTCCAAAAAAGTCATTATGCATTCTAATTTTAAAAAGAGAAAAAACGTAAGAAAATTTTTACATATTGAAGTGCATGATGACTTTTTTGGAGTGCCAATAACAGCACCCCTAAAAGTATTATAAATTTTTATTGTTTTTTAATAAATGTAAGCATTAAAAGTGAGTTGAAATTGTCACATAATTAATCTTGACGAAAAAACTAATAGATATGACTGAAAATGACTAAAGTAGCCGCGTATATATGCCAGGCTTGAGTTTTGCTTATAATTGCTACAAATAAATTAAAGGGCAGGCTCGCTTGCTTGCTAGTTGCTGATAGAATTAGAGCATCCAACCCAAAACCAATTGGCAATGAGTGGAGAGGCCCAAGACTTATAAGCACATATGCTAAGCCTTAGTTTTCTGATGTGGGACATTGCTCCACATTACTCTCAACACGCCCCCGCACGTGTGGCGATATTTTTGAGCCTTACACGTGAACAAATTGTATTGGGTGACGTGGGAGCACGTGTGGCCGTTGGGCCTTACACGCGAATAACCAAGCTCTGATACCATGATAGAATTAGAGCATCCAACCCAAAACCAATTGGCAATGAGGGGAGAGGCCCAAGACTTATAAGCACATATGCTAAGCCTTAGTTTTCCGATGTGGGACATTGCTCCACATTACTCTCAACAGTTGCTACCACCTACTTTAGTGATCATCATAAGCATTAGCCAGTAGCCCAATATCAGCAGCAACTTGCTAGTAGCCCAATACTAGAATTGGAAGTAAGTGGTTGTGATGAAGCTTATCATGCTACTCGCTTTGCTAATATTAGCAGCTGCAACTACAACAGCAGCAGCTCAAGCCCTGCCTCCTCAAGCCAAGTCTGGCTGCCCAACCCACTGTGGTAATCTTACAATTCCATATCCATTTGGCCTTAAAGCAGGTTGTTACCTGAATGAGAGTTTTTCAATCAATTGTGAGGCTGACGGATCGGCGACGTTGACGGAAAGGAACTATCCTGTTACCAACATATCCCTTGATGAAGGTGAGCTGCAAATACAGCACGAAGTGAACAGAGATTGCTATAATAGATCGGGCTACTACCAAGCTGATGAGAGCAACGCTCCTGAGTTAAGCCTCATGCCTCCCTACACCATCTCTAGCACCAAAAACAAGCTCTTTGCCGTTGGTTGTGATACTAAAGTATATATTGAAGGTTACAGAGGCAATAATAGTCTCCTAACAGGATGCATATCCTACTGTTACAGTAACTCCTCTGAAAGCCTTAGTGATCAGATTCAGGACTCTTGCTCTGGCGCTGGGTGTTGCGAAACGCCCCTCCCCAAAGGACTCCAAAATGGTACTATATATTTGAGTACCTATCACTACCATGTTCGTGTCTGGGAATTTAACCCATGCAGCTACTCCTTCGTTACGGAAGAAACCCAGTTCAATTTCTCCATCGAAAGTTTTGAACAACTGAAAAAGATAGAGATTTTTCCACTGGTTCTCAATTGGGCAATTGGGGATGATCCTTGTGATGCAGCTGAAAAGAGGGACGATTTTGCATGCAAGGCAAATCATAGCGAGTGTGTCAAACACAACAATCATAATGGTTACATTTGCCAGTGCTCGGAAGGTTTCCTAGGGAACCCATATCTCCCACATGGTTGTCAAGGTTGGGATTTAATTTATCTTTGTATAATATACATTGCCCGGGAAGGTTCTCTTACTAGAAAGTCTGTTAAAATAAGATATAATTATGTTAGACCGTGAATTTAATTAAATTATTGTTTAAGTTGATTTTCACCTAAATATGTGGTCTAAATGCACAGTCTCACGGCATAAGACATATAAGTCTAGATCTATATTACATTTACATTTGCTTTTCAGGTTACCAAGGCAACCCATACCACCCACATGGTTGCAAGGTGTATACACACATGATCTTTATATTTATATGTATGATCATACACATGATCTTTAAATCTAGACAGATAAGTCTAGATCATACGTATGATCTTTGTATTTATATATAACATACACATACACACACGATAAATATGTTAGTTTTTGCAGCTCGAAAATAAACTTCAAAATTGGGGATTTTACCGTATGATCTGTGATATATGGGTTTTGCTTTCTTTTCAGATATTGATGAGTGCAAAACCAATCCCTGCAGAATTGGAACGTGCCAAAATTTACTAGGAAACTACTCTTGTTCATGTCCTAAAGGATACAGAAAAGAAGGCAACACGGATTGCATAAAAAACAATCCGACATCAACGAACCGCATTCTGGAGATTTCGTTGGGTATGTACCAGCCAGCTACCTTGCTATTTACATATATATATATATATATTAGGGCAAACCACTATTTTAAAGCTCCCTATATATATATATATAAATGGTTATAATATGAAACATGGACGAACACAAGTTTTTCAATAAAACATGAAATGATTATAATTGATTATAATGATAATCGAATGACTAAATGATTTCTGATTTAGTTGATTTTTTGTAAGGTTAATCTTTGAATGGAGACCTAAAATATGAATGGTTTTGATTATAAGATTACATTATTTAATGGGCCCAAAATGGTGGTTAGTATTGTATTGTCTTATTAACTAGTTACCTTTAGAGCATTTTTGTGTATATATATATATATGAGTTAATTACACTTACACCCCCTGAGTTTTATCGTCTTTTCACATATACCCCCTAGGGTTTCAAAAATTACACATACACTCCCTGAGATTTCAAAACTATTACATATAACCCCCTACAAGAGAAAAACTAAATAAACAAAAAAAAAAAATATTTGTATTGAGGTTGGACCTTACATCTTGAGTAATCTTATTAGGCCATTTCACCCTTTAGCATGTTTTTTTGCATAATTTCTCATTATTTTTTCTCACTATAGGGGGTTATATGCAATAGTTTTGAAATCTCAGGGGGTGTATGTGTAATTGTTGAAACCCCAGGAGGTATATGTGAAAAGACGATAAACGGTATAAGTGGAATAACTCATATATATATATATATTAATTTCTCCTTAATTTAGAGCTAACAGTCTACTTTTGACATTCAACCCCATGCCATGATATTATAATTACATAGAGTACTAATCAAATTATATAAATCGAATCAAATTGGTTGCGATTTTTGAGTTATGTGCAGGTATCATTGCGGGCTTCTTTGTTTTACTGGTTGGAATTTTCTGGATATATTGCGGAATGAAGAGAAGAAAATTCAAGAAACTCCAAGACAAGTACTTTAAACAAAATGGTGGCATACTTTTAAAACAACAACTGGCTAGTTACAATGGGTCTGTTGAGACAGTAGCCAGAATCTTTACTGAAGAAGAGCTTAAGAAGGCCACAAACAATTACCATCTAAGTGAAAAAATTGGTGAAGGAGGTTATGGAACAGTTTACAAAGGAACACTGTCGGATAAAAAGGTGGTTGCCATAAAGAAGTCCAAAATTAATGCCCCCCCAGTCCAGAGTAATCAGTTTGTTAATGAGGTGATCATTCTTTCTCAAATCAGCCACAGAAATGTGGTGAGGCTCTTGGGTTGCTGTTTGGAGACCCTAACGCCTATACTTGTTTACGAGTACATGACCAATGGCACTCTTTATGATCGCATTCAGAGAAAAGGTGACAAAGCAGGATCACCCCCACTTTCATTGGCATCGCGATTGAGTATAGCAGCAGATACAGCAGATGCACTTTCATACTTACACTACTCCACTTCCATTCAAATCATACACCGAGACGTGAAAACAACCAACATACTATTAGACGGGAATGACATGGCTAAAGTGTCGGACTTTGGAGTTTCACGACTGGTTCCTGAAGATAAAGATCAAGTGTCAACTTTAGTGCAAGGGACATTGGGATATTTAGACCCTGAATATCTTCAGTCACACACACTGACAGAAAAGAGTGACGTCTATAGCTTTGGAGTTGTGCTAGTGGAGTTACTCACAGGCCAAAAGGTAATTTCTCCTCAAAAGCCTGAGGAAGAGAGAAACTTGGCAAAATTGTTTGTCTGCTCAGTGGAAAAGGGTTGTCTGGATCAAATTCTGGATAAAGAAATAGTCAAGGAGGGGAATTTTGATGTGGTCGAAAAAGTGGCGGATCTGGCACAAAGATGTCTGAGGTTAAGAGGGGATGAAAGGCCTTCCATGAGAGAAGTATTCATGGAGCTCGAGGGATTAATGCGAGATATGGCAAAGCATGCAGGTGGGGGAAAGGCTGATTTCAAACCATCTCCTAAAGAGAGTGATCACTTGCTTGGTTCACCCCCAAATTTAAATGCTTACTTTGTGGATGTTAAAGGTGAAGGTGATGATGGTGGTTCTACTACTATTTTCACCAGTAGTACTACAGACTACGACAGCACCATGCAAATTAACTCAAGCACAAATGTTAAAACCATATATGATGCTGGACGGTAATTAATTCACTTGTTGCCTCCTAGTGATGATGCATAGTTGAGTTGTAGTTTGTTCAATTTGAGTCAGTCAGTAGTGCCTTGTAAAATAAAAGTACGTTCTGAATACGTACTTCTGTTATGTGGGTCATTGAGTTATGTGGTCCTTTCTATTTCTAGCTGAAACAAAGTTTAGGTAACGTTTTTGTGCTTGCATAATTAAAGACTAGATCTGTCCTGTTCAAAGTTGATCTTATATAGTTAATTATGTTATGAATTCAGGAATTTTACTTTATTTCTTAACAAAAATTCACATGTTTTTTTCCTTCGTTTGTACTTTATGCAAAGCAAGGAGAGCATAACAGTAATATTGATTACAGAAAAGAAGTTAATTCAAATCCAATAAAGATAAGAACTTAGCACAGGTTGACAATTATTAAGTAAGAAAACAAGAACAAGAACAATCATGCCTGGCAGTAGGTTTTATTAAGCCAAGAACAAGAACCTATATGTCACTTGTTAACTTAATTTTTAAGTCAATAACCAAACACTCTGTTTTTATATTAAGCTCACGCACCCAAACATGTATCTTCAATACTTCTTTTATATATAAGACACTGATAATAATTTTATCCCAATAACGTTAATTATATTGTCTATAGTTGCACTAGCAAGTAGCAACTGTACTATAAGAAGATATAGAGGTAAAAATATACAGAATTTCTGATGAGAACTCTGTTTTGTTATATGCTTTGACGTTGAGAGTTCTGGTTAATTTAGTGATACAGCCTACTTCTAGAGTTCTAGACTAGAGGGATTTAAATTTAAAAGTGCATACCTTGGAGAGAGTATGTCATTGTAGATCGATGTTAGAAAGACAAATAACTTGTCCGTTTCATTTTTTTTTTTTTTTAATAAAAGAAACCACAGCCTAAGTTAATTGCGTAAAAAAGGCAAGTTGGTTGGCAATATTTCTAGGCATGTGAACCAATCTTGGTTAAATAATTATGTCACAACTTGGCTTTGCGCATTGGCGCATTGAGTATTACCAAGTGGGATGTTCCATTGCATTTACTTCTGTAAATAATAGGAACGACCTCGTGGACAGAAACATTAGAAATAGACTAGTTAGTAAAACAGACAAGTTAGTATATGAGAAAGTCATAGGTTTGTGCCACTTCATCAGATAGATGTTAAGCCTGACAATTTCTAATACAATTCAAATCCACTATATATAATCAAAGTTTGGGAGTTAGGATTGATCAATTCAATTTAAATCCAATACGAACTGATACATGACATGACTATCTAATACGTATAATAAATAATCAAGGTGAGTTAGAGTCAAATATGAATAACTCAAGACATGTTGAGAGAAATATTCTATGTCAAGAAAGTAAAAGCTTGTCTTATAATTAATTTATAAGATATAAGGCATCTCTACATATTGTCAATTGGGTTTTGAATTTAATGTTCTAATTTCTACGTGGTATCAAAATGAACAATACACATGTTAGGTTCAACAATCATATTTGAACAATACACTTGTTAGGTTCAACACAATCATATTCATCTAGGGGCTAATTTTGAGTTGGATACTCGATCTATTTCTAATTTTCTACAATGTATGCTAATCTAGTCCTTCCTCCCAAAACGAACGCAAATGCTCTTAATTACCAAAAGAAAGAAAGAAAAAAAGTACAACTTGAGCAAATAGCTAGTGGGCAACCAAATTGCTCTTTAACATATTATTGATTTTCGGTATTACATCAGCATGATGATAAGACTTTGGGGAATAAGTACTGCTGAGTTGTGTCCAGAGGAGACTCAGTACTTACGGGGGTCACCCATTCATTCAAAGGCTTATGTTGTGGATGTTAGAGGTGAAGGTGATGCGGGTTGTAGTGGTACAATACCAGAGGGTATGACAGCATGCAAATCCAAATGTTAATGCCATATGATGGGCGATAGATTATTTGACTTGTAGTGTTGGATATATGTCGATCCAAACCAATATTGGGGTATATTACTTATTAGTGTATACTCATACAATGTGGGTCTTAATTTGTATATATCGATCCAAACCAATATTAGGGTATGTTAATTGGTAAAGTTATGTTAATTATTACATTATATTGTAAGTTTCTTTGAAATACTAGATGGAATCCGTTCAAACTTAAAATTGGTTATAAGGGTATCATCTTTTTTATATTACATCCGTTCATACCATTTTTAATTCCACACGTGTACTATTTCTAATTTTCTATAATAGATGTGAAGTCCATTAATTTATACAAGTGAGCTTTATCTTTATTAAAAAGATAGTACTAAAAAAATAGTACATATGTGGTATTAAAAATGTGGCACCTCTAATATTGCTTCCCTAGCCTGTTAGTTGGTGAGAGAAGGCCGGTGAAAAGGAAGAGTTTGCTTGTGGACTAAATTATGAGTGATTGTTATACCCATATTACCTTATTTGACTTCTTATATTATCACTTATATTATCACCTAGCATTCTCATTTAACTACCAAATGGTATCTTCCGTTATCTAACATTAAAAAGAAAGAAAGAAGAAGATTATTTCTACTAATTACTATCAAATTGTAATTTCTTCAACAATTTAATATGCATAAACAAGTTATTATACAATATTGATTTCTTTAAAAAAAAATTATTAGTGAAGTCACCTTAGTGAAGTCACCATCTTGACCTGGTTAAAGCTGCAATTTCTTATTTTTCTTGAACCAATAAGATCGATAAATTTTTGTTCAACCCGGCCTTTCCTTCTTTTGTTTGTTATTTTTTTTTTTTTTTGGCCACCTTCTTATTTTTGTTCTTTTAAATTCAAAGACTAATCACATATTACAAAGACTATACATCTTAGCCCCTACAAAAAAATTTCAACAATTATATGTATGATAGAGACACAGAGAGAGAGAGTTCGCTTCTTAAACCATTTTTTCTAGTTAAAATATCAGTTTTCTCCCTAGCTGAGTTCGCTTCGTAAGCCAATTATCCGTTTCATGGGCTTTACGATTGATTGCCTGATGAAAAGGCCCAACTGCATCAGAAATCCGTGCTATTCTGAAAACCCCGAAATATCTTTACCATGGATGATCCAATTACCACTTACCCAGCTCAGCTTGGTTGTTCACTTGTTCTCGAAGACTTCAAAGTTCAAGCGGGTTTTGGCGCCAACAGTTGGTTATATATACTCTGTTCTGCTGAGCAAGAAATCACACAAGTATATTACATACACTAAATCACAGTTAATAATTAAGAAAGCAGTGCTTAGATAAAGAAAAAAACACGTAAATCTATTTTTTTTTTCTTATTGCATGATTAATAAAAACTCAATTGGTAATCCCACTTGATCTCCTGCTTGTGCTTGACTTTGCGCTTATTTACAGGAAATGGAAAAAAAAAAATGCCCCTTGGCTTATTGGCAATTGGCATAACCAAGTGGGCTTATTGAGTATAAACAAGTGGGATTTCCTCTGCAAACAGCAATTAAATAATAGAGACGACTTCAACATGATACAGGAACATTGGAACAGACAGATAAGTACGTATGGAGTCTATTGACTATGGAGGAAGACATTTCCCCTAACCCCTTGACCACGAGGCCCTATAAATTAAAGACCATGCAAGCAACCACTTACTTTACTCAAAAGCAATACAAATATTTGTAGCACTATATATTCCACTTACTAGAAGGAGTTAATTGAAGTAGTAGAGGTGCCATGGCCTTACTTGGGAGGATGCTTGTTCTACAACTCTCTTTGGTGGGATCATACTACTGGCGTTAATATTAGCGGCTGCAACAACGACAGCAGCTCAATCCCTGCCTCAAGCCCTGCCTGGCTGCACTGAGCGCTGCGGTAATCTCACAATCCCATATCCATTTGGCATAGGTGATGGTTGCCACCTGCCACAGGGAGGTAAGTTCTTTGAAATCGTATGAAACTATACCATTGACCCCCCATGGCCAAAAGCAGTCTGGGTGCGTAGTGGTATCATTGCTACTAATTAACTTCTCCCTTAATGAGGCTGAGATGAAGATATTACAGTACGTAGCCAAAGATTGTTATGACGAAAACGCTCTGCAAACGGACAAGAACAGGCCTCGTCTAAGGGTGCCAGCTCCGAACCATATCAGATACCAAAAACAAGTTCATTGCCGTTGGTTGTGACACTTATGCAATTTTCCGAGGCTTCCGAGGCGAAGAAGAGTTAATAACCATTTGGGTATAACAATCATTTGGGTATATGGGACTTTAACCCCTGCAGCTACGCCTTCATTGTGGAAGAAGGCCAGTTCACATTCTCCAATACAAGTTTTCAACAACTGAGCAACGTAGAACAGCTTCCAATGGTTCTTAATTGGGCAATTGGGGTTGAGTCAGACCCATGTAATGAAGCTGAAAAGCGGCAGGATTTTGCATGCAAGGGAAATAGCAAGTGTGTCAACCCCCAAAATCGGAATGGTTATATCTGCCAGTGCTTGCCAGGTTACGAAGGGAACCCATACCTCCCAGGCGGTTGCCATGGTGATTATCTCCTAGACACATCAAATATATAAATATATGCATCTCTTATTCACACACACACACACACATATATATGTTAGTTGTTGCAACTGGAAATTAAAGCTCAAAACTGGGATTTTATTACCTGATTGACCTGTGATATATAGTTTTCCTGATCTCTTTTCAGATATTGATGAGTGCAAGTCAAACCCTTGCTGTAACGGAACATGCATAAATTTACCAGGGAATTACTCCTGTTCATGTCTCAAAGGGTACAGAAAGGAAAACATGACGACTTGCGTAAAAAACAATTC
Source organism: Dryas drummondii (assembly GCA_003254865.1). Taxonomy (NCBI): domain Eukaryota; kingdom Viridiplantae; phylum Streptophyta; class Magnoliopsida; order Rosales; family Rosaceae; genus Dryas; species Dryas drummondii. The sequence goes on along the minus strand of QANW01001158.1, from coordinate 165,916 downwards.
CACATCAAAGAACACTTCCCTGAAAATTTCATTGGGTATGTACTAGCTACTAACTATTTACAGATTAACAAGTGTCCTATAACATGAAATATCTTAGTGCTTGCAAGACTGCTTAGTAAAGCATACATAAATGGTAAATAGATCTAAAAGTTTTTCTGAGAAAAGATGGTAAAACTAATACTATATATGTCAGTGAACAGTAATACTAGGGACCGGATCTAAGAATCCATTTATTTTATTTGTGCTACTTTTGGATCCAAAACTCTAACCTAAATTTCTCGCAAGTTTTTTCTTTAAAAGAAAAAAAAAAAAAAGAATCAATTACATGTTATATTAAGAAGATTGATCCAAAACTCTAACCCAAATGTATAAATTTCATTGTGATACATGATCATATTTATTCTCAATATAGTACTTTGTCAAACCTTTGAAGCTCAAAAAGAATAAATAAAACCAAGATTTACTATTCTCTTTTACCAATCTATTTTTTACATCCAGCCCCATGCCATGAAATTTACTTATATAAGTAATTAAATTATATAAATCAAATTAAATTGGTTGTGATATTTAAATTATGTGCAGGTATCATTGTGAGTTTCTTTGTTTTACTGGTTGGAATTTTTTGGATATATTGTGGAATGAAGAGAAGAAACTTCAAGAAACTTCAAGACAAGTACTTTAAACAAAATGGTGGCTTTCTTTTAAAACAACAACTGGCAAGTTACGATGGATCTGTGGAGACAGCAGCCAGAATCTTTACTGAAGAAGAACTAAAAAAAGCCACAAACAATTACCATGTAAGTGGAAAAATTGGTGAAGGAGCTTATGGAACAGTTTACAAAGGAATACTCTCAGATGAAAAAGTGGTTGCGATAAAGAAATCCAAAATTAATGCCGCCCCAGCACAGAGTAATCAGTTTGTTAATGAGGTGATTGTTCTTTCTCAAATCAACCACAGAAATGTTGTTCGGTTGTTGGGTTGTTGTTTAGAGACCCCAACACCTTTACTAGTTTACGAGTACATCACCAATGGCACTCTTTACGATCACATTCATAGAAAAGACGGCAAGGCAGGGCCACCACCACTTTCATTGGAATTGCGATTGAATATAGCAGCAGATACTGCAGAAGCACTAGCATACTTACACTACTCCACTTCCTTGCAAATCATACACAGAGATGTGAAAGCAACGAACATACTATTAGACAAGGATTACACGGCTAAAGTGTCGGACTTTGGAGCTTCACGATTGGTTCCAGAAGATCAAATCAACTATCAACTTTGGTGCAAGGAACACTCGGATACCTAGACCCTGAATATCTTCAATCAAACACACTAACAGAAAAGAGTGACGTTATAGGAGTTGTCCTAGTGGAGCTACTAACAAGCCAAAAGGCACTTTCTTTTCAAAAACCTGAGGCAGAGAGAAACCTTGCAAACTTCTTTGTTTGTTCAGTGGAAGGGGGTCGCTTGGGTCAAATTCTTGACTCTGAAATAGTCAAGGAGGGGAATTTTGAGACTGTTGAAAAAGTGGCGGATCTGGCAAAAAGATGTCTGAGGTTAAAAGGGGAGGAAAGGCCTACGATGAGAACAGTATCCTTGGAGCTCGAGGGGCTATGTATAGATATGGCAAAGCATGCAGGTGGGGGTAAGGCTGATTTCAAACAATCTCCCAAAGACACCGACCACTTGCTTGGGTCACCTAATTTAAACGCTTACGTTGTGGATGTTAAAGATGAAGGGGATGATGGTGGTTCTAGTACGTAGTAATATTATAACCAATACTGTTGAGTATGACAGCAGCATGCAAACTCATGCCCAAATGTTAAAGCCTTATGATGCTGGGCGATAACTAATTGACGTACAACTTGTCCTTCCTAGTGATTGTGTATTGAATTGTATTTTGTTTCAGTTTGAGTCAGTTCCTTGTAAAATCAAAGTATGTCAGCATACATGCTGCTGGAATGTGGGTTGTAAAGTTATCTGCTATTTTTTATTTCTTCATGAAATAAAGCTATGTAACTATTTTGTACTCGTATATAATTAAATACTAGATCTGTCCTGTTCAAAATTGCTCTTATGTACTTTATGCAAAGCAAGGAGAGCATAACAGTATTGATCATAGGCAAGAAGTTATAATTCAATTCTAATAAAGATAAGAAAACAAGGACAAGAACGTTAAGTGTAAGCTTACAAACACATCCTACATGAGCAGAGTTAGACTTTCATCACAGAATACGAACAGTACATGCTATGAAATAAATAAACCAACAGTTTTTACCATTCTAGCCATAGAAAATGACTTACAAAATATCAAGTAGATGCCACTGGATTTCGGAATGCATATAGGAAGGAAATAGAACACCAGTAGGTTTGACCATCCCCTTTCAGACAGACCAGACTTCTCTGAACACTGACTTGAGCGTCGGAGGAGCTTTGGCCAGCACCACACCGGTGTCTTTCCCGCTCACTTTTGTGTAATTGCGCAGGGTGCTTTGGATATCATTCTCTCTCATTACTCACCAGTCGGACCCAGCTACTCGTTCCTGCCCCACTTCGACGTGTCATTCACTCGGTGGTGGGTCAACGGGCCTACGTGGTTCGACTCGACGTTGACTGCTTTACCATTTTTGGGCATCAACAAGGCCAAAAAAAACTTAAAAAATTAATTAGAATATGTACGTATATGTGATCATAGTACCTTAATTGACTTCTTATTTTATTCATGGCCAAAAAAGACTTCTTATTTTATCACTTAACTTCATTCTTATTTAACTACCAAATGGTATCTTCTGTACGTTATTTATCCTTTTTTTAAGCAAAAGATTCTTTGTACTTACTATCAATTTGTTTCTTACATAATTTAATATACACAAACAATCTGTTATTATTGATTGTTTTAAGAAGAAATGAATTAGTGAAGCCATCGTGGTTACTTAATTAAAGCTACTATTTCTTATTTTTCTAGAAACCAATAAGATTTAATTATAAAATTTGTTCAACCTTTCCTTTTGTTTTTATTCTTTTGAATAAATAGAATGTACAGCTATGTAGCTAAATATATATGTTATCTATTATAATGTTAGATATATTGTTAATATATGTGATATTTATTAAAGCAAAGAATTTACTTCACCGATCGATCAATAATATATACATTATTCTCACAATCCATACTATTTGTAAATAAAATGTTTTTCGTATAGTATGTTATATATATATATATATTGTCAAACTGTAAATTTAAACTATTAATTAAGTTAATTTTTATTTAAATGTATAGTTCATAGTCTAATAAGATATCTATATATATATATATATATGTATATAGTCCCGCTCACCACTCTTAGCTAGTGATGACCAAGTGGGCTTATTGACTTGTTTTTATCATCTTGTTTGGGGTAAGTGGTGGGATGTTCACATTGCATTGGCTACAACGAAATAAATTTCAATATTTTTTTCATTTTGTTTTTCTTCATTTCCTCCTTCCCAGGCCATGACTGATTTATATGTTCATAAATCTGAATATTTTGATTTATGGTAAAATCTTAAACCAACATTCCACGCCTACAACAATATTTTCTAGCTTCCTCTACCCTGAAGTATCTGAAAATAGTACTTCTATATGGACGTTTTGACAATATATTCCATAAAGAAGAAAAAGGAGAAATTTCAAAATCTTGTATATTCTCAATTACAGTAGATCGATCGAACAGCTTGAGGTTCCAAGAGGATCATGAAATTAATTCCGTACGAACATTCTTCTACATATGAACAAATAATATATTTTGAAATTTAGAGAATTAGCCTATATTATTTAAAATTTTAAGACCTATATATATATATATATTTTTTTTTTTGGTGCATGGCTCTTGCATTACTCTTTGCCTACACGAGGGCTTTCCATATTTTTAGGTCAGAAAAATATCTCGACTGAATGTGAATGTATATATAACGAGTGACTTTTTTTACCCATATCACATGATTAAACTTCTTATTTTTACCAAAAACTTCTTTCTTTTTTTGGTGCATGGCTCTTGCATTACTCTTGCGTTCTCATTTAACTACCAAATGGTATATTCTGTTATTAATATATTTGTAGGTACAAATAAAAAAATTCTTTGTACCTATAACCTACTTACTGTCAAGTTGTTTCCTACATAATTTAATATACATAAACAACTTGTACGTTATTATTGATTTTTTTTTTTAAGATGTATTAGTGAAGTCATGGTCGTCACTATTTCTTATTCTTCTAGAAATTAATTAACCAAGCCAGAGGCACGATATAATATAAATGAAACCAAAGTGTTATTCAGTAACTAAACAAAACGGCGCGCACTCTCTTTTATCATCACAGGATCAGCACATCAAAAGGAGAGGATTCGTGTCCAAACCAATAGGATTTAGGGAAATTTTTATCAATGGGACTACAACTTATATGTTACTCATAGTTTCGGATACGGCTTTCATTTTGACTTAAATTATGACTTAAACTTTAGTTTGACTCAAATAAGGATAGACAGTTAAATCCATTACAATTATTAAGGATAAAAGTGTCATTTATTTAGTATAAAAAATAGTTATAAAAACGTTGACAAATAAAACTTAAAAAAAAAATGGGGAGGATGCAGAAACCCTCCCCCACACCCGACCCTCCCACCCCACTCCACCTTACTAAGTCACTGCTCCACTCCGGCTAGCAACCCCCCCACCTTGTGTCGGCGATCCCTCTTCCCTCCTCTCTCTTTCTTTCTCTTTCTCTATTTTTCTCTACCTTGTGCCAATGGCGAACCAAAGGGGTGCCAACGAGAGAGAGATATATAGAGAGAAGAGGGGAAAGGTAGATGGCACAGGGGAACGTCACCGACAGCTTGATCGAGGGGGGAGGGCCGGGGGGTCGCCAACTGGAGTGGGGGTGGGAAGGGTCAGGTGTGGGGGAAGGGTTTTGCATCGTCCCTTTTTTTCTTTCTTTTTAGTATTTAATTTTAGGGCTAATTACAAACCCCTCCCAAATTTGCCTTCATTTTTAAGGTTTCAATTTTTTCAATTGAAGTCAATGTACGTGACCAATGCAACCCTTTCGTAAAGTTTGACTAGTTGGTCAACTGTTAATAAGTGTCTCTTTGTGGGCCCGCCTCTCAGCTCATGTAGACTCAATACATAAGATTGAATCCCTCTCCTTCCCCTCTTCTTTTGAATATCCACACCCATCAAACCCTTCTTATTCTTTTTACTCTCTCTCTCCCATTCTTCTTCTCTGGCCTGATCCACGCCCCTCAATCCCTCTGTCTCTGTCTCTGTCTCATTCTTCTTCTTCTTCGATCTCTCTCTCTCTCTCTCTCTCTCTCTCTCTCTCTCTAACTCTCTCATTCTTTTGCAAATCCACGTACTCTTGTTCAAACTTTCCTTCAATTTTTATTTCTAGATTATTATCTGTTGTTATTATTCTCATAGTGCCAACTGGGTTTTCACATAAGAAAAAAACGACCTCATGCATGCCATGTCACTACTTAACGGTCGATCAAACGATCAACCTAAACGAAATTTGACAATGGATGAATTGACTTAAATAAAAAACTATATGTACTACATTCTTACTTGACAGCAAAGAGAAATGGATACTGAAAGCAAGAGACTGAGGTTTAATTTTATGATGATAAGGGCGTTTATATATATATGTATATCTAATATCTAGGAAGAAATTTTTTTTAGTTTAAATTTGACGTTCATGGACATTGATTCATACATGATCCATCATACATATCAAATTGATTCATACATGATCCATCATACATATCAAATTTATTTTTCTAATAAGTTACTTATTAAAAATAAACAAATTACATAAAGATCGAGTCCTTATTTGATTAAACAAAACATTCACATCATTTGATGGTTAAATTTAAAAAGTATAAATAAAAATGCTCTTTAATTATTAAAGAGTACATATTGACCTGACACAATTGACCAAGCAGTTAATCACCAGCTGCTATAAATTTTGTAGTTTTTTTATTCCCAATAATTACTATTGGTCTATGTACGTATTTTAGGAGGGCTGAGACACGAAAATATATATGTTCTATAGATGTCATAAATCTTGAATTGGTGACATCATTTTGATTCGTCACTGCCTCTCAAGTGGAATAAATAAGATTATGGCATAAAAAAGGACCGATCGTCGCTATGGGCAATTTGGCGTGTGAACTAATAATCTTATTTCTTGTGGTGCTAGTCCACAGCTGACAGCTTGTCCAAGAAAAAAGAAAAAAGAAAGACTTTGCTCCTTGGCTTATTGACTATTACCAAGTGGGGTTGTAGGAATGTTGAATATTATTAGTGTATTACCAAGTGGTAATGTTCCATTGCATATAAGATTATGGCATAAAAAAGGACCGATCGTCGCTTTGGGCAATTTGGCATGTGAACTAATAATCTTTAGTTAAAACATTAATTAATGATCTCGCTAGCTCAGATTTCTTGTAGTGCTAGCTGACATGACAGCTTGTCCAAGACAAAAGAAAAAAGAAAAAAGAAAGACTTTGCTCCTTGGCTTATTGACTATTACCAAGTGGGGTTGTAGGGATATTGAATATTATTAGTGTATTACCAAGTGGTAATGTTCCATTGCATTTACTTATAAACAAGAAATAAATTAAATAATTAATAGAGATTAGAGACGACCCGGTGATGTGAACACTGGACAGGAACATTGGAATTAAATTAAGACAAGATACAGATAAGTACGACAGTATGACTGTATGAGGAGGACAGAGAAATTAATTTCTTAAGAATTACATTATGCAAGTGCGAGTCAAACAAGGCCTTAGTGAAGTCACTGCTCGTGCTGGAAAAGCAATTTGCCAGTGCTGACACTTGTTGACCGATTATCACCAAGTCGAGTTCCAAGTGGGACCCAATTCACCATGAATACTAGTCAATGAATAGACCCAATTCACACGCATACTAGTCTTGAGTCTTCCTTCCATTATTGTTCCATATGGATCAATAATTCAATATGAATTAGACCAAAAAAAAAACTCAAAATATGAATGCATGAGCCATGAGGCCCTATAAGACCATGCATGCTAGCACTTGTACTTCTCACAAGCAAGCAAATACAGACAATTCAAAATTTGATTTCCTCTTACTAGCGAGCTAGAAGGAAAGGAATTAATTAAGTACTTACTGGTGCATGCATAGGCCATCCATGGCTTTACATGGGAGCTGTATTCTGCAACTCTGTTTGTTAATATTAGCAGCAGCAGCAGCGGTAGCAGCTGCTCAAGCCGAGCCGTCTCTGGTCAAGCCTGGGTGCACTAATTACCAGTGTGGTGGTCTCACAATCCCATATCCATTTGGCATAGGTGAGGCCTGTTACCTGGGACCAAAATTCAACATCACCTGTAACGAAACCACCAAATCAGCATACTGGACGGACTTTGCCGAATATTCGGCGTCTGGTAATATCAGTATTACTGGCTTTTCCCTTGATCACGGTGAGTTGAACATAACGCAGAATGTAGTCCGCAATTGTGAGGGCCCGGGAAACCTAACCTACGGGGATTCCCTCCGGCTGCCTTCTCCTTATACCCTCTCTGACAAGAATCAGTTCTTTACCCTTGGATGTGACGATATGTCAATTTTCCAAGGTGAACTCACAAAGCCAGACCCAGGCGAAAACATGGTCATAGCCGGGTACGGCGTCACCTTGTGTAGCAAGCTTCTTGGCAATGAATTTAGCGACTCTTGCTCGGGCTATGGGTGTTCCAAACAACAAATCCCTAGTGGAATGCAAAATATATCGATTTCTTTGACGGCCAGGGCTTTGGGTAGCCCCACTGATGATAATGAAACGGCTGGATGGTACTCTGACTATCCGTGCAGCTACTCCTTCATTGTGGACCAAGACAACTTCACATTTGCCGGCAATGCAAGCTTTGAACAACTCAACAAAACAACCCAGCTTCCGGCCATTGTTAATTGGGTAATTGAGGGTGATATCCCGTGCTCCAATAATTCATGCACCAACCGCACCTGCGACAACAAGATCATCCCGGATGGTCCGTCTGGTTACATTTGCCACTGCCTGGAAGGCTACAAAGGGAACCCATACCTCCCTGATGGTTGCCAAGGTTAGTGATCAATCTATACACATATCCACACTCACGCATAACATATATGTATGTAAGAAGCCGTTTATGTACAAACGTACGCACGTTTGCTAGCTCTTCGTATAGAGTGGCTCTTCGTATATATTTATATGAATTTTCCTTTCATAATTAATTTTCAGATGAAGATGAGTGTCTGTCTACAAACTTCTGCCAGAATGGAGTCTGCAAAAATACACCCGGTAATTACACTTGTTCATGTAAAAGTGGGTACAGAAATGAAGACGACCCGAGGAAATGCAGCAAAAATAAGGGATCAAAAAAGCTGAAGATTTCAGTGGGTATGTACCATAGCTACCTAACTATTTACATATTAACATGCATATATGCATCCTATATGGCTATATATATATATCATTATAGCTAATTAGTTGAACACCGAAACCATGCCATGAGAAATATACAGCACACAAGTCGTACTACATGTATAGTTATTCATGAGTTTTAAAACAAAAAGTAGACAAAAAATAATAAAGGAATTGAAATAGATGAGTACTTGCCTGCTTGCTAAAACAGATCTAAATGAGAAAAGGTCAAACAGTTTGTCTAAGAAAAAGCAGTAATATTATATATGTCATTGAATACAAAGGACTGCATCTAAAACTCCATTTTTGCGCTCCAAAATTTTTTACCAACAAAAAGCTAAGAACCCAAAATTCTCGTAATCTTTTTTCTTAGAAAGAAAAACTATATAACAATCTTTCAGATTTTCATTAAACCAGGTGCATGTACGTTAGATTGTTTGTTAGCTAGTTTTGCGGTCCTACGACTTTATATATTAATTTGTAGGTACAATATTGTTAAATTATTAGCACATAGGCACATTAACATCCCGACAAATATGAACATTAATTGTTGTAACGCACATAATTTAATATTAATATACTTACAAACATATTCATAATAACATAATAGTGTACGTACCAACAACTATATGTTGGTAAGTATATTGATGCACATACATGATACATATATATAGCTCATTCCTTCCGTTGAAGTATACTTCATCTTAAATATGATGAGATATGATTTATAAGACCTACTCCACTTTGTAATTTGATGATCGAAGTCATCTATTTTATAAATCTTTATACAATAATCATCATTATAAAAAATTAGCTAAAACATTTTAGCCGACCAAGTGTGAATAAAAAATTTCATTGAAATACATATAGTCTATATATGACTTTTCAAACTTTTGAAGCTCAAAAAGAAACATTATATAACAAAGCCAATATATGTTTCTCTTTTAAACTAATCTACTTCCAGGGTGTCGGCGCCAGAAGTTTTCTTCTGGAGGAGCCGAGAATTCAAAAATATTAAGTGGGGGCGGGGCGGCATTATATAATTTTTTTTTCCTAAGATTTTCAGATAAATTATAAATTTTTCTAAAATTTTCTAAAATATGTATAGAGCTATATATATGTGAGTTGGGGCCAGAGCCACCTCAGGGCCACATGCATGTACCTCTGCCCTGTCTACTTTTGACATTCAACCCCAAGATATTATATAGAATTGCATAAATAATTAATCTATATTAATCAAATTTGGTTATGATTTCTTTTTGTGCAGGTGTCCTTGCGAGCTTCTTTGTTTTACTGATTATAATTTTTTGGATATATTGCGGAATGAAGAGAAGAAAGTTCCTGAGACTCAAAGACATGTACTTTAAACAAAATGGTGGCTTACATTTAAAACAACAATTGGCTAGTTACAATGGAACTGTTGCGACAACAGCCAGAATTTTTACTGAAGAAGAGCTTAAGAAGGCCACACACAATTACCAAGAAAAAATTGGCGAAGGAGCTTATGGAACAGTTTACAAAGGAAAACTGTCAGATGGAATAGATGTTGCCATAAAGAAGTCCAAAGTTAATGCGCCCCCAGCCCAAAGTAATCAGTTTGTTAATGAGGTGATTGTTCTTTCTGAAATCAACCACAGAAATGTGGTGAGGCTCTTGGGTTGTTGTTTGGAGACTCCAACTCCCATATTGGTTTACCAGTACGTCAGCAATGGGACTCTTTATGATCACATTCATAAAAAAGTGGGCAAAGACGGACCACGGCCACCACTCTCGTTGGAGAAACGATTGAATATAGCAGCAGGTACTGCAGATGCACTAGCATACTTACACTACTCTACTTCCTTGCAAATCATACACCGAGATGTGAAAGCAACAAACATACTATTAGACAAGGATTACACGGCGAAAGTGTCAGACTTTGGAGCTTCACGATTGGTTCCTGAAGATCAAGATCAACTATCAACTTTAGTGCAAGGGACACTCGGATATTTAGACCCTGAATATCTTCAGTCAAACACTCTAACAGAAAAAAGTGATGTCTATAGCTTTGGAGTTGTGCTAGCAGAGCTACTAACAAGCACACATGCACTTTCTTTCGAAAAGCCTGAGGCAGAGAGAAACCTTGCAAACTTCTTTGTTTGTTCGATGGAAGAGGGTAGTTTGGGTAAAATTCTTGACGCTGAAATAGTCAAAGAGGGAAACTTTGAGTTGGTGCAAAAAGTGGCGGATTTAACAAAAAGATGTTTGAGGTTAAAAGGGGGGGAAAGGCCTTCCATGAAAGTAGTATCCATGGAGCTCGAGGGATTAATTGAAGATATGGAGAAGCATGCAGAAAAGGTTGATTACAAACGATCTCCCAAAGAGACTGACCACTTGCTTGGATCACCTAATTTAAATGCTTACGTTGTGGATGTGAAAGGTGAAGGTGATGTTCGTGGTTCGAGTAGTATTCCAACCGGTACTCTTGAGTACGACAGAAGCATGCAAACTCAGGCCCAAACATTAAAGACTAATGATGCTGGCCGATAATTAGTTCATTTATCCCTTACTAGGGATCTCGTACTGAATTGTAGTTAATTTGTTTCATTTGAGTTAGTGTGCCTCCTAAAATAAAAGTATGTGAGCATACATATGTACTGCTGTAATGTGGATCGGAAACGTTGTGTGATATTTTTTTTCTTGATGAAATAAAATTGTGTATGTATTTTGTGCTTGCACAAATACTAGATCTCTGTCCTGTTTGAAGTTGCTCTTATATACTTATGTTATGATCGAGTTTGGAAGGTTCTTCGTTGCAGGAGTGAACGACGAGCCCCATATATTGTTGTTGTCGGTCAAATTGAGGCTAAGAAGCATGAGAGAGACATGGTTGCCGTGCTTCTTGGGGTGGTCACTGTCAACAGGGTACAGAAGGTGTTCGGTGAAATTGCTGGTGTTGAGGATTATTAGGGTGGCTGTGTCGCTGGAGAATATAGAAGAGGGCGAAGTGTTTTGGGTCATTTATGATATTGATGTCGAAGCCTTTGGATGCTTCGTGGTTTGCCCAAAATGAGATTACTCCAACGATCGACGATGAGTGAAAGGAAACGGATGATGATGATGATGATGTGGAGAGATGGGTTGTTTTTGTTTGTGCTGGTCCTTCATGGATGAGGGGTTGGAAGAGGGATTGTTGGTGCTCCATAGGCAGAGTGTACGTATAATATATGAGCATGAAAGACGTGAGCACTTGATGGATAAGAAACAAAAGCACCATGAATTTTCAATAATGCAATGAAGCAAATTGATCAAAGGTCAGAGGCTTCTAAATGTTTTGGCCCTCATCCCATGTGCTAATATTCTATGATAATTCAAAGTGCTGCATATATATACCTTATGGGTTTATTTTAGCATTTTGTAATTGATGGCGGAGAAGGAATGGCAATTCCTATTTTAATTTTTTTTTTTTTTCTTTGATGTAGATAAGGCGTGTAAATGAGCCGAGCCAAGTTGAATTCCAAAGTGATCAAGCTTGATTTGTATATTTTCAATCAAGCTCAAGCTCCGATGATTGTTTCTAAGCTCAAGCTAGGGTGGCTCCTTTGATTTTTTTTTCAAGTTTGAACTTGGTTTGGTTTGGCTCGTTGTTTTAAATGAGCTTTGCTTGGTTCATTTAGCTTGAGTAGGAGTGTAAATGAGTTAAGCCGAACATAATGCCAAGCTGCTGGTCAAACTCAGCTTGTAAATTTTCTATCGAGCTCTAGCTCACCTCAAGCTTGGCTTGTGATTTTTCTCAAGCTAGAACTGGACTCGATTTGGCTCGTTTTAAAATGATTCGGACTTGAGCTAGTCCAGCTTGGGTCATTTTTAAATGAGCTCGGTCATGTGGTGGCCGGGGTGGGGTGTGGGAAGGAGTTGTTTAAGTTAAATTCCCAATTAAGAAAGTTTCCCTAAACCCCAAAGATGATATCCTATGTTATGAAATTGAGAATTAGAAATGCATATTAAAAAAAATGATCTTTTCTAAGAAATGGTTTGATTTACGGACTTGGATCCTCTGGCAGACTGTTTGATACCAGACTTCTAATCTAAGCCCTTCAATTTGTTTTAATGGTTGAGATCTTTCCACATTTTAACTTTTATATTTTCATCCAAATAATATTAAAAAATTAGGGAAAAAAAAAAACTCATTAGCCCACTACCCAGCGCATACGCCAGCCCTGCCTCAGGCCACCTCCTCCGCCTTCTTCCACCCAATCACCCTCCCCATCTCCTCCCCTTTCTTTATCTCTACACTCTCTCTTCCCTCCACGGTCTTAGGTGCTGGATAATTTTCTAAAAAATCAAATTTGGTTATGATTTCAATTTGTGCAGGTGTCCTTGGGAGCTTCTTTGTTTTACTGATTGTAATATTTTGGATATACTGTGGAATGAAGAGAAGAAAGTTCCTGAGACTCAAAGACATGTACTTTAAACAAAATGGTGGCTTACATTTAAAACAACAATTGGCTAGTTACAATGGAACTGTTGCGACAACAGCCAGAATTTTTACTGAAGAAGAGCTTAAGAAGGCCACACACAATTACCAAGAAAATATTGGCGAAGGAGCTTATGGAACAGTTTACAAAGGAAAACTGTCAGATGGAACAGATGTTGCCATAAAGAAGTCCAAAGTTAATGCGCCCCCAGCCCAAAGTAATCAGTTTGTTAATGAGGTGATTGTTCTTTCTGAAATCAACCACAGAAATGTGGTGAGGCTCTTGGGTTGTTGTTTGGAGACTCCAACTCCCATATTGGTTTACCAGTACGTCAGCAATGGGACTCTTTATGATCACATTCATAAAAAAGTGGGCAAAGACGGACCACGGCCACCACTCTCGTTGGAGAAACGATTGAATATAGCAGCAGGTACTGCAGATGCACTAGCATACTTACACTACTCTACTTCCTTGCAAATCATACACCGAGATGTGAAAGCAACAAACATACTATTAGACAAGGATTACACGGCGAAAGTGTCAGACTTTGGAGCTTCACGATTGGTTCCTGAAGATCAAGATCAACTATCAACTTTAGTGCAAGGGACACTCGGATATTTAGACCCTGAATATCTTCAGTCAAACACTCTAACAGAAAAAAGTGATGTCTATAGCTTTGGAGTTGTGCTAGCAGAGCTACTAACAAGCACACATGCACTTTCTTTCGAAAAGCCTGAGGCAGAGAGAAACTTTGCAAACTTCTTTGTTTGTTCGATGGAAGAGGGTCGTTTGGTTCAAATTCTTGATGCTGAAATAGTCAAGGAGGGGAACTTTGAGTTGGTCCAAAAAGTGGCAAATCTTACAATAAGATATTTGAGGTTAAAAGGGAAGGAAAGGCCTTCCATGAAAGTAGTATCCATGGAACTCGAGGGATTAATTGAAGATATGGGGAAGCATGCAGAAAAGGTTGATTACAAATGATCTCTCAAAGACACTGATGAGCACTTGCATAGGTCACCTAAATTAAATGCTGATGGTGTGGATGTGAAAGGTGAAGTTGGTGCTGGTGGTTCGAGTAGTATTGCAAGCGGTAGTCTCGAGTACGATAGAAGCATGCAAACTCAGGCCCAAACATTAAAGCCTAAAGATGCTGGCCGATAATTAGTTCACTTTTGTCCCTTACTAGGGATCGAGTATTGAATTCTTGTTAATTTGTTTCATTTGACTGAGTGTGCCTCCTAAAATAAAAGTATGTGAGCATACATACTGCTGTAATGTGGGTCGTAAACGTTGTGTGGTATTTTTCTTCTTGATGAAATTAAGTTGTGTATGTTTTTTGTGCTTGTACAAATACTAGATCTATGTCCTGTTCAAAGTTGCTCTTATATACTTATATGTGTTATGAATTCAGAATTTTACTTCATTAATTAAAATCTACATGTTCTTTCCTTCATTTTAGCTCATTTGGCTCTACTGGGGATATATGTATATATATATATATATGAGCTGACCAAAGCCAAGTATTAAGGTGGTAAAGCTATGTCTCATATTTTTTTTTTATTCTATAACACATTATCAAACGAGCTCTAATTGATTAGTCCAAAACTACAAATAGAACTTGATTATGTACTTCCATCAAATTTATATGGACAAACAAGTAAACAAATTTGACTTGAAATGCTGATTAAATTAATGTTTACTAGCTTAATAAAACACATGAAGCCTAAAGGCAAAATACAATTGTTAGTCTTGACAATAGAAGACCCCAAGTCTTTCTTATAATTCCAAACATTCTTGGCTTTCACATTACGTAGGGTCACACATTGAAAACTAGATCATCCGCTACAATAATGGTCATTGGTCAAGCAACACTGTTTTTTAGTGAGACTATATTTGCTACCATATGTTTCAGAATGTTATCTTAATTTATTTATGACTAAGGGGGGTGTCCTCAACTTAGATTTCATTGGATTTTAAAAGTTCAGTGAAATCTAGGTGTCTCCAATTTAGATTTTAATGGATTCCAATAAACTTTAGGTGTCCCCAACTCAGATTTTAATGGATTCCAATGAAATCCAGGTGTCCTCAAAAAGTCATGGATTTCATTAAGTGAAGGATTTTAATGGATTTGGATGGATTTGGTTGGATTTGAATGTATTTTTACACATAACAAATTCCATAAGAATTCCACCAAATTCCCTTGGATTTTGATAGATTCTATAGATTTTAAAATCCATTAAACTCCTTTAAAATCTGAGTTGGGAACACCCCCTAAATAATAGTCATCATATAAAAGGTATCCATCACACAGGACGAGTGATTGTAAAGTGAGAATAGAATCATCAAAAGGTTCCTCAGTTTCAAACTTTCAATTCAATTCAGATCCTCATAAATTGGATTAAATCCATCGGTTTAAGAGTATTGGATTCATGTCAAAAAAACTAGAGTATTGGAATAAATTTTGAACACCCGGGCTGGTAAACTTGTTGGGCTAGATTCAGTGAATCTCAAACAACTATAAGGCCTAGAGAAGAAAACAGCAAGCCAAGAGGCCCAAAGAAAGACAAGATGGAGCCCAGACATCCAACTCACAGAAAAGACTTGCTGGAAATAGAGATCGACTATGTCACTCCCTTTCCACTCCCAGTTAATTAATCGAGTCCACTCTCTCCCTCTCATTCCTTTCCAGTCAATCTCCCTCTCCTATTGCCGATCATCATCTAGTTTTCCTCTTGGTATTTTCGTGTTTAGATTGTCCTCCAACCAAATTACACAGAGAATATATGATACAATTAAGATCACAGACGTCATTTTCAGATGTTCAATTCCAAATTTTTCACTTAATAGCGTAAGGTTTCTATCTCTATAGCTAACTTAGTAAAGTTCAGGTTTTTTTTTTTTGGGTTTTTTTCAAATTTGGTACCTGAACTATTACCCGTGTCCCAATTAAGTACCTAAACTTTTATTTGTCCCTATTAGGTACCTGAACTTTTATTTTGTACTAATGTAGTACCTAAATTGATTTCCGTTAAAGAAACGAACGGAAGCTGTGAAATCCAAGGGTTTTTTAGTCAATTCAAGTGNGGTGATACAGAGAGGTATGTTGGGGGTCAGGTCACTTACTTTGATCACTGTGAAATAGATTACATGTCACTTATAGAGTTGGATGACTTCACCAAAAAGCTTGGTTATATGGACCCTGTAAGATTTTGTTATCGAAATTCTGAAACTGGAAGTTTAGTTTATATACTAACTGACAAAGAAGCCATAGACATGTGCACTAATNGCTTGCGCAAGAGAAAGAGGCAGTTAGTGAAGAGGGGAAAACGTGATAAAATTCTTTGATTAAGTGAAATAGAAGAAGTTTAGGGCTCAGAGCAATGAATCCAATCATTAGACGCGGTTCTGAAAATCCACAGTATGGTAAGTATAAGATTCTCACTTTTATCATACTCTATGTACTGATGTGAGTGTGATAGATTCTGTATTTTTTATCTTCTGTGGGTTATTTGGTAATTTTTTGTTGCTTTTCACGTGATGTTTGGATTTGTTTTTTGGCATTTTGCACATGAATCTTGTTGGTGGGGGACAATGGAGTTGGCTGATGGTAGTTAAAGTTGCATTTACGCCTATATTATAATGATTTCTACTTAGTTTTCAACAAATGTGTTTGAGTTTTGTCTGCTCTATATGTGGCATTGGGGTTTGCATAACGAGTGTTGTATGGTTCTCTATTTTGTTTAATAGCATGTGAACTGTTGCTTTTAATTTGTTGTTTAGAATTTTTTTTTAAAAATGGCATGTGTACTTCATTTGGCTTTAAAATAACAACTGCAAATCTGCACATAGTTATTGAAACACTAGAGTAGGTTTTGTCCTTTTGTATTTGCTCATCTAAACAAATACATGAGTTATATTATGTGTTATTATGCTTTATTTGTTATTGTGCAAGTTTGATGTATAATTATAGTGACTCTTGGTTGGTTTTATTATTTTTAGATCCTGGATCTGGGTACTTTAGCATCCAAATTCATCATGGAGGGAGGTTCATAGACACGGGTGATACAGAGAGGTATGTTGGGGGTCAGGTCACTTACTTTGATCACTGTGAAATAGATTACATGTCACTTATAGAGTTGGATGACTTCACCAAAAAGCTTGGTTATATGGACCCTGTAAGATTTTGTTATCGAAATTCTGAAACTGGAAGTTTAGTTTATATACTAACTGACAAAGAAGCCATAGATATGTGCACTAAACATTTACCACACAATAAAATTGCAACAATTTATATGAAACACAAGAACATTTGTGGAATCTTGGAGGGCCAGCCATCTATTAATCATGAGTTTATAGAGCAAGAGGCTCACTTTATTGGAAATCCAGTTGGGGCAGTGGGACAAGAGGAAGATGCCTACTTTACTAATGTTCCTGTTGGGGCAGTGGAAGAAGAGGAAGAGGCCTACTTTACTACACAACATGTGGGGGAAGTGGGAGAAGAGGAAGAAGATGATTCAGATATTATTGACTCATGTTATGAACAATCTGAGTGTGAAGATGGTGCTGATGATGATGAGCAATTTGATAAATATGTGGATACGAGTTTTGGTGCTCCCAATTTGAATGAATTAGAAGCTGTTGAGTCTGATTATGGTGAATCTGATGAGCTACTTAGTGGGGATAGCTCATCAAATGATGATGAAGACACTGGAAAACATATGAAAAAGAAAAGGTTGCCTAAATTTCCACAATTTAATGCACAAACAGATATGAACAACCCTCGATTCATTGTGGGGATGGAATTTGGATCTGGTGCATTGTTTAAGGAAGCTGTGAGAGAACACTCAATCAAGACTAGTAGGCCTATTAGGTTTATGCACAACACTACAAAGAGAGTGAGGGCAGTTTGCAAAAAGAAAAATAAAGGGTGTCCATGGGTAGTGTATGCTACCAAACTTGAAGATAGTTCCACATTTCGAGTTCAGACGTATGTGAACACACATAAATGCCACACAGAGCAAAAAAATAGGTTTGCAACCTACAAGTGGCTCTCAAAAAAATATGTGGATCAGATTAAGATCCATCCTAATATGGCAGTGAGTAGTTTTGGAGAGACAGTGAAGAAGGATTTTGTTTTAAAAGTATCCAGGTCCCAATTGTATAGAGCTAGGAGGATGGCCCAAATTACCATTGAAGGCACATATGCACAACAATATGCATTACTTTGGGACTATTGTGCGGAGCTAAGGAGGACAAACCCTGACAGTTCAATTTTTATGAAAACTGAAGAGGACATGGATGGTCAATTATGCTTCCAGAGAGTCTACATTTGTTTTGAAGCTTGTAAGAAGGGTTTTAGAGACGGATGCAGAACATTGATAGGCTTCAATGGGTGTCACATTAAAGGGCCTCATCCTGGTCAATTGTTAACTGCTTTAGGAATAGATGGCAATAATGGCTTGTTTCCTATTGCTTATGCAGTGGTTGAGGTTGAAAATAAAAGCACATGGCTATGGTTTCTTAAATTTCTGATAAATGATGTTGGCATAGAGAATGGGTGGCACTGGACTTTCATATCAGACAAACAAAAGGGACTATTACCAGCTGTATCTGAGTTGTTGCCCAATTCAGAGCATAGGCACTGTGTAAGACATTTGTATAACAATTTTAAGGGTGAGCATAAGGGTCTTGCACTCAAGAATAGACTATGGGCTGCTGCAAGAGCCACTACTGTGGCTAAATATAAGGATGAAATGGAGCAGATGAAATTGGAGGATGACAAAGCAGTTGAATGGTTGGCTGATAAGTCCCCAACTCATTGGAGCAGGGCATATTTCAATTGCACTCCCAAGTGTGATATTTTATTGAACAACCTCTGTGAGTCATTTAATGCTGCCATTATAGATGCAAGAGATAAACCCATACTAACTATGCTTGAGAGAATTAGAATGTACCTCATGGTCAGAATGGCAGAGAAGAGGGATTCTGTGAAGAAATGGATTGATGGAATAGGGCCAAGGGTTAGTGGAATTTTGGAGAAGAACAAACAAGAGTCAGGGTATTGCATAGCTGTATGGGCAGGGGACTTGAAGTTCCAAGTGTCTCATTGGAAAGATGGGAATTTTTCGGTTGACCTTCAAAAAAATTTCTGCAGCTGTAGAAGGTGGAACCTAACTGGCATACCATGTCCCCATGCTATTTCTGCAATATATAAGCAAGACTATGATGTTATAGACTTTGTTGATAACTGTTACAAGTCAGATGTCTACCTCAAAGCTTATGGACCTTTCATACATCCAATTTTCGGTCAAGATCAATGGGTAAAAACTGGTACTCCTCCTTTGGCTTCTCCCATATACCATAAACAACCAGGAAGACCTAAAAAAGTTAGGATTAGAGAGCCTGGTGAGAAGAGGGCCCCCATACTCAACCCTAACAATCCACACAAGCTAAGAAGGTTTAACATCAAAATCAAGTGCACTATATGTGGGGAGGAAGGGCACAACCAAAGATCATGCATCAGAAGACAACACGCAACTCAATTCAAGGTAAACCCCTATACTAGTATTTGTGCATTTATATAGGTGTGAATTTATCTAATACTTAATATTTGCCATGTAGAAGAACAAAAAGCATAATGTAAGAGGCACCAGTGGAGCACTATCTTCATCAACAAATGAAGGAACAATTTCAAACACCAATGGGGCTGCTGCTGCTGCAGGGGTTGGTACAAGACCAACAAAATTACCTGTCAGTACATATGTTTAAATTCATGTGTGAGTACTTTGGTTTTGGTTTTGGTTTAAATGTATGTATGTATGAGAACTTTGGTTTAATGTTGGATAGGTTAAAAGGACAAGGCAAGGTTCGAGAAAATCAACCAAAGAAACCTCTGCACCAATGCCACCTACTTCTGCATTAATTCCTCAACCTGGAGCACAACAAGCAACTCAACCCACTCATGTAGCAACGCCAAGGGCCCAACAACCATCTCAGCCAACTTCCACAGTTACAAGCACATCTTCTATAAGATTTAAGAAAGTTGCAAAAAAGAAGACAATTTGGATGCCATGAGCAAGATTGGATTATGTGTATTTAATTAGATTATCTAGTTGGGTGATTGGAACTGTATTTTGGATGGAATTACACTATGGAAATGTATTTTGAGTAGAACTAGACTATGGAATTTCATTTTGGGGTCTGTTATTTTGTCGAAAACTGAGGATTATTGGGTTTGTAATTTTGTTGGATTAATGCAGGGTCATTTTGCTTCATAAACCCATGTCTGTTATTTTGTTGGAAGCTAAGGATTATTGGGTCTGTAATTTTTTTTGGATTAATGCATGATCATTTTTTTTTTGGTCTATTATTTTGTGTCATCGTCAAGTTTAAATATACCTTCATTTCTTGTATTGTTTTGCTATATATATATATATATATAACATGGCTTCTTTTCAATCCATGAGAAAAAAATTTAAACATTATTAGAGAATTACTAACTCATTAATCAACCACTAAAAATTACACCAACAGTTGATGATCCAACTTGATCCACTAAAAATCATTAACTCACTCTCTGTAACATTCAAGCTTGATCCAACTAGCTAGATGATGCATATCCAAATATATGTTTGCATACAACAACCAAGCCTAGCCCTCCATCACAGATGTCAATAAACATAGCCTTCTATCTATCACAAAGCCACCAAACATTTGTTACAAAATAGTAAAAAGAAAAACAGAGCATTGCTACAACCATTCACCAGTAACACTGCCCATATCCTAAACCCCATCGCTCACAAAATTTGTAATCTACATTTGGCTTCTGTTTTTTTTTTTTTTTTGCAGTTAACCACATCAAGAACATCATCACCCAAGAGAAACTAAAAATAGTCATAACACATTTACCCAAGTTCAAATCTTTGAAATAGTCAGTTGGTAGTCAAGTTGGAATAAAATGGGCTTCTTTTCCTCTCTTTTTTCTGCAATTTATGTCTTAAATAGGTGAAGTTTGGTGGATGAGGGCTTAGTTATGGTGGGAAGAAGGTGTCAACGCAGGAGAGAAGATGACAATGGTGGGGAAAAGGACAGGCTGGGGAATAGAGATGATGGGTAAACAATCTCACTTGAATTGACTAAAAAACCCTTGGATTTCACAGCTTCCGTTCATTTTTTTAACGGAAATCAATTTAGGTACTACATTAGTACAAAATAAAAGTTCAGGTACCTAATAGGGACAAATAAAAGTTCAGGTACTTAATTGGGACACGGGTAATAGTTCAGGTACCAAATTTGAAAAAAACCCTTTTTTTTTTTACTTGAACTGCATCTGTACAATTTGGTTTTTCTTGATTTTTATCTTTCAGTGGGTGTGGGTGCTATGTGTATTATTTTGTAAAGTAAAATACCATCCGGGTCTTCAAATCTTTTGGCCTTTGCTGCTTTGATAAGAGAAGTGGTCTATAGTAGTTGATAAGTTAAGTCTGAGGTGATAGGGGGAATGACCATTATAACTCTTTTCTTGATAGTACTGTTCTATTATCATGACTGTTCTCTGTTACAACAGGTTTATTTTTGTGGTTTCCTCCCTGATATGCAGGTGTCTAGATGACAAAATTATAATGGTCTTTTAGTTTCTAATGTTTTTTACTGCCATCAATGAGGATATATGCTACTTATGGAATGGAAAGCTTATTGCATCTTTATTGTTGATTCTAATAAGAATTTGCACAACCAGTGATTTTGAATTTCAGACATGTTCTTAAACTACCAGCAAAAAATGGGTTATAATTTGTTGTATGCTTATGTCTTTGACTGCCATAACCTAGTCAAAATAAAATGTTTAACATGTATGAAACCATAAATTACATAGTCAAAGCAGATACATGAACAAGTGTGCTGGCAATCTCAATTCAGGGACTGCTTGTAAAGGGGTCTGCATATAGCTTACTAAACCTGGCTTCTCTGACATGTCAATGTCGTTGGGATTGACCACCCCTTCAGGCAAGGCCTAATTTATAGGATCCCGCTTGCCTTTACCGTTCTCTGCCTTTTGTCAAATATTGAGCATTCAATTAATCCAATGGTTGAGAATACACAATCCAGTTAGGATAAGTTTTTTCTTTTAAACGGATTACTCCTCTGCCTGACTTAAGAAGAGGTCTTGCGTGTTCTTTCTCCTCTCTTTTTTTGTTTTTTTCCCATTTTATTACTTCACCCACAACAACCACCCATGGCAGAATCTCAGCCACAATATCCACCTCTTTCTCCTCTTTGTGATAAATTATGATTCAGGTTTTACCCATGTTATTGTTACTTGTAATAATATTTTATGCACCACCAAACACTTTGATACATTGTCATTCATTGATTTTAGAGCTATACTGTTTCTAATTATAAAGAGAAAGTTTTAATGACGTTGGTGGTCTTAACTATTTCTATTGATACCAATAAGTTATTGTGTTATATTCAGTTAAAGTATAATCTGGTAGGGTCTAATTTCCCATGATCAGGCTATCAAGTCTCAAGGAACTGCTAAACTAAAAGATGGAAGGTCATGATGTTGGTGGTTCTAGTAATATTACAACCGGTACTCTTGAGTACGACAGAAGTATGAGCCCAAATATTAAAACCTAATGATGCTGGCGATAATTAGTTCACTTGTCCAGTTGTCCCTTACTTGGGATCACATATTAAATTGTAGTTAATTTGTTTTATTTGAGAGAGTGTGCCTCTTAAAATAAAAATAAAAATATGTGAGCATACATATGTACTGGTGTATTGTGGGTCGTAAATATTGTGTAGTATTTTTCTTCTTGATGAAATGTTGTGTATGTTTTTAATTTGTTCTTGTACAAATTACTAAATCTCTGCCCTGTAGAAGGGTTAATCCCTCTTCAAGGTTTTTATTTTTGATAGTGTTCCAGCTGTTAATTTTCTTCCTTAACAAGTATCAATCTTGATTTAATGTATGTGGACTTACCTTATTTTTCTTCTGTTATATTTTGGTAAGTTTTAATGCATATCTATCCTGCAACCTTCAAAGTAATTTGTCAATTAAGAATCTTTTTTTATAAATCATCTAAAAGTTATCCCACAAGTTTAAAGTAATTTAGCAAGTATAATTTTTTTTTTTTTATCAATTATGGTCAATGAGATTTGAACTTATAACCTAGCTCCTTCCTCAAAGAATATTCGAATCATCAAAAAAACTCATTACGAACAAATTATGTGGGTTTCAATTTCATTTTCTTTTCCTATGGGTTTCATCACCACCCGAATCTCAAAAACTATGTGATCGTTTGATGAGTCAAGAGTTCGCCATGATCCAACCCTCATACTCTTATGGAACAATAATTGAAAGTGTAAGCACATTAACTAAATCATTTCTTATAAAATATCTGAGATATTATATTATTAAATAAAAAATAAAAAATATATATTAAAAAATTATCCTATTTAAACAATAGTTTGATTTATAATCTAACAACCCGACAATTTGATTTCTTTCGAATTAAAGCAAAACTTCTTTGCTGACATCATGATATCATCCCATCTGTTCCACAACAACCTAGATAAAAAAAATAAATAAATAAAAAAAGAGAAAGAGAGAAAGGTTCCTAAATATAGAAAATAGAAAGTTATCATCTTGCTTTCAAAAAGTGATCGATATTGGAGTAGCAACAGTACGTAGAAAGTGGTTACTATTTTGCTTTGGTAATGCATGATGTTAGTGAAGTCACATCGTGACTTTAACAGACAAGTGACAAGTGAGTAAAGATGAGTAAGAAATTTTCCCTCCACTGCCATGAATAGATCCAATTCACAGGCATACCTGTCTTTAAGTCTTCCTTCAATTCACAGGCATTCCTCATACTCTTGTAGAACAACAATAGAAAGAACATACAAACTAAATCTCTTATAGGATATATCATATATGAGATACTATGCTATCAAATTGAGAATTAGGAATGTAATCTAACAGTCGAAGTTGACCCAAAAATTCATAATTGTGGTCTTACGGGTTCCGGTTTTTTTCAAAATAGTTGCAATAATATCAATCAATCATGCATGATAGGTGGGCTCAGCAAAGCTTCTTTGCTGACGTCATGATATCATCCAATCTCTGATCCACAACAGCCTAGCTAAAAAACAAAGGTTCCTGGAATA
Source organism: Dryas drummondii (assembly GCA_003254865.1). NCBI lineage: Eukaryota > Viridiplantae > Streptophyta > Magnoliopsida > Rosales > Rosaceae > Dryas > Dryas drummondii. The sequence goes on along the minus strand of QANW01001158.1, from coordinate 141,813 downwards.
TCAAAAGTAGAATGTTAATTATCATCTTGCTTTCGATTAGAAAGTGATATTGGAGTAGTGGCTAAAAAAACAGTGATATATAGTACCAAAAGTAGAAAGTAGTTACTTTTTAATTTGCTTTGGTGATGTATAATGTTAGTGAAGTCAGCATCGTGACTAACGTGGAAGGAGAAAATTACATTAAAAGACAAGTGAGGGCTATTTTGGTATTGCCTTTTAAAAAACGTTAATTTTCGGTAAGGCTTATGCTCAGTAGCGAATTTGGAAGCGCACACAATTTTTTAAGGATTATTATTTAAAAAGCAGTACAAAATGGATCATGACTTCATGAGTAAAGATGAGGAATAAATTTTCCTCTACTACCCCATGAGTTGACCCAATTCACACGCATACCAGTCTCTCGTCTTCCTTCAATTATTGATCCATATCGACCAATAATTTAATATGCCTACAGATAAGGCCAGGCTTGCTTGCTAATTGCTACCAACTCGATATATGAATGCATGAGCCATGAGGCCCCATAAAAGACCATACTGCAGGCTAGCACTTATAGTTCTCTCAAGCAAGCAAAAATATATACAATTCAAAATTTGTAGTACAGTACTAGCTCTAGATTTCCACTTACTAGCCAGCTAGAAGGAAAGGAATTAATTAAGTACGTAGTCCGTAGTACTTTCTGGTGCATGCATAGGCCAGCCATGGCCTTACATGGGAGCTGTATTCTGCAACTTTGCCTGTTAATATTAGCTGCAGCAGCAGCAGCGGTAGCAGCTGCTCAAGCCGAGCCGTCTATGGCCAAGCCTGGCTGCACTGATTACCAATGTGGTAATCTCACAATCCCATATCCATTTGGCATAGGTGAGGCTTGTTACCTGCGACCAGAATTCAACATCACTTGTAACGAAACCACCAAATCAGCATACTGGACGGCCCTTGATGAAACCTCCAGGGCTGGTAATATCAGTATCACTGGCTTTTCCCTTGAGGGTGAGTTGCAGATAATGCAGAACGTAGTCCAAGACTGTTATCATCAATCGAAGATCATAGGCGATTCACTGCTGCTGCCTCGTCCTTATACCCTCTCTGACAAGAACAAGTTCTTTACCCTTGGATGTGGCTATGTATCAATTTTCCAAGGTGACCTCGCACACCCAGGCCCAGGCAAAAAGAAGACCATCGCTGGGTTGGGCATGACCATGTGTGCTTCTGAACTTGGAAATACACCTTCCGACTCTTGCTCTGGCCTTGGGTGTGACCAAAAGGACATTCCTAGTGGAATGCAAAATTTTAAGATCGTTTTGACTGCCTTGTATTCCAGCATAAATAACTCTAATCTGTGCAGCTACTCCTTCATTGTGGACCCAGCCAACTTCATATACTCCGGCAATAAAAGCTTTGAACAACTCAAAAAAACAATCCAGCTTCCGGCCATTGTTAAATGGGTAATTGAGGGTGATATCCCGTGTTCGAATAATTCATGCACCAACCGCAACTGCGTCAACAAGATCATCAAGGATGGTCCGTCTGGTTACATTTGCAATTGCCTGAAAGGCTACGAAGGGAACCCATACCTCCCTGATGGTTGCCAAGGTCTGTGATCGATCGATACACATATCCACACACATATCTTATATATCTGAACCGGCCTCTATTATGTATACGCAGTGCCGGAGCCACATAGGCACCAGGGGGAACACAGAACCACCCCACCTCCAAGGAATAAAATTTCGGGTTCCGAGGAAATTTCGGTGGAAATTTCGATGGAAATTTCGACGGAAATTTCGAAGATTTTTAAATTTCGACAAAAATTCGACGGAAACGATGAAAATTATTATCAAAATACGGAAATTTTGAATGAAACTTCACAATATGTTTATTTAACATATTATCTACTACATTGATAAAAAACATTGAAAAAAATCAAATTATATGGTAGGTTTCATGTGATATGTGATGAATATAATGCGCGCTGGAGACAAATACTATGAAATAAAATTAGTATAATGAATAAATAAAATTAATATATTATTTATACTCTATAATATATACACTAAATTCTATATACTTTATAATCTATACTCTATATTATTTAAGATATCGTATAGAATATTAGGGTTTAGGTCCTTTAGGATATTTTTAATTATTTTTTATATAAAAAGGTATTAGAGTTTATTGGTTTAGGGTTTAAAAACAATTAAACGAAACTCCAACACGGCCAAACGAAATCTCAAATCATTTTTTTTTTCAATTGCCCAAAAACCTCAAACTAGGATATGGTATATGATATTAGGGTTTAGGCTCTTTAGAGTATTTTAAATTATTTTTTATATTGAAATATATTAGAGTTTACAAATTTAGGGTTTAAAAACAACTACATAAAACTCCAAAAAAGCCAAATAAAAACCCAAACTATTTTATTTTCTTTACAATTGACCAAAGGCCCCAAACTCCAATCTACCCTAAACCTTTTAATTTTTTTTCTCTTTCTTACTTTTTTTTTCTTCTTCTTTTTCTTTTTTTCTTTTCTTTTTTTCTTTTTTTCCTTTCTTTTTTTCTTTTCTTTTTTTCTTTTTTTCCTTTCTTTTTTTCTTTTCTTTTTTTCTTTTCTTTTTTTCTTTCTTTCCTTCCCTTTTTTTTCCTGCCGCGTTCCCCCCTGCCGCGCCCAAGATCTCCCTCGATCTCCCTCCTGCCGCGCCCCCCGGCCACCCCCTGCCGCCGCCCCTCTTGAGGCGGCTGGGTTTCTGGGTTGTGACTCCATCGTTTCGTGAAATTTCGGCGAAATTTTTCGAAATTTAGTCGAATCCGTTTTAAAATTTCGGAACCCCTAAAAAACGAAATTTTCGGCGAAATTTCGCCGAAAACTTCGAAATTTAAACACTTGCCCACCTCTAATTAATTGATTTGTTTTATATATTTCTCTATTATTTTTGTTAATATATTATGACATATTTTCTAAATAATTATTTTTGACATAAAAAATGAAATAGTTTCTTGTGTCGCATGTGTAAATCCAAGTGAATTATTAAATATTTTTTTTAATGGTAAAAGTTGATCTGTCTTGTTCATTTTATAAAAAAATTTATATTTTTATTAGAAATACTTAATGATTAATAAACTTAAGAATAAGTTAATTTCCTTGAATTTTTTGTTTGAGAAAGTAATTTTAATTATGTAAAGATGATTTTTTTATATTTTTTATTATGAATGTCATGAGAAAAACGATTGTACATTCAAAACTATAAAATATTATATAACATTCTTAAAATTTGAAAACTTGTAGAAGGAAAAATATTATACTTAATTACAACACAAAAGAAATTATTAATCAACATTAAATATTTTGTGTGTTCAAAAAGTTTATAAAATGCCCCCCTTGATGAAGATCTTGCTCCGCCACCGTGTGTATATATATATATATATATATTTTGGTTAGATACGTATATATGTTAAACATATAAGTTTGTTGTGGTTGCAGCTGGAAATTCAGGTTTAAAAATAGGGATTTAATTAATATGATTGATCTGTGATATATATATATATATATGGATTTTCCTTTCTTAATTTTCAGATAAAAATGAGTGCCTGCCTGAAGAACCCTGCAAGCATGGAATCTGCATAAATACACCCGGAGATTACACTTGTAAATGTAATAGTGGGTACAGAAACGAAGACGACCCGAGGAAATGCAGCAAATATGAGGGATCAAAGAAGCTGAAGATTTTATTAGGTATGTACTAGCTAGCTACCTAACTATGTACATATTAATATGCACAATTGCACATATATATGCACCCTATATATATCATTATTTTTTTTAGAAGAATATATCATTATAGCTAATTATTTCAACACCGAAACCATGACAAAATATACAGCACACAAGTCGTACTACATGTATTATTCATGATTTTCAAAACAAAAAGTAGACAAAAAATAATAAAGGAACTGAAATATATAGATGAGTAATTGCCTGCTTGTTAAAACAGATCTAAATGAGAAAAGGTCAAACAGTTTGTCTAAGAAAAAACAGTAGGACGCGGATCCGTTGCGGACTTCCGCACTTTTTTTTTTTTTTTTTTTGCAGATTTCGGCCCATAGACCGACTGGTTGGTTGCAAAAATTTTATAACGGCCAAACGCTGCAACAAGCGTTTGGCACCGCTTCCTCTACCGATTGTGAGGGTATTTTCTCACGGTTCATCCCTTATTCTTCTAGAGTGTAAGATGAAGCTTGTAAAGGTTGCATCCGTCTAGAATTTCGAAGTTAAAATCTAATATAAAGCCAAAAATCAGCGCCAACTGGTCAGGGAAGAAGAAAAATACACAACCGACTGATCAGCGAAGGAATTAGAAGCCGTCTAGTCGGCTTTGGAAATTCGTGGAAAAAAAATTGCGGACCGTCCGCAATAGATCCTATCCAGCTCATACTACATATATAGTTATAGGCACTGCTTAGGTACTCAACTTTGAGTACCACTTTATATTCATCGCCAATCTCATGAGCTCATTATGAGGTCCACCATGAGAGAGAAGATAGTGGACCTCATCATGGGCTCATGTGATTGGTGATGAGTCATAGAGAGATAAAGAGACAAAGAGGAACAAAGGAAGAAAGGGAGAAATGGAGTGAGAGAGGAGGGTGAGCCGTTGCCGGAGGTGCGTTGGGGCTGGGTAGGGAGGGAGATCGATCATCTCCCTCTTTTTTCAATCTGTTTTTATTTTTTAGTTTTAACTTTTTTAAATATTCTTTATTTTACTCCATTTTGTTTTTGTTTTAATTTAATTAATCTTTTTTTAATTTCAGTTTTAATACTTTTAGTTTTAATGTTTGTTAAGTTATAAATTGAATTAGGGTTTTATTTAATATGAAATGACCAAATTGTCCCTTGCTCATTTGGACGGAAAATGTAACGAAACTGACGGTGCGTCTACATTAAGATATTGTAGTTTCAGAAATTTGTAGCGGAAACTAGGAGAAATATCTATCAGACATACAAGTTTCATGGATATATTACTCAATAAACATAACCATTCATTTCCAACCACTCTTAATTCACCTTCAAAAAATGTAGATCTTAAGATATGTAATTCTCTTTTGAACTAATCTACTTTTGACATCCAATCCCAGGATATTATATAGAATTACATAGATAGTTAATCTAAAAAAATCTAATTTGTGATTTAAATTTGTGCAGGTGTCCTTGGGGGTTTATTTGTTTTACTGATTGTAATTTTTTGGATTTATTGCGGAATGAAGAAAAGAAAGTTCCTGAGACTGAAAGACATGCACTTTAAACAAAACGGTGGCTTACATTTAAAACAACATCTGGCTAGTTACAATGGAAGGACCACAGCCAGAATCTTTACTGAAGAAGAACTTAAGAAGGCCACACACAATTACCAAGAAAAAATTGGTGAAGGAGCTTATGGAACAATTTACAAAGGAAGGCTATCAAATGGAACAGATGTTGCCATAAAGAAGTCCAAAGTTAATGCCCTCCCAGCCCAAAGTAATCAGTTTGTTAATGAGGTGATTGTTCTTTCTGAAATCAACCACAGAAATGTGGTGAGGCTCTTGGGTTGTTGTTTGGAGACTCCATCGCCCATATTGGTTTACGAGTACGTCGGCAATGGCACTCTTTATGATCACATTCATAAAAAAGAGGGCAAAGACGGACCACGACCACCACTCTCATTGGAGAAACGATTGAATATAGCAGCAGGTACTGCAGATGCACTAGCATACTTACACTACTCTACTTCCTTGCAAATCATACACCGAGATGTGAAAGCAACAAACATACTATTAGACAAGGATTACACGGCGAAAGTGTCAGACTTTGGAGCTTCACGATTGGTTCCTGAAGATCAAGATCAACTATCAACTTTAGTGCAAGGGACACTCGGATACTTAGACCCTGAATATCTTCAGTCAAACACTCTGACAGAAAAGAGTGATGTGTATAGCTTTGGAGTTGTGCTAGCAGAGCTTCTAACAAGCACACATGCACTATCTTTCACAAAGCCTGAGGCAGAGAGAAACCTAGCAAACTTCTTTGTTTGTTCGATGGAAGAGGGTCGTTTGGATCAAATTCTTGATGCTGAAATAGTCAAGGAGGGAAACTTTGAGTTGGTCCAAAAAGTGGCGGATCTGACAAAAAGATGTTTGAGGTTAAAAGGGGCGGAAAGGCCTTCCATGAAAGTAGTATCCATGGAGCTCGAGAGATTGATTGAAGATATGGAGAAGCATGCAAAAAAGGTTGATTACAAACGATCTCCTAAAGAGACTGACCACTTGCATGGGTCACCTAAATTCAATGTTGATGGTGTGGATATGAAAGGTGAAGTTGATGCTGGTGGTTCGAGTAGTATTGCAACCGGTAGTCTCGAGTACGACAGAAGCATGCAAACTCAAGCCCAAACATTAAAGCCTAATGATGCTGGCCGATAATTGGTTCATCTGTCCCTTACTAGGGATCACGTATTGAATATATTCTACTTAATATGTTTCATTTGACTGAGTGTGTCTCCTAAAATAAAAGTATGTGAGCATTTATACTGCTGTAATGTGGGTCGTAAACGTTGTGTGGTATTTTTCTTCTTGATGAAATTAAGATGTGTATGTTTTTTGTGCTTATATACTTAATTATGGTATGAATTTAGAATTTTACCTTTTTAATTAAAATCTACATGTTCTTTCCTTCATTTTGGCACATTTGGCAAGTGAAGGATATATATGAGCTGACCAAAGCCAAATATTAAGGTGGTAATGCTATCGTCTCATATATTCTTTCATTCTATAATACATTATCAGACGAGCTCTAATTGATTGGTACAAATATGTGAACTAAATTATGTACTTCCATCAAATTTATATGGACAAACAATTAAACAAATTTGATTGCAATGCTGATTAAATTAATGTTTACTAGCTTAATAAAACACATGAAGCCTAAAGGCAAAATACAATTGTTAGTCTTGACAATAGAAGACCCCAACCCCAAGTCTTCCTTATAATTCCAAACATTCTTGGCTTTCACATTTCGTAGGGTCACACATTGAAAACTAAATCATCTGCTACTATAATGGTCATTGGTCAAGCAACATTGTTGTTTAGTGAGACTATATATGCTACCATGCATATGTTTCAGAATGTTATCTTAATTTATTTATGACTAAATAATAGTCATCATATAAAAGGTATCCATCACACAGGACGAGCGATTGTAAAGTGAGAATAGAATCATCAAAAGGTTCCTCAGTTTCAAGCTTTCAATTCAATTCAGACCAACACATGCAAATTGGATTAAATCCATCGGTTTGAGAGTATTGGATTCATGGCAAAAAAAAAAGAGTATTGGATTAAATTTTGAACACCCTGTTGGGCTAGATTCAGTGACTATCTAAGCAATAGTCTGATTTACAATCTAACAACATGACTATCGTGAGAAAAATTACTAATCGAAGTTGACCCAAAAATTCATAATCATGGGTTCGATCTGGTTTCTTTCCAAATAGTTGCAATAATATCAATCAATAATGCATTATAGGCGAGCTCAGCAAAACTTACGTCATGATGTCATCCAATCTGTGATCCACAATAGATTAGAAAGAAAAAAAAAAAAGTTCCTGGAATATTGAAAGTAGAAAGTTCTCATCTTGCTTCCAATTAAAAATTGATATTGGAGTTAGCAACAGTAGAAAGTAGTTACGTTTTTGCTTTGGTGATGCATGATGTTAGTGAAGTGATCGACTCAGCATCTTGACTAAAACATGGACCGAGAAAATTACATTAACAGACAAGTGAGTAAAGATGAGGAAGAAATTTTCCCTCTACTACCCCAATTCACACGCATGACATTCTGGTGAGAAAAAATTACCGGACGAAATTGACCCAAAGATTTCATAATCATGGGTTCTGGTTTCTTTCAAAATAGTTACAATAATATCACTCAATCATGCAGGATAGGTGAGCTAAGCAAAACTTACGTCGATATCATCCAACCTGTGATCCATTCATCCACATGTAGATTAAGAAATAAAAAGGTTCCTGAATATCGTAATTAAGTAGAAAGTTATCGTCTTGCTTTCAATTAGAAATTGATGTTGGAGTAGCAACAGTGAAAAGGAGTTACTTTTTTGCTTTGGTGATCGATGATGTTAGTGAAGTCACATCGTGACTTAAACGTGGACAGAGTGGAGTGAGAAAATTACATTAACAGACAGTATGCAAAGATGAGGAAGAAATTTTCCCTCTACTACCCCATGAATTGACGCATTTCACGCGCATACCAGTCTTGAGTCTTCCTTCCATTATTGTTCCATACCGATCAATACTTCAATGTGCCTACAAAAAAAAAGGCCAGGCTTACTTGTTAGTTTCTACCACTGTACTCATAAAACTTGGCCAATACTAGTAGTAGGCTAACATTTTTACTCTTACTAGAAGGAATTAAGTGGTTGTCGATCATGGCCTTACAAGGGGAAAACTTGTTTGCTGACGTCATGATGTCATCCAATCTGTAATCCACAACAGCTTAGCTAAACACAAAAAGAGGTTCCTGGAATATCAGAAGTAGAAAGTGAAATTGGAGTAGCAAACGTCAAAAGTAGTTACTTTTTTGTTTCTTTTTTTGACCACTGTTACTTTTTTGCTTTGGTGATGCAAGATGTTAGTGAAGTGAGCATCGTGACTTAAATGTAGACCGAGAAAATTACATTAAAAGACAAGAGAAAGCGGTTATGTTCAATCCTTATGTTAATATAAAATTTTATAAAAATCAAAAGTTTTTATATTCTACGTATATTTTGGAGTCAATTTTATTTTAAAATATATATTTAAATTTATATTAGTGTATGACATATATTTACAGTTTGTGTTATTATGAGACAAATTGTTCGTTTCGTTAATAACTTTGTCTAATAAGGGATAAAATGGTATTTTCATGTATATTTTTTTTAGACAAAAAAATTAAATAAATTTTAATTTTATTTCTAACTTAAAAGGGCAGGGGGTGGATCCTTCTTTTTTCTTTTTTTTTTCTTTTTAGTTTTAATTTTAATTTTTTTAATATATTAAGGTCAGTTGTCAATTTTGTGTGTAGTACATGGTCTATTTTTAACAAAATTGTTGACAAAGATAACGATTTATCCTACAATAAGACAAACTGTAAATATGTATTTTAAATTAACAGAAACTTAAACGTGTGTCCCAAAATAAGATCGACTCTAAAATACATGTCCTGAATTGAAAATGTTTCCTATAAAAATTCTAACTGCTTCATGCAAAAATACTTGAAAATTCTGTCTAAAAGACTCACTTAAAAGTATTTTTATAAATTAAAAATATTTTTATTTATTTTTTATAAATACAATCAAAAGCGTTTTTACTAATTCAGCAAAACCGACCCTCAATAAAGATGTAGAAGAAATTTTCCTCTGCTACCCCCATGAGGTGACCCAATTCACACGCATATACCAGTCTCTCGTCTTCCTTCCTTTATTGTTCCACATAGATCAATAATTGTTCTGAGAAAAATACATTAACAGACAAGCGAGGAGATGAGGAAGAAACTTCCCCTCTACTTTATTTACCCCATGAGTTGACCAATTCACACGCATAACGTACAGTAGTCTTCTACAATAAAAGGCCAGGCTTGCTTGGTAGTTGCTACCACTTACTTTACTCATAAATAAACTTGGCCAGGCCAATTAATACGATAGAAAGAATTCAAGTACGTGGTTGTCATGGCCTTACATGGGAGGATTATGCTTATCTTGCAACTCTCTTTGCTAATGCTAGCAGCAGCTGAAGCCCTACCTCAATTGGCCAAGCCTAACTGCCCAACCCAGTGTGGTGATCTCAAAAATATTCCATATCCATTTGGCATAGGTGATGGTTGTTACCTGCCACAGGGAAATGAAGATTTTCCTATCTTTGGTATTGTTTGTAATGATTCCACTGACCCCCCAAAAGCAATCTGGGCCGCCAGTGTTGATATCCCTGTTACCAACATATCCCTGGAGGACGGTGAGTTGCAAATATTGCAGTACGTAGCCCGAGATTGTTATGACAAGCAGGGTGCGCCAACGGGCTCTAACAATAGAGCTTGGTTGCAGTCTCTTTTCATCATCTCTGGCACCAAAAACAAATTCATGGCAGTTGGCTGCGACACAGATGCACGTGTTGTAGGCTACCGAGGGGAGGAAAGGTACGTAACCGGGTGCATAACCTATTGTGAGAGCCTTGACAGTGTTAACGACACCTCTTGCTCTGGTGTTGGGTGTTGCCAAACTTCCATCCCCAGTGGAATGCACAATCAAACTGTGAACTTGGGTAGCTTCGCCAATCATACCGGGGGTATATGGGACTTTAACCCCTGCAGCTACGCCTTCATTGCACAAGAAGGCCACTTCAAATTCTCCACTAAAATCCTGAAACAACTGGAGAGCATAGAGAAGCTTCCAATACTTCTTGATTGGGCAATTGGGAATGATTCCTCTTGTGATGAAGCTAAAAAGAGGAAGGATTTTATATGCAACGCAAATAGCGAGTGTGTCGACCCCCCAAATCGGAATGGTTACATATGCCGGTGCTCGCCAGGTTACCATGGAAACCCATATCTCCCAGAAGGTTGCCAAGGTGATCCATAATCTTTATACATACACACACATCTAATACTTGTATAAATGTGTATGCCTTAATTAAGTATACATATATTGATCTGCTAGCTGTTGCAGCTGGAAAAGCTCAAAATTGGGATTTCACCATATAATATGATATTTCTTTTCTTTTCAGATATTAATGAGTGCGAGAAAGACCCCTGCGATACAGGGTCCACGTGCCAAAATAAACCTGGAAGTTATTCTTGTAATTGTGACCATGGTTACAAAGAAAACAAAGGTTACACAGAGGACGGCAAGAATGGAACCAGGTGCACCAAAGACCACAATAATATCCCGCTTATCATTTCATTGGGTATGCATTATTTACATATTAATTAACATTTATTTATGATCATACTCTAAATTTTTTTTTTGGGAAGAGAGGGATCAAACTTGGGTGTAAATGACATATTCTAGTTAATTTTTTTTAACTCAATTATAGCCAATCTAATACTCGGGTCCAATTGAAAATTACATTTTATCAAAGGATGGAAATCTAATTTCCTTTTCTTAAAACGAAATACCGAAAAGAATGCATTGCAAGTGTAAATAAAAATTTCATTGAAATACATAGTCATTTATATTGTCTATATATATCACTTTTCAAACCTATCAAGCTCAAAAAGAAAACATTAGATAACAAAGCCAAGATATGTTTCTCTTTTAAACTAATCTAATTCTGATCATGACATCCAACCCCCGTATATTATATAGAACTACATAAATAGTTAATCTACAAAAATCAAATTTGGTTATGATTTCAATTTGTGCAGGTGTCCTTGCGAGCTTCTTTGTTTTACTGACTGTAATTTTTTGGATATATTGCGGAATGAAGAGAAGAAAGTTCCTAAGACTCAAAGACATGTACTTTAAACAAAATGGTGGCTTACTATTAAAACAACATCTAGCTGGTTACAATGGAACTGTTGCGAAGTCCAAAGCCAGTATCTTTACTGAAGAAGAACTTAAGAAGGCCACACACAATTACCAAGAAAAAATTGGTGAAGGAGCTTATGGAACAGTTTACAAAGGAAGGCTGTCAGATGGAACAGATGTTGCCATAAAGAAGTCCAAAGTTAATGCCCCCCCAGCCCAAAGGAATCAGTTTGTTAATGAGGTGATTGTTCTTTCTGAAATCAACCACAGAAATGTGGTGAGGCTCTTGGGTTGTTGTTTGGAGACTCCATCGCCCATATTGGTTTACGAGTACGTCAGCAATGGCACTCTTTATGATCACATTCATAAAAAAGAGGGCAAAGACGGACCACGGCCACCACTCTTATTGGAGAAACGATTGAATATAGCAGCAGGTACTGCAGATGCACTAGCATACTTACACTACTCTACTTCCTTGCAAATCATACACCGAGATGTGAAAGCAACAAACATACTATTAGACAAGGATTACACGGCGAAAGTGTCGGACTTTGGAGCTTCACGATTGGTTCCTGAAGATCAAGATCAACTATCAACTTTAGTGCAAGGGACACTCGGATACTTAGACCCTGAATATCTTCAGTCAAACACTCTGACAGAAAAGAGTGATGTCTATAGCTTTGGAGTTGTGCTAGCAGAGCTACTAACAAGCACACATGCATTGTCTTTCGAAAAGCCTGAGGCAGAGAGAAACCTAGCAAACTTCTTTGTTTGTTCGGTGGAAGAGGGTCATTTGGGTCAAATTCTTGATGCTGAAATAGTCAAGGAGGGGAACTCTGAGTTGGTCCAAAAAGTGGTGGACCTTACAAAAAGATGTTTGAGGTTAAAAGGGAGGGAAAGGCCTTCCATGAAAGTAGTATCCATGGAGCTCGAGGGATTAATTATAGATATGGAGAAGCATGCAGAAAAGGCTGATTACAAACAATCTCCCAAAGAGACTGACCACTTGCATGGGTCACCTAAATTAAATTCTGATGGTGTGGATGTGAAAAGCAAAGTTGATGTTGGTGGTTCGAGTAGTATTCCAACCGGTAGTCTCGAGTACGACAGAAGCATGCAAACTCAGGCCCAAACATTAAAGTCTAATGATGCTGGCCGATAATTAGTTCACTTGTTCCTTACTAGGGATCACGTATTGAATTCTAGTTAATTTGTTTCTTTTGACTAAGTTTGCCTCCTAAAATAAAGTATGTGAGCATACATACTGCTGTAACGTGGGTCTTAAACGTTGTGTGGTACTTTTCTTCTTGATGAAATAAAGTTGTGTATGTTTTTTGTGCTTGTACAAATAGTACTAGATCTCTTATGTTATGAATCCAGGAATTTTAATTTATGAGTCAAAACTTTAAGAGGGGTACTAACATTTAAATTTCTAAAGTCATACAACTTAGTGATGTAATTTTTAAAAGAATGGTTCTATTTAAACCTCCTTATTTTCTCACTTAACCCCCTAAATGATCAATATACCGCTCATGTTAGCTATATGTGGTGTCCTAAAGTCAACACATAATTATGATCAATAATTTAGAGAATATATTTCTCAGTTAATCACATGGTTAATCACCATATAGTTTAAGCTAGTCACAGCTTAATGCCATATGATGATGGGTGGTTTCACTCAGTATTGGCACTGTAGTATCAATTGGGAATTCGGCTCTTTTCAATTCGAGATGTCTTTGCTTGGTCTTCAAAAATGTCTAGAATGAGTTGGATCTACATTTTTGTTAGCAAAAATATCTAATGACTGCAACTAATTAAGAAAACAAATTAACAACAACAAAAAGTTTCCAATATTGCAATGCCAATGCCGCTTACTCATCCAAAAAATCCGAAGCTGTACCAACATAAGGCAAGTGGGCTTTTTAAGGCTCTTTTTGGTACTGCTGTGATGGTACTTATACTTATTGAAAAATCCAAGGAATTGAAAAGCCCAATTTATAAGTTCTTTCCCTGTTCTTGTACAGCAAAGGAAGTAGAACATGACAATATATCAAAAATAATATGATTCTATTGATAATATGAAAAAAATTACGTTTAAGTGCTTAGCTTCAAGTTCAATTTCATACTTGTTCACTTTGCATTTTCATAAGTCTATCGAAGTATTCAAATTAATTCATATTCTTTCATGAAACTGAAATGTGGACAAACAAGCAAACAAGTTTGACTACATTTAAATTTAATCAGAATTAAATCACTTAATCAATTTTGACTAACTTAATTGAGAAAACGCAAAATGCAATTTCGCCAAAGTTGAGGAAACATTTCCATTGGCAACAGATATATAGTAATAATCAAATGTTTTCGGTATCTTTTCCTGTCATCCTCGATTTTCTAAGCAACCAAACAGAGAACGAAACCCCAAAGAAGTAATTACTTACTATAATACACAACGCGAATAGAAAATCTTCCTTCGTTTGGAATAATAGGACAAAAGGAAGATTTCGTAAACTTTATTGTATAATGTGAGAGATATGAGTGGGCGAATGAGATTACGGACCGAACGTTGATATTGACTTGTCTCAAAGAGCTGGATTTATAAACAATGCCCAACATCTTTTTTCTTGGTCTAAAACACAAGGCCCAACATGAACATTTTTTTTTTCTCTGTGTTATAAATGAGGGCCCAATGAAAGCAAAGGTTTCGCACCTCGGCATGGACGTTGAGCGGTTGAGGTAATCGCCATCTTATCTATAAGACTATAACTTTGAGTTTTGTGTTTGCTATTAATTCTCACAAAAGAAAAAAGAAAAAGAAAAAGAAAATATGTATAACTTGAGTCATTGGTCCGCCCATGGCCCAACCCTCTTACTCTTATTGGAACAAGAATGATCTCAAATCATCTCTTGTAAATATCTAACATATTATGTTATTAAATTAAAAATTAAGTTAATCAAAAAAAAATTGAAAATTAAGAATGTATATTAAAAAATGATCCTTTCTAATCAATGGTTAAATTGCTTCTTTTGATGATGCATGCATGATATTGGAGGAGCCACTATAGGGCTGAAGTAGCCTTGGCCCTTCTAACTATTACTTGGTTTTGAGAGAAACTTTCCTACAATAAGAATATGTTTGATTTAATATTTCAATTTAATAACATAATAACACATATGCTTTTATACTTCATCATCTAATACTTCCTCAAATTTCAAGACATAATCTATCTCTTGAGATGATAAATCAGCTCATATCCCTGTTATAGGTAAGTTTTTCTCCTTGATTTTACTATTGACATAACTATAACCTACACAATTACCCGTAAGTTAGAAAATAGAAGCACTGATAATTTTTGTGGGGTGCACAATACAACTTTGTTTGAATTGATTACACAATTACCATAAAGAAAATAAAAACTAGTAGTAATAAGTTTGAATAGTAATTTGGTCCCAAAAAATAAAAGTAAGACTAGTAAGAGGCCTAATTATTTTGAGCCATGTGCTTTTTATTTTATTTTTATAGATTATTGCTTAAAATATAGCACTTTATTTGATCTTGTGTACTTATATTTTCACCCTCCACACTCAAGTTCGTGGCTCTGCCCTATTGGTCGTGACTTAATTAATCGACTCGATAATGCTGGACTTTTCGCTCGCCGTCGCTTATTGACCATTAAAGAGCAAGCTCAGTTTCAATGGATCGGAAGACCTAAACGTGGGCTGAGGAACTTACATTAACAGAAAAGTGAGAGGAGATGAGGAAGAAACTTCCCCTCTATTTTACCCCATGAGTTGACCAATTCACACGCGTAACAGTAAATAGAAATATAGTAATAATCCACGGATTTTGGTATCTTTTCCTGTCCCCGTTTTCTTAGCAACCAAACAGAGAAGGAAACCCCAAAGCATCAATACATTATTACTATATATTATACACAGCGCGAATAGAAAAATCCAACCTTGTTTCCGTAGGAAGGGGAGGAGGAGACGGAGACTCAAAAACGCCACCTAAATTCTTTGTCTTTAATTTTGATTCGTTTGGGGAAGGAAGGAGGTCGACAGTTTTGATGTTTCCCTCTCGTTTTGTTTAATGTGAGAGATATAAGTGGGCTAGTGAGCTTATGGGCCGACCGTTGATATTGACTTGTCTCAAAGAGCTGCATTTATAAACAAGGCCCAATATCTTATTGGTCTAAGAAAACAAGGCCCAATATCAATATTTTCTTTTTGTTACAAATGAGGCCCAAAGAAAGAAAACGTTGGAACATTGACTTCACAGCTTGCTCGACGCATCCTTCCAGATGGACCAAGTTTTGGGCATCAGATTGATTCTATTAAGATTCCAACAAGATATAATAGAGAATCTGATCGAGAATCCTTGCAGCCGTCAGCCCGGTCCCAATCTATGGCAACCATCAATCCAAGGTCCGCACCAGCTTAATTGCTCTCAATTCACATATTACAATACTTGAGTTGCTGCCTTGCTGGAGGTAATCTGACCCCAAAAGAGAAGTCAGGAAAGCTTGTTTGCTATCGACTTGATCATCCAATTTGTGATCCACAAGAGACCTGCCTCATAGTCATGCATCATATTAGAACTCGTTTGGTTCCCACTATTAAGAAAAGACATAGAATTTAATTTCTCAATAACTGTATTCAGCGCGCCAAACGAGGCCTTAGTGGAATCAATGCTTGTGCTGGAAAATTTGCGCGAGCCGACATTATTTACCAAGTAGGGTTCCAAGTGATCGAGATGTTCTTTTAGGGACGACCTGCTAAACGTGGACTCAAACATTACATCGACATGCATACCAGTCTTGAGTCTTGGTTCCATTATTAATATTCCATATCCTGAATATGCCTTCAAATTAATTAAATTAAGCTAGGCTATATAGGCTTGCTTGCTAGTTGCGACTACATACTTAATTTACTCTCGATCATAAACATTGGCCAATACAATAGAAGGAATTATATAAGTGGTTGTCATGGCCTTAATTACATGGGAGAATTATGCTAATTATCATGCAACTCTCTTTCTTAATATTAGCTGCTGCTATAACAATAGCAGCAGCTCAATCCCTTCCTCAATTGGCCTAGCCTAACTGCCTAAGCCACTGTGGTGATCTCACAACTCCAAATTTATTCACCACAGTATGAAATTTTTTATTTATTAAACAATTAACATCCAAGATATTTGAACTAAGAGCCTCCTCCCACAAAATAGTTAGAATCATCAAAAATACTCATTACAAATAGATTATGTGGGTGTCTATTCCATTTTTTTACAGTGAGTTCCAATTTGACCTAAAAATTAGATTCAGACTGTGAGTCTTAAAAACTATGTGATCGTTTGAGGAGACACGGATCTACCCATGACCCAACCCTCATACTCTTATGGAACAATAATTGAAGGAGCATATATACTAACTAAATCATCTCTTATAAAATATCTACCTGGCCATTCCATCAAATTGAGAATTAGGAATACATATTCAAAAATGACCCTTATTTACAATCTAACAGCATGACAATCTGGTGAGAAAATTACTGTCGAAGTTAGACCCAAAAATTCATCATCATGGGTTCTGGTTTCTTTCAAAAATTCATGCATGACAGGTGAGCTCAGCAAAACTTCTTTGCTGATGTCATGATATCATCCAATCTGCATGTGATCCACAACGGACCACAACAGCCTAGAAATTAAAAATATAAAAAAAGGTAAAAAGTAGTTACTTGTTTGTTTTTGTGATTGCATGAAGCATGATGTTAGTGAAGTCAGCATCGTGACTTAAACTCACTGCTTGTACGTGCTAGCGGGTCCTGCTGGACTTCTCGCGCGCATTCGCATATTGACAGTTAATGACCGAGTCCAGTTCCAACTTTCAAGTGGGATGATGGTGTTTTATTACGGACGACCTAAACGTGGACCGAGAAAATTACATTAACAGACAAGTGAATAAAGATGAGGAAATAATATTCCCTCTACTACCCGATGAGTTGACCCGGCCAATTCACACGCATACCAGTCTTGAATCTTCCTTCAGATCAATAATTCTATATGCCTACACATAAAAGGCCAGGCTTGCTTGCTACTTGCTACTTGCTACCACTTTACTTTACTCATAAAATAAACTTGGCCAAGCCAATACAATGGCCTTACATGGGAGGGTTATGCTTATCATGCATGCAACTCTCTTTGTTAATGTTAGCAGCAGCTCAAGCCCAGCTGCCTCAAGCTTTGCCTAACTGCCCAACCCACTGTGGTAATCTCACAATTCCATATCCATTTGGCATAGGTAATGGTTGTTACCTGCGACAAGATAAATACTTTGTTATCGTTTGTGACCATTCCACTGATCCCCCAAAAGCAGACTGGGCGGGTAGTCGTATCATTGCTACTAACTTCTTCCTTGATGAGGCTGAGATGGAGATATTACAGTATGTAGCCAAAGATTGTTATGACGACAACGCTCTGGGAACGGGCACCAACAGCCCTTTGCTATCAATGTATCCTTTCACCATCTCCCATACCAAAAACAAGTTCATTGCTGTTGGTTGTGACACTATCTATAACTTCAGTCATTGGTCCCCCCATGGCCCAACACTCTTACTCTGATTGGAACAAGAATGATCTCAAATAATCTCTACTAAATATCTGACATGTTATGTATTAAATTAACAATTAAGTTAATAAAAAAATTGAAAATTAAGAATGTAAATATAAAAATGGTCCTCTCTAATCAATGGTTAAATATTGAAGTTATTTGTTTGTTTTGGCGATGCATGCTTGATACTGGCCGAGCCACTATTTTGAAGCTAGAGGGAATGAGAATTACGGCAAAGAATCCATGGGGGGGGACAAGCTGATTTCTGTGGAGAAGAGGCAGAGTACTTGCTTGGGACAACTAATTCAGAGGCTTGCGTTGTCAATGTTGGAGG
The DNA here is from genome assembly GCA_003254865.1 of Dryas drummondii. NCBI lineage: Eukaryota > Viridiplantae > Streptophyta > Magnoliopsida > Rosales > Rosaceae > Dryas > Dryas drummondii. Next base: position 123,337 of record QANW01001158.1, on the reverse strand, counting down.
TGATGGTGGTTCTACTGGTACAACTAGGGGGTATGACAGCATGCAAATCCAACAGTTGGTGCCATATGATGATGGTCGATGATTCATTGACTTGCTGCGAGGGTCTACTTTGTATTATTGTATTGTAGGATATCTAAACCATATGATAATCAACGGATTTCGGTATATTTTCCTGTCCCCGTTTTCTAACCAACCAAACAGAGAAGGAAACCCCAAACCCAAAGCATCAATACATTATTAATTTATTACTATAATACACAGCGCGAATAGAAAATCCAACCTTTTTTCCGTAGGAAGAGGAGGAGGAGATGGAGACTCGAAAAAGGATGTAGAGCGAAAACGTCACCTAAATTCTGTGTCTTTGAATTTTGATTCGTTTGGGGTAGGAAGGAGGTTGACAGTTGTTGTTTCCTTTTCCAGAAATTATTTTGTATAATGTGAGAGATATGAGTGGGCTGATGAGATTACAGGCCAACCATTGATATTGACTCGTCTCAAAGAGCTGGTTTTATAAACAAGACCCAATATCTTATTGGTCTAAGAAAACAAGGCCCAAATTTCAATCTTTAGTTTTTGATACAGATGAGGCCCAATGAAAGCAAAGGTTCGAACATTGACTTCAGAGCTTGCTGGACGCATTATTCCAGGTGGACCAAGTTTTCGGCATATTCTGATAAGATTCCAACAAGATATTATAGAGAATCTGAGAATCCTTGCAGCCCGTCACACCGGTCCCAACTCCCAATCTATGTCAAGTGTCAACCATCAATCCAAGGTCCGCACCTTGTACGGGTGTCACCTCAATATTGTATGGGTCTCAAAAAACTATGTGATCATTTGAAAAGTCATGGGTCCGCCTATCACCCAACCCTCATAGTCTCCTTCTCTTATGGAACAATAATTGAAGGAACATACATACTAATTAAATCATCTTGATATCTTTCATGATATATTATTAAATTGAGAATTAAGAATGCATATTAAAAAATGATCCTATCTAATTAATGGTCCTAATTCACTGTCTAAGAGTATCAACAGCAGTGTAAAATAATTTTTCGCTTCCATAAAATATTTTAATGCAATTGGTATCTATCTTATGGATTATTAAACCAAATGTTTGTAAACAATGAGGCCTTGATTTTTAAACTGTTTAATAAATGAAGAATATTAATTTTGATATATTGTTATATATCAAGTGACCAAGTAGCTTGTTATTTAGCAATTACATGCATATGAATAAAAGAATAGTATGAACCTCACCCTTCCCAAGCTAATCATATCCCTTAAACTAAATTTAAGAGTTAATTATAGCAATAGCCCATCAATTATATTCAGAGTATCACTTTAGTTTATGAATTTTATTTTAAAATTCTGGAATTCATGAACTATTGCACAAATAGCACTTTAATCTTTTTTGTAACTTCTGTTATATTTTTCGTCTAAAACACTCATGTGTCGTGCATGTGACCTATATTTAAGAAATATTTTTGTCCTCACAGTACCCTACCCCCTTCTTCAAGGTCTCAACAGCTCTTATATATTCATCTTGCCCTTACATATTTATTAGTTGCTTCTTTATTCTTTTCGATAATGTTGAAAATTATTGTATGCGGGCCTATTTACCAAGAAAAAAGAAAGACTTAATTAGCTTCTTGGCTTATTGACTATAACCAAATACCAAGTGGGGGGAAGTGGGGGTTATGGGGTTATTACTTATTGAGTATTATTAGTGTATTGCCAAGTGGGGATTTATATTTGATCCAATAATTGCATTTACTAATAGGAAATAGAGTGATTTTGATATTAGTCCATTAAATTGCATTTTTTTAGAGTTTAATATTATTAATTTTTTTATAATAGTTAAAGCCCATATTTAAAATTCTGCTGCACGTAGGATAACAATATTCCATTATATTTCTACTATTTATAAATTATGCCATTATGTAATTAATATTTGTTTTCAAATTGTGTCACTCTTTAATTGCCATTAATTCTAAATTTTTCTAGAAAATGAATCCCCTAAAATTCATTAAAACACTTAATTTAAGGTATGTAATATATATATATATCAATATATAATTGAGTCAAATAAGAATCCTACAACTAAGAATTGTTTGTAGATTTATTATAATGTAGGTTTTTTAATTCATATAGGTTCATTAATTTGTCTAGGTTATTACTACTAAAAAAACTAGTAGGTGCACAAAATAAACATGAAAAAATCAATAGGTGTATAAAATAAACACGAAAAAAAAGCTAGTAGGTGCACAAAACAAGTATCTTCGTTAATCTTATATTCTTTTCTGGATAGTTTTCTATTATTAATATTATATAAATTTGATATTAAATACAATACAGCAAAACTAATTTTCAAAATAAAAAAATAAATGTTCAAAGTTGAAACAAGTAATTAACAATAATATCATTTCAATAAAAAAAAAACTAAAATATTATTAATTAATAGAGATAAATAGCATTAACTACTCGTAATATATATTACCTAAATATGGTAAAGGGTATTTTAGGAAAAAAAAACTTTTAGTTTTAAATTAAGTGACTCATTCAACAATATAAGAAAAGTTGTTTATGTGGACACTAGTCAAAAGGTTAAACTTACAAAAAAAACTATGGTTGGTTACTCTTAGAAAAGAAAATATGTTTCGGGTGATTTATCTTAATTTACTATAGGAAATATTAGAGAATTAGAGATGACTTCGATGGGAAATGGTGAGTGGAAGAGTGATGGTGACTTGGTTTCGGGTGGACTGTGACCCACGTGGTGGGTAAGGAATTAAGGATGCTCAAGTTTTTTATTAAATGTAATTATGCTGTAAAAGTATTATAAATTTTTATTGTTTTTTTTTTATAAATTATGTTGTAAGATTCCAAGATATAAGAGAGAATCTGAGAATCCTTGCAGCTCGTCACCCCCGTCCCGGCCAATCCATGTCAACCATCTGATAAGAGCACGTTTGGTTCCTACCTTTGAGAAAGACAGAGAAATTAATTTCTTAAGAATTATATTCTGCAAGTGCGAGTCAAACAAGGCACCATTTCGGCACCATTTCGATTCTGATAAAATTCAAAGATATAAGACAAAATCTGAGAATGTTTGCAGCCCGTCACCCCGTCCCAATCCATGTCAACCATCTGATAAGACCTCATAGTCATGCATGCATGATATTAGAACACGTTTGGTTCCCACCTTCAAGAAAGACAGAGAAATTAATTTCTCAAGACTTACATTATGCAAGTGCAAGTTGTTTATGGGAAAATCCACACCGATCCGAACAATCAATCATGACTCGACACATGGCTGGTCAAAACCAACTTTGGAATTGACTTTCGACGGTCGTGCTTGGACTTCCACGTCACCGCTTGGCTTGGCGTCTTCTCCGCCGGATCAGATCGGTCCTTATGCCGAACCCGCCCGATCCGATCTGGGGATCTCCGAAAGTCCAAATGATCGTCTTTCCTAAAAATCACCCCCCGGTTCGGCTCGGCTTGGTATTATCTCGGCTCTCCCCCAAACGGGCATCTTCTCCAAATTCTAGTCATAGATGGCTACGGTTTGAGGAGACGACCGCATTTGGATCGGCTCGGCATGGATATCCACATCCGATCCGATCCAACACAAACTTTATAAATTACTTATGGAGATCTATGTCCAGTTCGGCTCGGCACCCCGTTGCCACTCCGAGGAGGATCATATTGAGACGAAACCGCCACGCTTAAATGCACCTAACATGATCTTCTGACAGATGAAATATCCCAGCCTACATCCATGACTATTGGGGCAGTTTGTCTGAACCTTCCATCCTTGCATTAAATGGAGCATTCAATGCAGCATTGAATGCTGATGAGGTGAGTAGCTGTGCATGCTCCTAGTCATGATCAAACGCGTGGGTCTCTGTCAACCATTCATTCACATGCAGATAACTTACTCATCATATCTTCCATGCAGGTAACTTACTCATCATATCTTCCTTTGCCTATATAAACCAACATATGTGCACAAACTGAGGGATGAACCAATCTTGCTATCCATCCAGCCATTACAAACAAACACTTACACAAACCTTTGGCTCACCAAAAGCATACCCAACTTGCTGAGAATAACCCAGAACATTTGCCTTGTTCTTCCCATTCTCCCAAGTTCTTCACCTGTTCTTCCTCACTTCTATTCAAACACACATCACTGACTTCATCATCGGAGCGTGTTTGGCTGGTACTACACCGGTCCATCTCCTTTGATCTTGTGTTTGTCTACAGGAAAATCTCAATCAACATCCCACATCATCATCCAACAAGACTTCGGATCAGCCAGGTCACTGTCTCTAAGTTGTTCTATCTACCTTACGGAAATTTGCATCAACACAAGTCAAACAAGGCCTTAGTGAAGTCACTGCTCGTGCTGGACAATTTGCGCAAGCGGACACTTGTTGACCAATTATTACCAAGTCGAGTTCCAAGTGGGACATCGATGTTGTTTTATTAAGGAAGACCGGCTTACACGTTCAAGAAATTTCCTCTGAACCCTATGACTGACCCAACGCGCGCGCACGCATATATACCAGACTTAAGTCTTCCTTCTTTCATTCGTAATATTCCATATCCTGAATATGCCTACAAATTAAAGGCTAGGCTTGCTTGCTAGTTGCTACCACTTATTTTACACTCGGATCATAATTAAACATTAGCTAGCCAATACAATAGATGGAATTATATAAGTGGTTGTCATGGCCTTACATGGGAGAATTATGCCAATTATCATGCAACTCTCTTTGCTAATATTACCTGCTGCTATTGCTGCTATAACACTAGCAGCAGCTCGATCAATCCCTTCCTCAATTGGCCAAGCCTAACTGCCTAACCCACTGTGGTGATCTAACAACTCCGAATTTATTCATCACATATGAAATTTTTTATTTATTAATCAATTAACATCCATGATATTTGAAATAAGAAAATCTTCCCATAAAGAGATTAGAATTATCAAAATGACTCATTACAAACAGATTATGTGGGTGTCAATTTCATTTTCTTTTATAATGGGTTCCAATTTGACCTAAAAGTTAAATCCAGACGGTAGGTCTCAAAAACTATATGATCGTTTGAGGAGTTTGCCCATGGCCCAACCCTCATGCTCTTTTGGAACAATAATGGAAGGGGCATACATACTAACTAAATTATCTCTTATAAAATATTTGACATGCATGCTATTTTATCAAATTGAAAATTAGGAATGGATATTCAAAAATAATCCTATCTAAGGCTTCTATGTTATGGTCCTGATTTACAATCTAACAGGATATCAATCTGGTGAGAAAATAATTACTAGTCGAAGTTGATCCAAAAATTCATAATCATGGGTTCTGGGTTTTTTTTCAAAAATTCATGCATGATTGGTGAGCTCAGCAAAACTTCTTTGCTGACATCATGATAGCATCCAATCTGTGATCCACAATGGAATATAGAAAGGGAAAAGATTTGGGCCTTAATTTTTGTGCCTCAATCTATGTAGTAAAATTAAGAACAAATTACAATTTAGTACCTTAACTTTACATGTTGTTTCAACTTAGTACCCCAACTTTGAAAATTTGCAAAAAAGTACCTCAACTNGCTTCGCCAATCAATTGTAATTTGCTCTAAAATTAAATTGTACACGTCCTTTTTTTTTTTTTAATTATACACATTACTATTTATTTATAATATCACATTAAAATCATGTTTATTAAAAGACTATCTTATCCCTCCAAAATCTAGTTACCACCTAATTCATCTTACCTAATTTTCTCTTTCAATTTATTCTCCCCAACCCTTCCCATCTCATATTCCTAATTCATCTTTCATCATTCTTTCTTACAATTCCTTATATTTTTTAACTTTTGATTTTGCTTATTTTATTTTTTTATTTCATGTGTCATTTATGTTGTTTGATTGATTTTTTTCCANAGAGAGAGAGAGAGAGAGAGAGATTTATTCTCTTAAAAATATAAAGAAATATGGATGAAATTAGTATTAATTATAAAGTTTGTTAATGTTTCCTTGGCATGGTTATTAGTTGTTCCGACACCAAAAATGGATATTAATGACAGATGGGTTTTGAGAGAAAAACCACAAAGCAGAACCAAGATAATCGGCGCCAGAGAGAGAGAGAGAGAGAGAGAGAGAGAGAGAGAGAGAGAGAGAGAGAGAGAGAGAAGAAAAGGGTTGGGAAGAAGTGGGGGGAAGAGGAAGGAATGGTACGTGATGATGGAGGAAGGGCTTGGTGGATGGGGGCTATGGTGATATGAGAATTATTTACTTATTTTATAATTTAAAGTTTTGTAAATTTATAAGAAAGGTTAGAATGGTATTTATAAAAAATAATGTAATAAATGAATAATGACATATATCTAACTGAAAAACATTTTAACAAATATGAGGCACCTAGCATTACCCATATATAAAAAAAAATGGTTCCGGAATATCAAAAGTAGAAAGTTATCATCTTGCTCTCAATTAAAAAGGCCAGGCTTGCTTGCTAGTTGCTACCACACTTAATTACTTTTGCTCATAAAATTAACTTGGCCAGGCCAATACAATAGAAAGAATTTAAGTGGTTGTCATGGCCTTACATGGGAAGATTATGCTTATCTTGCAACTCTAGCTCTTTGCTAATGTTAGCAGCAGCTCAAGCCCTGCCTAGCCTCAATTGGTCAAGCCTAACTGCCAAACCCAGTGTGGTAATCTCAAAAATATTCCATATCCATTTGGCACATATGAACAAAAGAATAGTATGAAACTCACCCTTCCCAAGCCAATCATATCTCTCAAACCAAATCTAAGAGTTAATAATAACAATAGTACATGAATTATATCCCGAGTATCACTTTAGTCTATGAATTTCGTTTTGGAATTTTGAAATCCATGAACTATTGCACAAGTATCACTATAGTCATTTTTGTAACTTCTATTACATTTTTCGTATAAAACACTCAAGTGTCGTGCACGTAACCCATATTTAAGGGGTATTTTCATCTTTACAGTACCCTACCCTCTTCCAACGTCTCATCCAGTTCTTACACATTCATCTTGTCCTTACCATGCATGTGTTAGTTGTTTTCTTATTCTTCTTGATAATTTTAAAAATTATTGTACATGTGCGGGCCTATTACCAAGAAAAAAGAAAGACTTAATTAGCTCCTTGGCTTATTGACTATTACCATATACCAAGTGGGGGGAAGTGGGGGGTTATTGAATATTATTAGTGTATTACCAAGTGGGGATGTATATATGTTCCATTAATTGCATTTACTAATAGGAAATAATAGTGATGGTGATGGTCACATAATTAATCTTGACCAAAAAACGAATAGATATGACTGAAAATGACTAAAGTAGGCACGTATATATACCAGGCTTGAGTTTTGCTTATTGCTACAAATAAAAGGGCAGGCTTGCTTGCTTGCTTGCTAGTTGCTACCACCTGCTTTAGTGATCATCATAAGCATTAGCCAATAGCCCAATACGTACAATACTAGAATTGGAAGTAAGTGGTTGTGATGAAGCTTATCATGCAACTCTCTTTGCTAATGTTAGTTGCTTCTACTGCAACAACAATAGCAGCGGCTGAGGCCCAGCTGCCTATAGCTTTGCCTAACTGCCCAACCCACTGTGGTAATCTCACAATTCCATATCCATTTGGCATAGGTGATGGTTGTTACCTGCCACAGGGAAATAAAGATGCTCCTGACTTTGGTATTGTTTGTAACAAATCCACTGACCCCCCAATAGCACTCTGGGAGGGTAGTGATATCTCTGTTACCAACATATCCCTGCAGGACGGTGAGTTGCAAATATGGCAGTACGTAGCCCGAGATTGTTATGACGAGCAGGGTGCGTCAACGGACTTTCACAGCGCTTTGTTCTGGTCTCCTTTCATCATCTCTGACACGAAAAACAAATTCATGGCAGTTGGCTGCGACACAGATGCACGTGTTGTAGGCTACCGAGGGGAGGAAAGGTACGTAACCGGGTGCATAACCTATTGTGAGAGCCTTGACAGCGTTACCGACACCTCTTGCTCTGGTGTTGGGTGTTGCCAAACTTCCATCCCCAGTGGACTGCATAATCAAACTGTGAGCTTGGGTAGCTTCGCCAATCATACCGGGGGTATATGGGACTTTAACCCCTGCAGCTACGCCTTCATTGTACAAGAAGGCCACTTCAAATTCTCCACTAAAATCCTGAAACAACTGGAGAGCATAGAGAAGCTTCCAATACTTCTTGATTGGGCAATTGGGAATGATTCCTCTTGTGATGAAGCTAAAAAGAGGAAGGATTTTATATGCAACGCAAATAGCGAGTGTGTCGACCCCCCAAATCGGACTGGTTACATATGCCGGTGCTTGCCAGGTTACCATGGAAGCCCATATCTCCCAGAAGGTTGCCAAGGTGATCCATATTCTTTATACATACACACACATCTAATAGTTATATAAATGTGTACGCCTTAAGTATACGTACATATATTGATCTGCTAGCTGTTGCAGCTGAAAAGCTCAAAATTGGGATTTCACCTTGTAATATTTCCTTTCTTTTCAGATATTAATGAGTGCGAGAAAGACCCCTGCGATACTGGGTCCACGTGCCAAAATAAACCTGGAAGTTATTCTTGTAATTGTGACCATGGTTACAAAGAAAACAAAGGTTACACAGAGGACGGCAAGAATGGAACCAGGTGCACCAAAAACCACAATAATATCCCGCTTATCATTTCATTGGGTATGCGTTATTTACATATTAATTCACATTTATTTATGATCATAGCCTAATTTTTTTTTTTTTTTTTAATACGCTATATGCTTTTTTTCCCAATCTATCTCTAACATCCTATATATCCCCAGTAGAATATACATAAAAAAAAATTGTAAAATAAAATTATAAATACACTATATATTAATTTCTCATTAATTTACAGCTAGCTGTCTACTTTTGACATTCAACCCCATGCCATGATATTATAATTACATAGACGTCTAATCAAATTATATAAATCGAATCAAATTGGTTGTGATTTTTGAGTTATGTGCAGGTATCATTGCGGGCTTGTTTGTTTTACTGGTTGGAATTTTCTGGATATATTGCGGAATGAAGAGAAGAAAATTCAAGAAACTCCAAGACAAGAACTTTAAACAAAATGGTGGCTTACTTTTAAAACAACAACTGGTTAGTTACAATGGGTCTGTTGAGACAGCAGTCAGAATCTTTACTGAAGAAGAGCTTAAGAAGGCCACAAACAATTACCATCTAAGTGGAAAAATTGGTGAAGGAGGTTATGGAACAGTTTACAAAGGAATACTGTCGGATAAAAAAGTGGTTGCCATAAAGAAGTCCAAAATTAATGCCGCCCCAGTCCAGAGTAATCAGTTTGCTAATGAGGTGATCATTCTTTCTCAAATCAGCCACAGAAATGTGGTGAGGCTCTTGGGTTGCTGTTTGGAGACCCCAACGCCAATACTGGTTTACGAGTACATGACCAATGGCACTCTTTATGATCGCATTCAGAGAAAAGGTGACAAAGCAGGATCACCCCCACTTTCATTGGCATCGCGATTGAGTATAGCAGCAGATACAGCAGATGCACTTTCATACTTACACTACTCCACTTCCATTCAAATCATACACCGAGACGTGAAAACAACCAACATACTATTAGACGGGAATGACATGGCTAAAGTGTCGGACTTTGGAGTTTCACGACTGGTTCCTGAAGATAAAGATCAAGTGTCAACTTTAGTGCAAGGGACATTGGGATATTTAGACCCTGAATATCTTCAGTCACACACACTGACAGAAAAGAGTGACGTCTATAGCTTTGGAGTTGTGCTAGTGGAGTTACTCACAGGCCAAAAGGTAATTTCTCCTCAAAAGCCTGAGAAAGAGAGAAACTTGGCAAAATTGTTTGTCTGCTCAGTGGAAAAGGGTTGTCTGGATCAAATTCTTGATAAAGAAATAGTCAAGGAGGGGAATTTTGATACGGTAGAAAAAGTGGCGGATCTGGCACAAAGATGTCTGAGGTTAAGAGGGGATAAAAGGCCTTCCATGAGAGAAGTATTCATGGAGCTCGAGGGATATTTAATGCGAGATATGGCAAAGCATGCAGGTGGGGGAAAGGCTGATTTCAAACCATCTCCAAAAGAGAGTGATCACTTGCTTGGTTCACCCCCAAATTTAAATGCTTACTTTGTGGATGTTAAAGGTGAAGGTGATGATGGTGGTTCTACTACTATTTTCACCAGTAGTACTACAGACTACGACAGCAGCATGCAAATTAACTCAAGCCCAAATGTTAAAACCATATATGATGCTGGACGGTAATTAATTCACTTGTTGCCTCCTAGTGATGATGCATAGTTGAGTTGTAGTTTGTTCAATTTGAGTCAGTCAGTAGTGCCTTGTAAAATAAAAGTACGTTCTGAATACGTACTTCTGTTATGTGGGTCATTGAGTTATGTGGTCCTTTCTATTTCTAGCTGAAACAAAGTTTAGGTAACGTTTTTGTGCTTGCATAATTAAAGACTAGATCTGTCCTGTTCAAAGTTGATCTTATATAGTTAATTATGTTATGAATTCAGGAATTTTACTTTATTTCTTAACAAAAATTCACATGTTTTTTCCTTCGTTTGTACTTTATGCAAAGCAAGGAGAGCATAACAGTAATATTGATTACAGAAAAGAAGTTAATTCAAATCCAATAAAGATAAGAACTTAGCACAGGTTGACAATTATTAAGTAAGAAAACAAGAACAAGAACAATCATGCCTGGCAGTAGGTTTTATTAAGCCAAGAACAAGAACCTATGTGTCACTTGTTAACTTAATTTTTAAGTCAATAACCAAACACTCTGTTTTTATATTAAGCTCACGCACCCAAACATGTATCTTCAATACTTCTTTTATATATAAGACACTGATAAGAATTTTATCCAAATAACGTTAATTATATTGTCTATAGTTGCACTAGCAAGTAGCAACTGTACTATAAGAAGATATAGAGGTAAAAATATACAGAATTTCTGATGAGAACTCTGTTTTGTTATACGCTTTGACGTTGAGAGTTCTGGTTAATTTAGTGATACAGCCTACTTCTCGAGTTCTAGACTAGAGGGATTTAAATTTAAAAGTGCATACCTTGGAGAGAGTATGTCATTGTAGATCGATGTTAGAAAGACAAATAACTTGTCCGTTTCATTTTTTTTTTTTTTAATAAAAGAAACCACAGCCTAAGTTAATTGCGTAAAAAAGGCAAGTTGGTTGGCAATATTTCTAGGCATGTGAACCAATCTTGGTTAAATAATTATGTCACAACTTGGCTTTGCGCATTGGCGCATTGAGTATTACCAAGTGGGATGTTCCATTGCATTTACTTCTGTAAATAATAGGAACGACCTCGTGGACAGAAACATTAGAAATAGACTAGTTAGTAAAACAGACAAGTTAGTATATGAGAAAGTCATAGGTTTGTGCCACTTCATCAGATAGATGTTAAGCCTGACAATTTCTAATACAATTCAAATCCACTATATATAATCAAAGTTTGGGAGTTAGGATTGATCAATTCAATTTAAATCCAATACGAACTGATACATGACATGACTATCTAATATGTATAATAAATAGTCAAGGTGAGTTAGAGTCAAATATGAATAACTCAAGACATGTTAAGAGAATTATTCTATGTCAAGAAAGTAAAAGCTTGTCTTATAATTAATTTATAAGATATAAGGCATCTCTACATATTGTCAATTGGGTTTTGAATTTAATGTTCTAATTTCTACATGGTATCAGAATGAGCAAAAAAACGACTATTAGTTATTGTTTTAAGAACAAATGAAGTAGTGAAGCTAGTGAGAGATATAAGTGGGCTAGTGAGCTTACAGGTCGACCGTTGATATTGACTCGTCTCAAAGAGCTGCATTATAAATAAGGTCCAATATCTTATTGGTCTAAGAAAACAAGGCCCAATATCAATATTTTCATTTTGTTACAAATGAGGCCCAAAGAAAGAAAATGTTGGAACATTGACTTCACAGCTTGCTCCACGCATCCTTTCCAGTTTTGGGCATCAGTTTGATTCTGTTAATATTCCAACAAGATACAATAGAGAATCTGAGAATCCTTGCAGCCGTCAGCTCGGTCCCAGTCTATGCCAACCATCAATCCAAGGTCCGCACCAACTTGCTCTTAATTCACACAATACAATACTTGAGTTGCTGCCTTGCTGGAGGTAATCTGACCCCAAAAAATTAGTCAGGAAAACTTTGCTATCGACATGATATCATCCAATTTGTGAACCACAAGGGACCTGTCTCATAGTCATGCATGATATTAAAACTCGTTTGGTTCCCACTATTTAGAAAAGACATAGAAATTGATTTCTCAATTACTGTATTCAGCGGACCAAACGAGGCCTTAGTGCAATCAATGCTTGTGCTGGAGAATTTGCGCGAGCTAGCCGACATTATTAACCAAGTCGGGTTCCAAGTGATCGAGATGTTTTTTTAGGGACGACCGCGTGGACTCAAACATTACATCGACATACATACCAGTAGACTGAGTCTTGGTTCCATTATTAATATTCCATATCCTGAATATGCCTACAAATTAAAGGCTACATATAGGCTTGCTTGCTAGTAGGCTAGTAGCTACCACATACTTTACGCTCGATCATAAACATTAGCCAATACAATGGAAGGAATTATATAAATGGATGTCATGGCCTTACATGGGAGAATTATGCTAATTATCATGCAACTCTATTAATTTGCTGATATTAGCTGCTGCTAAGCCTGCTATAACAATAGCGGCAGCTCAATATATATATCCCTTCCTCAATTGGCCAAGCCTAACCCACTACTGTGGTGATCTCACAACCCCATATTTATTCATCACGTATGAAATTTTTTATTTATTAAACAATTAACATCCAAGATATTTAAACTAAGAGCCTCTCCCACAAATAGATTAGAATCATCAAAAAGACTCATTATTGATAGTGAGTTCCAGTTTGACCTAAAAGTTAGATCTAGACGGTGGGTCTCAAAAATTAAATGATCGTTTGAGGAGTCACGGATTCGCCCATACCCAACCCTCATATTCTTATGGAACAATAATTGAAGGAGCATACATACTAACTAAATCATCTATTATAAAATATCTGACATGCTATTCTATCAAATTGAGAATTAGGAATACATATTCAAAAATGATCCTTATTTACAATCTAACAGCATGACAATTGGGTGACAAAATTACCGTCGAAGTTAGACCCAAAAAATTCATAATCATGGGTTCTGGTTTCTTTCAAAAATTCATGCATGACAGGTGAGTTCAGCAAAACTTCTTTGCAGACGTCATGATATCATCCAATCTGTGATCCACAACGAACCACAACAGCCTAGAAAAAATATAAAAAAAGGTAACAAGTAGTTACTTGTTTGTTTTTGTGATTGCATGAATGCATGATGTTACTTGAAGTCAGCATCGTGACTTAAACTCACTGCTTGTGCTAGCGGGTCCTGCTGAACTTTTCGCGCGCATTCGCATATTCGCCCATTATAGAATTTCCGTTAATGACCGAGTCCAGTTCCAACTTCCAAGTGGTCGGGATGGTGTTCTATTAGGGACGACCTAAACGTGGACTGAGAAAATTACATACAGATAAGTGATCGAGTAAAGATGAGGAAAGAATATTCCCTCTACTACCCGATGATCGAGTTGACCCGGCCAATTCACACACATACCAGTCTTGAGTCTTCCTTCAGATCAATAATTCTATCTGCCTATAAATAAAAGGCCAGGCTTGCTTGCTAGTTGCTACCACTTACTTTACTCATAAAATAAACTTCGCCAGGCCAATATATACAATGGCCTTACATGGGAGGGTTATGCTTATCATGAAACTCTCCTTGTTAATGTTAGCAGCAGCTGAAGCCCAGTCTCAATTGGCCAAGCCTAACTGCCCAACCCACTGTGGTAATCTCACAATTCCATATCCATTTGGCATAGGTGAAGGTTGTTACCTGCCACAGCAGAATAAAATCTTTGTTATCGTTTGTAACCATTCCACTGATCCCCCAAAAGCAGACTGGGCGGATAGTGGTATCATTGCTACTAACTTCTTCCTTGATGAGGCTGAGATGGAGATATTACAGTATGTAGCCAAAGATTGTTATGACGACAACGCTCTGGGAACGGACAACAACAGCCCTTGGCTATCAGTGTCTCCTTTCACCATCTCCCATACCAAAAACAAGTTCATTGCTGTTGGTTGTGACACTAATGCATTTTTCCAAGGCTTCCGAGGCGAAGAAGAGTTCATAACCGGCTGCATGTCCGTGTGCAACAGCCTCAGCAGTGTTAATCAGGACTCTTGCTCTGGCGTTGGTTGTTGCCAAACTGACATCCCCATTGGACTAGACAATCGTACTGTGACACTGGGTAGCTATTTTAATCATTCGGGTATATGGGACTTTAACAACTGCAGCTACGCCTTCATTGTGGAACAAGGCCAGTTCACATTCTCCAACAAAAGTTTTCAAAACCTGAGCAACATACCAGAGCTTCCAATGGTTCTTAATTGGGCAATTGGGGTAGAGCCTGACCCGTGTGATGATGCTCAAAAGAGGAAGGATTTTGCATGCAAGGGAAATAGCACGTGTGTCAACCCCAAAAATCGGAATGGTTATATCTGCCAGTGCTTCCAAGGTTACAAAGGAAACCCATATCTCCAAGGAGGTTGCCAAGGTGATCCATATTCTTTAATTCTTTATACATACAAACACATCCAATACTGATATAAGTACGCCATAAGTACACACACACACACACACACACATATATATATGCTAGTTTTTGCAGCTGCGAAAGCTCAAATTAATTGGGATTTCACCTTATAATATGTCTGATTATAAATATGAGTTTTCCTTTCTTTTCAGATGTTGATGAGTGCAAGAATACAAAGGACCCATGCGATACTGGGTCCACGTGCCTAAATACACCCGGAAATTATTCTTGTATTTGTGACAAGGGTTACAAAGAAAACAAAGATTACACAGAGGCCGGCAAGAATGGAACGAGGTGCATCAAAGACAACAATAATATCCGGCTTATAATTTCATTGGGTATGCATTATTTACATATTAATAACATTTATTTATGATCATAGTTTAAATTTATTTATTTTTTATTGTTTATTCGTGAGGATGGGGACTAATTAAATTTGAGTGCAGAGTTAGACAAATTCTATGAACTTCCAACTGGGCTACACCCATAACCTAAATTTCTTTTCAGCATATAGTTATGCAACCAAACCTTTTTCTTTTTGAGGATTTGGCACCGAAACTTATTTTACTTGAGCTACCTTTGGATTAAAAAAGAAAATTAAACCTACAGTTCTCCTAGGTTTTATCTTTAAAAAAAAAAAAAAATTCAGTCAAAGGCTTGTTCCTTATTCAGTAATTTGACTATACTTTCAATATTGAAAGTTTTCCCCTACGTACGTATACGTGTTTCCTCTGCTTTTCAATACTAGCCTTTTTAACAAGCTTAGTGTAAAATAGATAAATGTTTTCATTGTGATACACAGAATCATACTTGCTCTCAATATATATTACTTTGTCAAAAAATCTTTGCGTTAAAAATAACAAGCTAGATAACTAAAACAAGATGTTTTGATACACTATATGCCTATTTTTTCCAATCTATCTCTAACATGCTATCCCCAGTAGAATATACATAAGCAAATTGTAAAATAAAATTTTGTAGTGATTTTTCAATTATGTGCAGGTGTCAGTGTTGGCTTCTTGGTTTTACTAGTTGGAATTTCATCGATATATGGGGGATTGAAGAAGAGAAAGTTCATGAAACTCAAAGAAAAGTACTTCAAAGAAAATGGTGGCTTATTGTTAAAACAACAACTTGCTAGCCGAGGAGGTTCTGTGGAGACAACAAAAATCTTTGCTGCAGAAGAACTTAAGAAGGCTACAAACAATTACCATGAAAGTAGAGTCCTTGGTGAAGGAGGCTATGGAACAGTTTACAAAGGAATATTACCAGATAACAAAGTGGTTGCTATAAAGAAGTCCAAAACTGGTGCCCCGACTCAAAATGATCAGTTTGTTAATGAGGTGATTCTTCTTTCACAAATCAACCATAGAAATGTTGTGAGGCTATTAGGCTGTTGTTTAGAGACAGAGGTGCCTTTACTAGTCTACGAGTTCATCACCCATGGCACTCTTTTTGAGCATGTCCATAACAAAAAAGGCAAAGGATCATCATCACTTTCATGGGAATTACGGCTAAAGATAGCATCGGAAACTGCAGAAGCATTAGCATACTTACACACCTCCATTTCTATTCCAATCATACACCGAGATGTGAAAGTAACAAACATACTATTAGATGAGAATTTCACTGCAAAAGTGTCAGACTTTGGAGCTTCACGGTTAATTCCTGCAGATCAAAATGAACTATCAACTTTGGTGCAAGGGACACTCGGATACTTAGATCCTGAATATCTTCAGTCCAACACTCTTACAGGGAAAAGTGACGTTTACAGCTTTGGAGTTGTCCTTGTGGAGCTACTAACAAGCAAAGTGGCACTTTCATTTGATAGGCCTGAGGCAGAGAGAAACCTAGCGAACTTCTTTGTTCGTTCAATGGAAGAGGATTGCTTGATTCAAATTCTTGATGAAAACATAGTGAATGAGGGAAATATTGAGACAATAGAACAAGTGGCCAATCTCGCGAAAAGATGTTTGAGGGTAAAAGGGGAGGAAAGGCCTGGCATGAAAGAAGTGGCGATGGAGCTAGAAGGAATGAGAATTATGACAAAGCATCCATGGAGGGGACAAGCTGATTTCTGTGGAGAAGAGGTAGAATACTTGCTTGGGTCAACTAATTCAGAGGCTTGCATTGTCAGTGTTGGAGGTGATGGTGGTTCTACTGGTACAACTAGGGGGTATGACAGCATGCAAATCCAACAGTTAATGGCATATGATGATGGGCGATGATTCATTGACTTGGGTCTAGTATGTTTTATTGTATTGTAGGAAATATAAACCTATTAATCTGTTTCAATTTGATCACTCCAGTGATGTATTTTAGCAAATATATACGTTATTGCAATGTCAATGTCATATCGTCATCCAAAAAAAGTGTGAAGCTGTATAAACATAAGGCAATAGTACTACTCTTAAGGCTTTAATGTGTTGCAGATAATATGACAATTGAAATCATTCATACTTAACTTCAATTCCCCAAGTTCAAGTTCAGACTTCACGCACTATTGCCATTTGCTTAAGTCTATTGAAGGATTCAAATTCATGCACCTTGATCAAATTCAAATGAGCAAACAAGCAAACAAATTCGACTTCATTTAAATTTAAACAGAAACGACTTATTTATTTTTTTCTTTTACTAACTTTAAAGGACAAATGAAGCCCAAACCCAAAATACAATATAGGGTCGCGCCAGCCACCCATGGTGGTTCGGTGAGGGAGGGAGGGAGGCAGAGAAAGGGGAGAGAGAGGGAAGAAGACAGAGAAAGGGAAGAGAGAGAGAGAAGGGAGATCGGGGGTGGGTGGGGTCGCGCCGGCGATGGAGAGGGGTAGGATTGACCGGTGATGGGAGAGGTGGGTTGTGCCGGCGGTGAGGAGGGGTGGCCGGCCAAATTGGAAAAATAAGTTTTTTTTTTTAATACAGGGGCAAAATAAGAAAAAATAGGCAAAAAAATGAGAGGGTGGTCAACTAAGTGGTTTTGAGTGGTTTGAATAGTGCCCTCCTTGTTTTTAAGGTACCGGATAGGATTTGGGGTCAGTTGACCGTTGATGGTTTCCCTCTTAATTGTCATTTCATTTATGTATGCGGAGGTCTACCCGGGCACAACATAATGAAATGGCAGGGAAATGAAAGCGACGGTGGCTCTATACGGTGGGAAATCCCAAGGAGTCGCTCAGAAGAGAAACGCTAGAGATTTTTCTGAAAGAGAAACAAACGAACGAAACCTTTAGGATTGGATGAATGAGGAAAAGAGACGGGCTAGTTTTTTCTAGCTGCGGCAGATAGCTCCGCTACGAGAGGTGTTGGAGATAGAGATTTTCTTCGGGTATGATAACCCTACCTCCCTCCTTAGCGGGGAGCTCGGGCTTCGCCCTCTCCCCTTCAAGCAGTCGGACTTGCTCTCTGGGGCCCTTGAGAAGTCGGATGCCTCCTTTCTCTCGGCTGCTGGAATGTCGGATGCCTCCGTTCCCTTGTCCCCTATGTAATGGAGGGAGGTAGGGTTATCCTACCGCTCTGTGTGGCTCTATCTCCGCTCTCTTCGCTTGTTTCACTTCATTCACCAGAAGTACCGTTCGGCTCCTATCAAGGGAGCACTCACTCTCTTTCAATTGTTTGTTGTAGGCTTGTTGGGCCAGCCTGACCTTCTTAATGAAAAGATTGAAATTGGGCTTTGTTTATAGCCCAGCTCATTGATACGAATCCTCCTATTTGTTTTCATTTTTCTATCATTTTATTTCATGGACATTTCATAAGTAGATATCATTTGCATATATATATATTTTCAGTGTTATAACATAAGTTTTCGCTTCTTTTAATGCAATTGGTATCTATCTTATGGATTATTAAACTAAATGTTTATAAACAAGGAGGCCTTGATTTTTGAACTGTTTAATAAATGAAGAATATTAATTTTGATATATTGTTTTATGTCAAGTGACCAAGTAGCTTGTTATTTAGCAAGCACATATGAATAAAAGAATAGTATGAAACTCACCCTTCCCAAGCCAATTAGCTGCTGCTATTGCTTGTATAACAATAGCAGTAGCTAGCTTAAGCCCTTCCTCAATTGGCCAAGCAGCCTAACTGCCTAACCTACTGTGGTGATCTCACAACTCCAAATTTATTCATCAAATATGAAATTTTTTATTTATTAAACAATTAACATCCAAGATATTTGAACCAAGATATTAGAATCATCAAAGAGACTCATTACGAATAGATTATGTGGGTTTCAATTCCAGTTTCTTCAGTGAGTTCCAATTTGACCGAAGTGTTAGATTCAAGCGGTGGGTCTCAAAAACTATACAATCGTTTGAGGAGTTCGCCCATGGCCCAACCCTCATACTCTTATGGAACAATAATGGAAGGGGCATAAATACTAACTAAATCATCTCTTATATCTCACATGCTATTTTATCAAATTGAAAATTATGAATGCATATTCAAAAGTAATCCTATCTACGGCTTCTATGCTATAATCTTGATTGACAATATAACAGCATAGCAATCTGGTGAGAAAATAATTACTAGTCGAAGTTGACCCAAAAATTCATAATCATTGGTTCTGGGTTTTTTTTTCCAAAAATTCATGCATGACAGGTGAGCTCATTAAAACTTCTTGATGTCATGATATCATCCAATCTTGATCCACAACGGACCACAACAACCTAGAAAAAATATTAAAAAAGGTAAAACGTAGTTACTTGTTTGTTTTGGTGATTGCATGAATGCATGATGTTAGTGAAGTCAGCATCGATTCATCGATCGTGACTTCATTGCTTTTGCTAGCGGGTCCTACTGGACTTTTGGCACGCATTCGCATATTGACAATTAATGATCGAGTCCAGTTCCAACTTCCAAGTGGCCGGGATGGTGATTTATTAGGGACGACCTAAACGTGCATGTTCTGAGAAAATTACATTAACAGACAAGTGAGTTGACCAATTCACACGCATAACAGTCTTAGTCTTCTACCATAAAAAGCCAGGCTTGCTTGCTAGTTGCTACCACACTCAATTCTTTTGCTCAAAAAATTAACTTGGCCAGGCCAATACAATAGAAAGAATTTAAGTGGTTGTCATGGCCTTACATGGGAGGATTATGCTTATCTTGCAACTCTCTTTGCTAATGTTCGCAGCAACTCAAGCCCTGCCTCAATATATTGGCCAAGCCTAACTGCCAAACCCAGTGTGGGAATCTCAAAAATATTCCATATCCATTTGGCACATATGATCAAAAGAATAGTATGAAACTCACCCTTCCCAAGCCAATCATATCTCTTAAACTAAATCTAAGAGTTAATTATAGCAATGGTACATGAATTATACCTCGAGTATCACTTTAGTCCATAAATTTCATTTTGTAATTCTGGAATTCATGAAGTATTACACATGTATCACTATAGTCCTTTTTGTAACTTCTGTTACATTTTTTGTATAAAACACTTATGTGCCATGCACTGACCTATATTTAAGGGGTATTTTCATCTTCACAGTGCCCTACCCCTCCTCCAACATCTCATCTCGTCCTTACCCATGTGTTAGTTGCTTTCTTATTCTTCTCAATAATTTTAAAAAGGATCAATTACACTTTGCACTCTTCAAGTATAAGTCATTTTTCATTTTGGTACCTGATGTTTAAAACGTATCAATGTGGAACCTAAAGTTTATAAAAATTGTAATGTGGCCCTTCAGTTAACTTTTTTGTTAGTTTTGACCATGTGGCATGTGTGGGACCCATTTTTCCAAGGTAAAATATGCCACATGGACAAACAAAATAAACAAAAAAGAATTAGAGGCATCTAAATTATTATATATTTAAAAAAATTAAAAGATAACATTAAAACTAAAAAAAAATTTATCTCGTTCATCCCCACCTCTCCCTCCTCCCTCCCAATTCTCTCATCTTCTCCTATGGTAGATTTGTTTAGTTCTCACTCCTTCCTTGTCACCCAACTCACTTCTCACCCTCATCTTCTCCGAGTTATGAGTTCTAATTTCTAACCTTGTAACCTTGCAATTTCTAACCTGCTAATCATTTGTTGGGCTAAGTCGAGATTCCTTCTTACATTATTATGGTGGATCCTAGAAAGGAAGAACGATTTTCGTCGTACAGTTGTGTTCGCCTTTGTGGATGAAATTTTTGCCACTGTGCTAGTTGACCCCTTGCTCAAAGATGATGCAAAGATTGTCTCATGCGTATTTGGGACTAGTTCGTGATAAGCTGGGTTTGGGTTTGGGGTTGGGATTGAGTAGTGGACATATCTACCTGGGGGGGTGAGGAAAGGGAGGGAGAAGGGAGGTGGGAGAGGTAGTGACGATGAAGAGTTTTATTTGTTTTTCAATTTTTCCATTTTTAAACGATTTTTATTTTGTTAACATATAAAAATTTAGTTGGCTTTTTAAATTTGTTTTAATCCTTGTGGCATAAATTTACTGTACACATCAGCGTTATATGCAGTTAAAACTAACAGAAAAGTTAACGGAATGGCCACATTGTAATTTTTATAAACTTTAGGTTTCACATTAAAACGTTTTGAATATCGAGTACTAAAGTGAAAAACAACCTATACTTGAGAGGTGCAAAGTGTAATTGACCCTTTTAAAAAATATTGTCTACAGGCCTATAACCAAGAAAAAAGAAAGACTTAATTAGCTCCTTGGCTTATTGACCATTACCATATACCAAGTGGGGGGAAGTGGGGCTTTATGGAGTTATAGGAAATAATAGAGACGTTCGATGTGATGGTAATGGTACGTGGCTAGGTTTCTGGTGCTGATATTAATGGCATTCCAAAAAAGTCATTCTACAGTCTAATTAAAAAAAATGTAAGAGAAAATTTGTACATATTAAAGTACGTGATGACTTTTTTGGAGTGCCAACAACAGCATCCTAAAAATATTATAAATTTTTATTGTTTTTTTTTTTTTTTTTTTTTTTTTTATCTATGTAAGCATTAAAAGTGAGTTGAAATTGTCACATAATTAATCTTGATGAAAAAACTAATAGATATGATGAAAAATGACTAAAGTGAGATTCATAAAATATTCGTAGAATGAAAGTGAGAAACATAGCATAATTGGAGAATCATTACGTAATATTTGTTTTGGTCAATGGACGTCAATATCATGGCCTGCGGTCGCTTATTGACTATTACCAAGTCCAAATCCAAGTGGGAAATGTGGGGTGTTGTTTTAATTAGAGACTACGTACCTGAACGTAGATTGGAAAATTAATTTATAGAGTAAAGATATGCAAGAGGAAGAAATTTCCCATAAACCCAGGACCCAAGTACGCACATATATATACCAGGCTTAAGTTTTGGTTATAATTGCTACAAATAAAAGGGCAGGCTTGCTTGCTTGCTAGTTGCTACCACCTACTTTAGTGATCATCATAAGCATTAGCCAATAGCCCAATACAATACTAGAATTGGAAGTAAGTGGTTGTGATGAAGCTTATCATGCAACTCTCTTTGCTAATACTAGCAGCTGCAACTACAACAGCAGCAGCTCAAGCCCTGCCTCCTCAAACCATGCCTGGCTGCCCAACCCACTGTGGTAATCTAACAATTCCATATCCATTTGGCATGGATGAAGGTTGTTTCCTGAATGATACATTTTTCATCAATTGTACCGCTGACGGATCGGCATATTTGATGAAAGGCAACCTCCGTGTTACTAACATATCCCTTGATGAGGGTGAGCTGCAAATACAACACTATGTGGCCAGAGATTGCTATACGCGCTCGGGCGAACAATATGAGAACAACGCTCCCTGGTTGTGGGTCGATCCTCCCTACACCATCTCTAGCACCAAAAACAAGTTCATTGCCGTGGGTTGTGACACTAAAACATTTATTGAAGGTTACAGAGGCCAAGACAGGCTCATAACAGGATGCATATCCTTCTGTGACACCATTGAAAGCTTTGATCAGATTGAGGTCGACTCCTGCTCTGGCGCTGGGTGCTGCCAAACTTCCATCCCCAAAGGACTCCAAAATGGTACTATCAATTTGAGTAGCTATTACAATCATACTTATGTATGGGACTTTAACCCTTGTAGCTACGCCCTCCTTGTGGAACAAACCCAGTTCAATTTCTCCAGCAAAAGTTTTGAACTACTGAAAAATATAAAGATGCTTCCACTGGTTCTCAATTGGGCAATTGGGGATGACCTAGACGGCCCAGCTGACTCATGTGATGCAGCAAAAAAGAAGGGGGATTATGCATGCAAAGCAAATAGCAAGTGTGTCAAGTCCGCCGATCGGATAAATGGCTATATTTGCCAGTGCTTGCTGGGTTTCGAAGGAAACCCATATCTCCCAGACGGTTGCCAAGGTGATGCATGTTATATCTTTATACAATGTGTGGTTTTATGTATGCTTGTATATATATATATACATTTCCTAGTTGTTGCAGCTGGGAAAGCTCAAAATTGGGATTTTAGGTACCATATTAATTAATGTGTGATATATATGGCCGGGTTTTCGGTTGTTTTCAGATATTGATGAGTGCAAGATTGATCCAAAATCCTGCAAAATTGGGATGTGCAAGAATAAACCTGGAAATTATTCTTGTATTTGTCCCAAAGGTTACAAAAACGACGCGAATGGAACAAGTTGCATCAAAGACAATTCCAATAATCAATCAAAGACCATCCTGCTCATTATTTCATTGGGTATGTAGTATTTACATATCAATTAACATGCATTATATATATATATATATATATGATCATAGCCTAAATTTTCTTTTGAACAGTTATGCACCCAAACCTTTTGTTTTTTTTTGGGGGGAGGGGTGTAGAACCCTAAAAAATTCCAGAGTTCTTGTAGGTTTTTTCTTTAATCTATTTTTAACATCCTGTCCCCAGTAGAATGTACATAACCAAATGTAAAATGAAATTTTGGGTTGTGATTTTTCAATTATGTGCAGGTGTCAGTGTAGGCTTCTTGGTTTTACTGGTTGGAATTTCATCAATATATTGGGGAATGAAGAAAAGAAAGTTCATGAAACTCAAAGAAAAGTACTTCAAAGAAAATGGTGGCTTATTGTTAAAACAACAACTTGCTAGTCGCGGAGGTTCTGTGGAGACAACAAAAATCTTTGCTGTAGAAGAACTTGAGAAGGCTACAAACAATTACCATGAAAGTAGAGTCCTTGGTGAAGGAGGTTATGGAACAGTTTACAAAGGAATATTACCAGATAACAAAGTGGTTGCTATAAAGAAGTCCAAAATTGGTGCCCCAACTCAGAATGATCAGTTTGTTAATGAGGTGATTCTTCTTTCACAAATCAACCATAGAAATGTTGTGAGGCTTTTAGGTTGTTGTTTAGAGACAGAGGTGCCTTTACTAGTCTACGAGTTCATCACCCATGGCACTCTTTTTGAGCATGTCCATAACAAAAAAGGCAAAGGATCATCATCACTTTCATGGGAATTACGGCTGAAGATAGCATTAGAAACTGCAGGAGCATTAGCATACTTACACTCCTCCATTTCCATACCAATCATACACCGAGATGTGAAACTAACAAACATACTATTAGATGAGAATTTCACTGCAAAAGTGTCAGACTTTGGAGCTTCACGGTTAATTCCTACAGATCAAAAAGAACTATCAACTTTGGTGCAAGGGACACTCGGATACTTAGACCCTGAATATCTTCAGTCAAACACACTAACAGAGAAAAGTGACGTTTACAGCTTTGGAGTTGTCCTTGTGGAGCTACTAACAAGCAAAGTGGCACTGTCTTTTGAGAGGCCTGAGGCAGAGAGAAACCTAGCAAGCTTCTTTGTTCGTTCAATGGAAGAAGATCGCTTGATTCAAATTCTTGATGAAGACATATTGAATGAGGGAAATATTGAGACAATAGAACAAGTGGCCAGTCTAGCGAAAAGATGTTTGAGGGTAAAAGGGGAGGAAAGGCCTGGCATGAAAGAAGTGGCGATGGAGCTAGAGGGAATCAGAATTACGGCAAACCATCCATGGGGGGGACAAGCTGATTTATGTGGAGAAGAAGCAGAGTACTTGCTTGGGTTAAGTAATTCAGAGGCTTGCGTTGTCAATGTTGGTGGTGATGGTGGTTCTAGTGGCACAACTAGAGGGTATGACAGCATGCAAATTCAACAGTTAATGCCATATGATGATGGACGATGATTAATTAATTGACTTGCTGCGAGGGTCTAGTTTGTATTATTGTCTTGTAGGAAATATAAATCAATATTAGTCTGTTTCGATTTGATTAGTATAGTGATGTATTTTAGTAAATATATACGTTAGTAATATATGTGTAATGTTCCACTGTATGAACATAAGGCAATAGTACTACTCTTAAGGCTTTAATGTGTTGCAGATAATATGACAATTGAAATCATTCATGCTTAACTTCAACTCCCCAAGTTCAAGTTCAGACTTCACGCACTATTGCCATTTGCTTAAGTCTATTGAAGGGTTCAAATTCATGCACTTTGATCAAATTCAAATGGGTAAACAAGCAAACAAATTCGACTTCATTTAAATTTAAACAGAAACGACTTATTTATTCTTTCTTTTACTAACTTTATAGGACAAATGAAGCCCAAACGCAAAACACAGTTTAATGAGATGAGTCCTCCTATGTGTTTTCATTTTTCTATCATTTTATCACATGGATATTTCATAAGTAGATTCAGTGTAACATAATTTTTCATGTCCATGAATTTTATTTTGGAATTTTGGAATCCATGAACTATTGTTCAAGTATCACTTTAGTCTTTTTTGTAATTTCTATTATATTTTCTGTCTAAAACATTCATGTGTCATTCATGTGAGTCATGTGACTTATATTTAAGAGGTATTTTCGTACTCATAGTGCCCTACCCGGCCCTTCTCCAACGTCTCAATCAGCTCTTACATATTTATCTCACCCTTACCTTTACGTTAGTTGCTTTCCTATTCTTCTCGATAATTTTGACTTCTATTGTGTGCAGGCCTATTTGCCAAGAAAAAAGAAAGAATTAATTAGCTCCTTGGCTTATTGACTATTACCAAATACCAAGTGGGGGGAAGCGGGGGTTATGGGGTTATTGAGTATTATTAGTGTATTACCAAGTGGGGATGTATATATATATTCCATTAATTGCATTTACTAGGAAATAATAGAGACGACTTCAATGTGATGGTGATGGTGATGGGGCCGGCTGGGTTTCTGGTGGATGTCCGGGGATGCTCAAGTTTTTTATTAAATGTAATATAGTTGGTGAATATATTTGTACTTGAGCCAATTTTGTCTCTTAATTATTATTTTTTAATTATGCAAGCATTAAAAGTGAGTTCAAATTTTCACATACTAATTTTAACAAAAAAAGTAATAGATAAGATGGAAAATGACTAAACTAAAGTGCGACTCATGAAAATATTTGAGTATCTTAAAATTTGAAAATGAAATTGAAGAATGAAAGTGAGAAACATAGTATAATTAATTGGAGAATTATTACTATAGTTAACCAAATAGCAAAAGTAGAAACTATGTTTGTTTTGGTCAATGGATGTCAACATCGTTGCCCGCGGTCGCTATTGACCATTACCAAGTCCAAATCCAAGTGGGAAATGTGGGGTGTTGTTTTATAACTTTTATTAGGGACTATGTAGCTGAACGTGGATTGGAAAATTAATTAATAGAGTAAAGAAATGCTGTAGGCTTGTTGGGCCAGCCTGACCTTCCTAATGAAAAGATTGAAATTGGGCTTTGTTTATAGCCCAGCTCATTGAGACGAGTCCTCCTATGTGTTTTAAGTAGATATCATTTGCATATTTTTTTTTTTTTTTCAGTGTTATAACATAATTTTTCGCTTCCATAAAATATTGTAATGCAATTGGTATCTATCTTATGGATTGTTAAACTAAATGTTTATCAACAAGGAGGCCTTGATTTTTGAACTGTTTAATAATTGTAAATGAAGACTATTAATTTTGATATATTGTTTTATATCAACTGACCAAGTGGTCCAATTAGCTTGTTATTTAGCAAGCACATATAAACAAAAGAATAGGATGAAACTCACCCTTCCCAAGCCAATCATATCTCTTAAACTAAATCTAAGATTTAATTATAGCAAAATTATACCCTATGTATCACTTTAGTCCATGAATTTTATTTTGGAATTTTGGAATCCATGCCATGAACTATTGCACAAGTATCACTATAATCCTTTTTGTAACTTGTATTACATTTTCTGTCTAACACACTCATGTGCCATGCACATAACCTATATTTAAGGGGTATTTCGTCTTCACAGTGCCCTACTTTTTCTGGCCTCCAACGACTTTTCTTGTCCTTACTGATTCATCTCTTC
Source organism: Dryas drummondii (assembly GCA_003254865.1). Classification (NCBI taxonomy): domain Eukaryota; kingdom Viridiplantae; phylum Streptophyta; class Magnoliopsida; order Rosales; family Rosaceae; genus Dryas; species Dryas drummondii. Next base: position 96,170 of record QANW01001158.1, on the reverse strand, counting down.
CTTATCCATGCGTTAGTTGCTTTCTTATTCTTCTCGATAATTTTAAAAATTATTGTGTGCAGGCCTATTACCAAGAGAAAAAACATACTTAATTAGCTCCTTGGCTTACTGACTATAATTACCATATACCAAGTGGGGGGTTATGGGGTTATTGAGTATTATTAGTGTATTAATTACTAACTGGGGATGCATATATGTTCCATTAATTGCATTTACTAATAGGAAATAATAATAGAGACGACTTCAGTGTGATGATGGCTTGGTCAAGTTTTTTATTAAATGTAATATAATTGTTTTTTAATTATGTTTTTAAAGTATTATAAATTTTTATTGTTTTTTTTTTTCTATGTAAGCATTAAAAGTGAGTTGAAACTGTCACATAATTAATCTTGACAAAAAAACTAATAGATATGACAGAAAATGACTAAAGTGCATGAGATTCATGAAAATATTTGAGGATCCTAAAATTTGAAAATGAAGTTGAAGAATGAAAGTGAGAAACATAGCAGATACATAATTGGAGAATCATTAATTACTATTACCCAAGCAAAAGTAGAAAGTAGTTGTTTATGTTGGTCAATGGATGTCACCATCGTTGCCCGCGGTCGCTTATTGACCATTACCAAGTCCAAATTCAAGTGGGAAATGTGGGATGTTGTTTTATTAGGGACGAGGTACGTACCTTACGTGGATTGGAAAATTAATTAATGAGTAAGATATGCATGAGGAAGAAATTTCCGTTAAACCCAGGACCCAAGTACGCACGCATATATAGGCATAGCAGTCTTGAGTCTTGCTAATAATTGCTACAAATAAAAGGGCAGGCTTGCTAGCTACTTCCTAGCTACCACCTACAAATACTAGAATTGGAAGTAAGTGGTTGTGATGAAGCTTATCATGCAACTCTCTTTGCTAATGTTAGCTACTGCAACAACAATAGCAACGGCTGAGTCCCAGCTGCCTCAATTGGCCAAGCCTGACTGCCCAACCCACTGTGGTAATCTCACAATTCCATATCCATTTGGCATAGGTGATGGTTGTTTCCTGCCACAGAGAAAACACTTTGGTATCAATTGTGACAAATCCACTGACCCCCCAAAAGCACTCTGGGGGGATAGTGATATCGCTATTACCAACATATCCCTGCAGGACGGTGAGTTGCAAATATTGCAGTACGTAGCCCGAGATTGTTATGACGAGCAGGGTGCTGGAACGAACCGTACCAGGGCTTGGTTCAGGTCTCCTTTCATCATCTCTGACACCAAAAACAAATTCATGGCAGTTGGGTGTGACACTATTGCACGTTTTGAAGGCTACCGATCAGGTGAGGAAATGTACGGAACCGGATGCATATCCTACTGTAAGAGCCTTGCAGGCGTTAACGACTCCTCTTGCTCTGGCATTGGATGTTGCCAAACTTCCATCCCCAGCGGACTGCACAATCAAACTGTGAGATTGAGAAGCCAGGAAAATCATACCGGGGGTATATGGGACTTTAACCCCTGCAGCTACGCCTTCATTGTACAAGAAGGCCAGTTCAATTTCTCCACTAAAAGCCTCAAAGAACTGGAGAACATAGACATGCTCCCAATGATTCTTGATTGGGCAATTGGGGATGATCCCACATGTGATGAAGCTCAAAAGAGGGACGATTTTGCATGCCAAGAATATAGCGAGTGTGTCAAACCCGCCAATCGGAATGGTTACATTTGCCGCTGCTTGCCAGGTTACCAAGGAAACCCATATCTCCCACAAGGTTGCCGAGGTGATCCATATTCTTTATTCATACACACACATGCAGCTGGGAAAGCTCAAAATTGGGATTTCACCTCATAATATGTGCGATATATAAATGAGTTTTCCTTTCTTTTCAGATGTTGATGAGTGCCAGAATACAAACCCCTGCGATACTGGGTCCACGTGCCACAATGAACCTCCTGGAAATTTTTCTTGTATTTGTGACAAAGGTTACAAAGAAAACAAAGGTTACAAAGTGGACGGCACCAATGGAACGAGGTGCATCAAAGACAACAATAATATCTTGCTTATTATTTCATCGGGTATGCATTATTTACATATTAATTAACATTTATTTATGATCATATTTTATGTTCTTTTTTCTTTTATTTGAAAAAAATGGGATCATCGAATAAATTTTATGACTCTTTTAGTTGTGCTACCCCTAGCCTAAATTTCTTTTATTCATATAGTGATGCAGCCAAACTTTTTTCTTTTTTAAGGTTTGGCGCGCCCAAACTTAATCTACTTGAGCTGCCTTTGGATAAATAATAAAAGAAATCTAACCTATAGTTCTTAAAGGTTTTTTCTTAAAAAAAAAAAAAAAAAAAAGGAGAGAGAAATATATTTTTCTGTTAAAGGCTTGTTCCATTTGAAGTCATTTGACTATACATTAATGTATACTCTGATTATACTTTCAATATATTGAAAGTTTTCCCCTACCTACGTATGCGTGTTTTCTCTTTTATTCAATATTAATTAACCTTTTTAACAAGCTTAGAAACGATTGATTAATCTAACTAAATGGAAAATGGATAAATGTTTTCATTGTGATACACAGAATCATATATACTTGCTCTCAATATATATTACTTTGTCAAAAATCTTTGCGCTAAAAAAAAACTAGCTAGATAACCAAAACAAGATGTTTTATACGCTATATGCCTATTTTTTTCCGAACATATCCATCTCTAACATCCTATCCCAGTAGAATATACATAAAAAATTGTAAAATCAAATTTGGCCGGTAGTGATTTTTCCGAATATGTGCAGTTGTCAGTGTAGGCTTCTTGGTTTTACTGGTTGGAATTTCATCAATATATTGGGGAATGAAGAAAAGAAAGTTCATGAAACTCAAAGAAAAGTACTTCAAAGAAAATGGTGGCTTATTGTTAAAACAACAACTTGCTAGTCGCGGAGGTTCTGTGGAGACAACAAAAATCTTTGCTGTAGAAGAACTTGAGAAGGCTACAAACAATTACCATGAAAGTAGAGTCCTTGGTGAAGGAGGTTATGGAACAGTTTACAAAGGAATATTACCAGATAACAAAGTGGTTGCTATAAAGAAGTCCAAAATTGGTGCCCCAACTCAGAATGATCAGTTTGTTAATGAGGTGATTCTTCTTTCACAAATCAACCATAGAAATGTTGTGAGGCTTTTAGGTTGTTGTTTAGAGACAGAGGTGCCTTTACTAGTCTACGAGTTCATCACCCATGGCACTCTTTTTGAGCATGTCCATAACAAAAAAGGCAAAGGATCATCATCACTTTCATGGGAATTACGGCTGAAGATAGCATCAGAAACTGCAGGAGCACTGGCATACTTACACTCCTCCATTTCCATACCAATCATACACCGAGATGTGAAAGTAACAAACATACTATTAGATGAGAATTTCACTGCAAAAGTGTCAGACTTTGGAGCTTCACGGTTAATTCCTGCAGATCAAAATGAACTATCAACTTTGGTGCAAGGGACACTCGGATACTTAGATCCTGAATATCTTCAGTCCAACACTCTTACAGGGAAAAGTGACGTTTACAGCTTTGGAGTTGTCCTTGTGGAGCTACTAACAAGCAAAGTGGCACTTTCATTTGATAGGCCTGAGGCAGAGAGAAACCTAGCGAACTTCTTTGTTCGTTCAATGGAAGAGGATTGCTTGATTCAAATTCTTGATGAAAACATAGTGAATGAGGGAAATATTGAGACAGTAGAACAAGTGGCCAATCTCGCGAAAAGATGTTTGAGGGTAAAAGGGGAGGAAAGGCCTGGCATGAAAGAAGTGGCGATGGAGCTAGAGGGAATCAGAATTATGACAAAGCATCCATGGGGAGGACAAGCTGATTTCTGTGGAGAAGAGGTAGAATACTTGCTTGGGTCAACTAATTCAGAGGCTTGCATTGTCAATGTTGGAGGTGATGGTGGTTCTACTGGTACAACTAGGGGGTATGACAGCATGCAAATCCAACAGTTAATGGCATATGATGATGGGCGATGATTCATTGACTTGCTACGAGGGTCAAGTATTTATCTGTTTTATTGTATTGTAGGAAATCTAAACCAGCATTTAATCTGTTGCAATTTAATTTTGATCAGTCCAGTGATGTATTTTAGCAAATATATATGTTAGTATAGTGTAATGTTTCAACTATATTGCAATGCCAAAGGGTGTGAAGCTGTATCAACATAAGGCAATACGTACTACTCTAAAGGCTTTAATTTGTTGCATATAATATGACAAAAGAAGTCATTCATGCTTAACTTCAACTCACCAAGTTCACGTTTAGACTTCAGTATTGCCATTTGCCTAAGTCTATTGAAGGATTCAAATTTATGCACTTTAATGAAATTCAGTATTGCCATTTGCCATTTACCAAAATTGAGGGTAGGATTGGAGGTCGGTTGACCGTTGATGGTTTCCCTCTTGTTCACCGTGGGCCTATTGGGCTAGCCTGACCTTCCTAATGGAAAGATTGAGATTGGGCCTTGTTTTTATAAATCCAGCTCAATGAGATGAGTCATCAATCAGTTGGGCTGTAATTGGGCCTTGTTTTAATTATATCTAATTAAGAAGAGGTCATCAATCTTGAACGCATATGCATGGCTTTCAAAGGCTTTCAATTTTATTTTTTTTCGGAAAAAATATTTTTAGTCCTTGTATTTTACTCCGAAAACAGATTTAGTCTTTGTGGTTTCAAAAATTTACCTTTAGTCCCTGTATTTTATGTTTTTGCAATATGAGAACAATATTAACAAACTCAAAATTTCAATTTTTATTTAAAAATCCAATTGAATGTTACATACATAATTCTTTGTCATTTTTTAATAAAACTCGCGAGTTTATTAGTTTTAATTTGAAAAAAATTTTATTTTTGTTATAAAATGTTCTTAAATTACAAATAATATAAAACACAAAGACCAAATGCGGAGTTTTGAAACTACAATGACCAAATTTGTTTTTGGGATAAAACATAGGACCAAAATTTTTTTCTTGCTTTTTTTCTTTCATTAGGGGAGAGATGATCCAACTTGGGTGCATAGGAGTAATTCTATATCCATTCCAACTGAGTTACTTGATCCAACAATAGCAAAGTCTTCCAATTCAATATACAAGATATTTTTTTTTAGTCTGATTATTATAGTATATTAAATTAGATAGAGAAGTATTCTAATACTGTTAGGTTACTTATTTTCTTTTCCGTTAGGGCTTTTTACACTAATACCACTCAGACTATAGGGGATATGCAGATTTACCACCAATTTTTTTTTTTTAACAATTAACCGCCCAAATTCCATCAGATGTGACAATGTGGCACCTATCGTCACATGTTCTGTTAAATCTTAAATTTTTGTCCCAAACTTCTCATTTTGTCCTTGAGCAAAATAACAAAAATAAAATTCATTTTAACAAGTATTTCTATATTATTATAATCATAAACCTTTTTTTTTAAAAAAAAGTGTCTAATTTAAATAATTTTTCCTTTAAATTATATTTACAAACAACTAAATAGAAATAAAAAGAAGAAAAACAAAAACTATTCCTGTTTTTTATGAAACAAAATTGTTACATCTACATTATTTGCCTCTAAATTAGATTTTTTTTAAAAGGTGCTCTATCTAAATAATTTTGCCCCTAAATTATTTTTGAAAAGAAAAAAAAATGTTCTATCTAAATAAATTTTCCTTAAATTAAATTTGAATTAAAAATAACTTTTTTAAATGTTAATTATATGGATTGACCAAAATACCCTTTGAATTAACACAAAATTTTGAAAAAAATTCACAGTAAGTGTCACATTGTCACATATTGTAAAGTTTGGGTGCTTGATTGTAAAATTATTTTTTTGGGGTGGTATAGTTTGGTGGGGTTAATGCAAAAAACTCTTTCCGTTATATTAATACAGTTGATACCTGGTTGTTATGTATTCTAATGTTTCGATTAAGTAATATTTTAATATCTAGCTGAAGTCAAAAATTGATTTAAATATGAATAGAAAAGTATGAGCGTTGTACAGTTGTACCTGGATGTAAACAAAAACAATTACTTCATTGTCTAAAAACTTTCAGCCCCGCGCGAATGCTTCGCCATATAATAGATCGACCCAGTTCCCAACTATCCAAATCCCATGAGATATATATTTTTTTTTTGGTCGAACAAATCCCATGAGATTACTTGACTTTTCTTCCCTTGACTCTGTCCACTACATGCCTTGGTCTACTATTATTCATTTACTTGACTTTTTGGAATATTCGATCAGTTCCCTATGTCATCGAATTAAGGCACATTAAAAACCATTTTGAAGTCAGTATCAACAAGTACCCACATCTGCTGGATGGCCAGCCCAAAAAGCAAAGATTTACATGTTCCTTCCCTGTTTTTTACTTTATGAAAAGCAATTAGAACATAACACTGATAATAGTATTGAAAATCCAGGAAAGTTCTTACAAACATAACTTAGGTTGACAAGTAAGAAACAAGAATAAAAACCTTAATTAAGTTGAAGCTTACAAACACTTCTTATAAGAACAAAGTTAGATTTTCATCAGAAGCAGGAATTCCTATGAAATAATTAAATGAACATTGTTTATCATTAACAGATAAATTAAGGTAATCCCATTGCAAGTGGCATGGGATGTTTAATTTATTAGGGACGACATATAAAGTACGTTGACAATATTAACAGACAAATGAGTAAAGATGAGGAAGAAATTTCCCCCAATTAAACCCCAAGATGAGGCCACGTCGCACGCATAGCAGCTGTCTTCCTTCCATTATATAATTCCATATGAATATGCCTATAAATTAAAGGCCAGGCTTTGAGACATTAGCCAATACAATAGTTTACTCTATTCCAAGCTCGTACTAGAAGGAATTAAGTGGTTGTGATGGGCTTACCTGGGAGGATTATGCTAATTATCATGCAACTCTCTCTGGTAATATTAGCTGCGGCTGAGGCCCAGCTGCCTCAAGCTTTGCCTAACTGCACAACCGAGTGTGGTAATCTCACAATTCCATATCCATTTGGCATAGGTAATGGTTGTTACCTGCGACCGGAATTTAACGTGACTTGTGACGAATCCACCCAACCCCCATCAGCAAACTGGAGCAATAGTAATATCGCAATTACTAACTTCAACATTACTGAGGGTGAGTTGCAAATATCACAGTACATAGCCAAAGACTGTTACAACAATCAGGAACAGAGAACCTTCCGCAACAGCCCTAAGCTCTGGATGCTTCCTCCTTACACCATCTCAGACACCAAAAACAAGTTCACTGCCGTTGGTTGTGACACTTATGCAATTTTCCAAGGCTTCAGGGGAAAAGAAGAGTTCATATCCGGGTGCATGTCCGTATGTAACAACCTTAGCCTCGTTGATCAGGACTCTTGCTCTGGCGTTGGGTGTTGTCAAACTAACATCCCCTTTGGACTAGACAATCGTACTGTGACACTGAGTAGCTATTTTAATCATTCGGGTATATGGGACTTTAACCCCTGCAGCTACGCCTTCATTGTCGAAGAAACCCAGTTCATATTCTCCAACACAAGTTTTCAACAACTGAGCACCATAGCCGAGCTTCCAATGGTTCTTAATTGGGCAATTGGAGTAGAGCCTGACCCGTGTGATGAAGCTCAAAAGAGGGTGGATTATGCATGCAGGGCAAGTAGCAGTTGTGTCAACCCCATCCATCGGAATGGTTACATTTGCCAGTGCTGGCCAGGTTACGAAGGAAACCCATATCTCCCAGAAGGTTGCCAAGGTGATCCATCATCCATCTTTATATATATTATATATAAATGTATGTCTTATATACTTGACACACCTGGGAAAGATCAAAACTAGGATTCAACCTTACTAATGTGGATATATATTATGAGTATTCCTTTCTTTTCAGATATTGATGAGTGCAAGATTAATCCAAACTCCTGCAGTATTGGGACGTGCAAAAATAAACCTGGAAATTATTCTTGTACTTGTCCCAAAGGATACAAAAACGACGGCATGAATGAAACGAGTTGCATCAAAGACAATTCCAATAATATCCTGCTTATTATTACATTGGGTATGCATTATTTACATATTAATTAACATGCATCCTTTATAGGATGATGGCCTAAATTTTTCCTTTTTTGAACAGATATGCACCCCAACTTATTTCCAATGAGCTACCTTTGGATTAAAAATTCTAACCTAGACTTCTAGTAGGTTTTTTCTTAGAGAGAGAGAGAGAGAGAGAGAGAGAGAGAGAGAGAGAGAGAAAATATCAATTACAGGCTTGTTCCATTTTCAGTCGTTTGACTATACATTAATTGTATACTTTGACTATACTTCGAATATTAAAAGTTTTCCCCCACGTATGTTTCCCCTGCTGCTTTCAAGTACTAACTTTATTAAAAGCTTAGAACTAAGGTATGTTTGGTATTGGTTTTAAAACTGTCAAAACTAGTTACGTTTGACCGAAATAAATAAAAGTAATTATGAATTTTAAAAGCGTTTTTAAGTGATTTTTTAAGAAGTATCTATCAAGTACATTTTTGATAGGTGCTTTATCATACATAAAACACTTGAAATTTTTATAAAAATTTATATATACTTATAAGCAGAAGCGTTTCAAGCAAAAACGCTACTGACCATAAGCACTTTCTAAGTGCTACCGTATAAAATGGATAAATGTTTTGTCATATTTGCTCTCAATATATTACTTTGTGAGAACCCTTTGAGCTCAAAAAGAAAGAACCAGCTAGATAACTAAAACGAGATGATCTAATATTGCTATATATCTCTTTTTTTCCCCAGTCTATCTCTAACATTCTATCCCCAAAAATATTATCTAGAATATACATAAACAAATTGTAAAATGAAATTTGGTTGTGAGTTGTGACTTTACATTTTTCAATTATGTGCAGGTGTCAGTGTAGGCTTCTTGGTTTTACTGGTTGGAATTTCGTGGATATATTGGGGAACGAAGAAAAGAAACTTCATGAAACTCAAAGAAAAGTACTTTAAAGAAAATGGTGGTTTATTGTTACGAGAACAACTTGCTAGTCACGGAGGCTCTGTGGAGACAATAAAAATCTTTACTACAGAAGAACTGGAGAAGGCCACAAACAATTACCATGAAAGTCGAGTCCTTGGTCAAGGAGGCTTTGGAACAGTTTACAAAGGAATATTACCAGATAACAAAGTGGTTGCTATAAAGAAGTCCAAAATTGGTGCCCCAACTCAGAATGATCAGTTTGTTAATGAGGTGATTCTTCTTTCACAAATCAACCATAGAAATGTTGTGAGGCTAATAGGTTGCTGTTTAGAGACAGAAGTGCCTTTACTAGTCTACGAGTTCATCACCCATGGCACTCTTTTTGAGCATGTTCATAACAAAAAGGGAAAAGACTCATCATCACTTTCATGGGAATTACGACTGAAGATAGCATCAGAAACTGCAGGAGCACTAGCATACTTACACTCCTCCATTTCCACGCCAATCATACACCGAGATGTGAAACCAACGAACATACTATTAGATGAGAATTATACAGCAAAAGTGTCAGACTTTGGAGCTTCACGATTAATTCCTGCAGATCAAAGTGAACTTTCAACTTTGGTGCAAGGGACACTCGGATATTTAGACCCTGAGTATTTTCAGTCAAACACACTAACAGAAAAAAGTGATGTTTATAGCTTTGGAGTTGTCCTTGTGGAGCTACTAACAAGTAAAGTGGCACTTTCTTTCAACAGGCCTGAGGCAGACAGAAACCTAGCAAGCTTCTTTGTTCGTGCAATGGAAGAGGATCGCTTGATTCAAATTCTTGATGAAGACATAGTGACTGAGGGAAATATGGAGACACTAAAACAAGTGGCCAGTCTAGCAAAAATTTGTTTAAGGGTAAAAGGGGAGGAAAGGCCTGGCATGAAAGAAGTGGCGATGGAGCTAGAGGGAATCAGAATTACGGCAAAGCATCCATGGGGGGGACAAGCTGATTTCTGTGGAGAAGAATCAGAGTACTTGCTTGGGTCAACTAATTCAGAGGCTGCTTGCATTGTCAATGTTGGAGGTGATGGTGGTTCTACTGGTACAACTAGCGGGTATGGCAGCATGCAAATCCAAATGTTAATGCCATATGACGATGGGCAATGATTAATTGACTTGTTGTTACAGTCTAGTGATGTATTATAGGAAAATCTAAAACAAGATTTATTTTTTTCAATTTGATCATCAGTGTAGTGATGTATTGTATGAAATACACACACAGTGTGTTATACTGTAATGTGGGCGATGATAAATGTGTGTGTGAGCCTTGTGTGTTAGTATACTGTTATGTGGGTAAAGTTATGGGGTCTTGAATTATTATCTATTGTAAACTTTTTTTGTGCGTGCATAAAGGTAATTAAGGTTCAAGTTTTTACAAATGATTTAAAGTAATAACTATATTGATGATGGATTACTCATGACATCACAAAAACAAAGCATGTAAATGTAATCATATAAAGTTAACACGATTAAAGGAGACTAAAAAGGAGTAATTATTTTAGCTAGAGGGATTAAGAATGAGTTAAAACTTAAAAGCATCCATGGAGAAATTCATTCATGCTTAACTCCAAGTTCAGTTTCAGACTTCTTCACTGTTGCCATTTTCTTATGTCTATTGAAGGATCCAAATTCATGGGCAAACAAGTAAACAAATTCTACTTCATTTAAACTTAACCAGAAACGACTTAATTAATTTTTTGTACTAACTTATAATNATTGGTAGGAATCCATCTCATCCCATAAACTCTTCAGTTTGGTGAAGTAAACACTGATGGGCTGTTGGTTCTGAAGATGGCGTGCTATCTCACGCTGGATTGCAAACAGACGAGTGATGTTTTGTTGAGAAAAACGTTCTCGAAGATCATCCCAAACCTCTTTAGCCGTTTCTGAATAGACGACACTTGAAGCAAGATCTGGAGAGAGTGAGTTGAGGATCCAGGATAGAATCATGTCGTTGCACCTCCGCCAAAGAGCAAATTCGGTGGGTTTCTTTACCATTGAAGGTTTCTGAACGGTACCATCAACAAATCCTAGTTTGTTCTTCGCGGACAAAGCAATTGTCATGGAACGGCACCAAGTGCCATAATTATCGCCTATGAGAGGCTGTGAAACAAGCACCAATCCTGGGTGGTCTGAATGGTGTGTAAAAAATGGACGGGAAGAACCATCCTTGGTAGCAGAGGACGAATCCTCCATGAAAAAATGTTCTTCTTCTGTGAAAAAGAACGGAAAAGAAAAAAAATCAAGAGCCCAGCAGAGGCTCTGATACCATGTAAAATTTGATATGAGAGAATATACTCTTGATTGATATTTTTCTGAATGATCAGTTACAAGTATTTGTAATACAGGATCCTAATATCTAGTCCTAGAAACAGGGTAATTGATTTACAGAATAATGCAAACTAGGAAAGAAAAATATACACAAAGTATCCTACACAATCGTTCTATTCTAGGAATGTAAAGCATTGACTTTCTCAACATATAATTAATAGGACAAATGAAGCCCAAAGACAAAGCACAATTTAGTCAGAGGAAAGGAAATTTTTCCATTGGAAACAGAAACTTTGGTTACCTGTCCTCGATTTTCTCAGCAACCAAACAGAAACAAAAGCCCAACGCATTAAGACATTAGTAAATACTAATACACAACACGAGTAGAAAAAGCGTACCTTTTTTCGGTAGGGAGGGAGGCTTCGGCTACGAGAGCTGACTCAAATTCTGTCTTTGATTTGGGGTCGGTTGACCGTTGATGGTTTGGTTTCCCTCTTGTTTTGGGTGGGCTTGTTTATTGGGCCAGCCTGACCTTCCTAATGAAAAGAGTGATATTGTGCCTTGTTTATAAGTCCAGCTTTTTCCTTTTTTTTTTTTTTTTTTTTTTTTTTAATTCCAGCTTTTTCGGACAAGTCCTCCAATATGAGTATATGACTATATGCGTGTATTCATTTTCTATCATTTTATTTTCATGGACATTTCATAAGTAGATATCATTTCTATAAATTTCTTTTTTTCATTTTAACATAATTTTTCAGTTCCCTAAAATATCTTAATGCAATTGGTATCTATCTTATAGATTGTTAATGAACTGTTTACAAACAAGGAGGCCATAAGTTTTGAACTGTTTAATGAATGAAGAAAATACATTTGATAAATTATTTTATGTCAAAAGACCAAGTAGCTTGTTATTTAGCAAGCACATAGGAACAAAAGAATAGTATGACAACCCACTCTGCCCAAGCCAATCATATCTCCTATATTAGATCATTTAGATCTTATTAGGAATATTACAGTCATTAACTCTATTGGCCTATCTTTCTCTGGAGTCTGGAAGGCAGAGACAAAAGATATAATATATATATATATAATCTATCTTTCTCTCCTGGCAAAATAACACCTAAAAACAAAAAGCAATGGTTTAATTATATCTTATTAGGAAGAGGTCATAGATCTTGAATTGGTCATATCATTCATATTCCTCCCTCCACTTAAGAAAAGGAAAACTATTGAAAGATATATTACGGCTTTAATTCTGGTCTAGCTAGATGGGTACTACTAGTACAAGAGAGCATGCAGCTGGTAGTGGTAGACTGGTAGTTAGCTAGCTTAATTTGGATAAGAGCTAAGACATGCATGCATGGCTTGCAAAAGCTCCCAATTTGATATACAAGATTTGTTGCATGTCAAATTAGGTAGAGAAATATTCAGTATTCATGCATCTAGATATAATCAGCAAGCTAAACATTGATTATTTTTGTAATTGTTAGGCCGGCTCCAATCTGCGGCTCCCAATTTTTTTTTTTCTTTATTTAGACAAAAAATAGGACATTTAGAATTCAGTCCCTCCCAAACATTATATGCATTAGGTAAGTGTTAGACACCTACCGATTTCCTTGTAGGTGGTGAGTGAGGGATGAAGATTTCGAACCTGACCTCAAAAACTTAAATTGCCATGAAATGAGTTAATAATGTATATTAAACTAACACTCTTTAGTGATCCAAAACTAATACTTGTCATCTTCACATGAAAAGATAAGAACTGCATGGAACATAGACCATAAGAACTAATTACAGTTTGCCTTAAATTTGAGGGTGTAGCAGCTATTTACATGGGGAGGCAAATAATTAAAGAACATAAGCAGAGGTTACTTTATTTTCTTCTTGGTTATATCAATATATATAGTTGACCCCAATGGTTAGATGGTGTTATGTATAGGTATTTAGTGTTTGGAAGTAAATGTTTAATATCTAGCTGAAGCCAAAAGTTGATTTACAAATAGATATATAAGTATAAGCTTGGAAGCTAGCTCCTGGATGTCAGTATGCAAAAACAATTAAACTATCCTAGTTCTTTACATCATGTTCCATCAGATCACTTTGATTTTTCATCCCTTGACCCTGTCCATTACAAGCCACGGCCTATACTCTTATTCATTTACTTACTTTTTTGGAATATTTAGTTCCCTCTCTCATGGAAGACACATAAAAGACCATTTCGCAGTCGGTATCAAGTCCCCACATTTGCTACTCACCAAAAAAATAAAAAAAATGTACTCACATTTGCTTTATGGCCGGCCCCAAAAAAAAAAAAAAACTGTACTTAAATTTTTTATTCCTTTATTCTTATTATTATTTATTATAATTAAATTAATATGGTAAAATAAAATAAAATACATGTCCCTCTGGCATTAGTCTTGACTCTTGAGATAACAATGTCGACTGGAGCTGTAGAATATACAAATTTGTATTTAGTACTAACGAGGAAGACATTCCCTTAACCCATGACAGATTAGTACATGCTCATTATGGCCTTACGTGGGATTCTTATGCAGCTCTCATTAGTGGCAGTACTGGTTTTCTTAGCAGCTGCAACATCATCAGCAGCAGCTCAAGCCTTCCCTGGCTGCCCAACCCACTGTGTTAATGTCAAAATTCCATACCCATTTGGCATAGGTGATGGTTGTTACCTGAGACCAGAACTAACATCACTTGTGACCAATCCACCCAACCCCCCCAACAGCAAATTTAACAAAAACAGCAATCCCTATTTCCAACATATACCTTGAAGGTGAGTTACAAATAATGCAGTTTGTAGCCCGGGACTGCTATAACAAGCTGGGTGGATTGGATAAGAAAGCCAGCAACAGCCCAAGGCTCAAGCTGTTCCCTCCTTTCACAATCTCTGGCACCAAGAACAAGTTCATTGCTGTTGGTTGTGACACTTATGCAATTTTCGAAGGCGACAGAGGCGGCGAAAAGTACATAACTGGGTGCATGTCCTTCTGTGAGACCCTAGGCAGTGTTAATGAGTCTTGCTCTGGCATTGGGTGTTGCCAAACTTCAATCCCAAGTGGACTGCAAATCCGTACTGTCATGATGAGTAGCTACTACAATCATACTCTTATATGGGACTTTAACCCCTGCAGCTACTCATTCATTGTGGAAGAGGATCAGTTCACATTCTCCAGTAAAAGTTTTAAAGAACTGGAACATACAACCAGGCTTCCAATGGTTCTGAATCGGGCAATTGGGGATGAGCCATGTGATGCAGCTGAAAAGAGAGAATTTTTCATGCATGGCAAATAGCAAGTGTGTCAACCCCATCAATCTGTCTGGTTACTTTTGTCAGTGCCTTCCAGGTTATGAAGGAAATCCATACCTCCCAGATGATTGTCATGGTGATTAATTTTTAGACACATATCCAATCTATAAATATGTGCCTTAATTAGCTTATATTTTGGTGACTAATGTGTTCTCTCTGTTCTTTTTCAGATATTGATGAATGTAAGATTTCAAACCCCTGCATTAGACGGTGTGTAAATTTAACTGGAAATTATTCTTGTGTATGTCCCAAAAGGTTCAAAGGCGATGGAATGAAGGCTGGAACAGGTTGCATCAAACACAATCCCAGCAATATGTCTCAGAGCACTCGCTTGCTTATTATTTCATTGGGTATGTACATTGGTATTTGGTAGCCTGTTGAATCCATCTGATATGTTATAAATGAATAATTCAAAAACATATTTGGTTGTGAATTGCAGGTACGATTGTAGTATTCTTGGTTTTACTGGTTGGAAGTTCATGGATATATTGGGGAACGAAGAATAGAAAATTCATCAAACTCAAAGAAAAGTACTTCAAAGAAAATGGTGGCTTATTGTTACAAAAACAACTCGCTAGTCATGGAGGATCTGTGGAGGCAACAAGAATCTTTACTGCAGAAGAACTTGAGAAGGCCACAAACAATTACCATGAGAGTAGAGTCATTGGGGAAGGAGGCTATGGAACAGTTTACAAAGGAATATTACCAAATGACAAAGTCATTTCTATAAGTCCAAAATTGGAGCTCCAACCCAGAATGAGCAGTTTGTCAATGAGGTGATTGTTCTATCTCAAATCAACCATAGAAATGTTGTGAGGCTATTAGGCTGCTGTTTAGAGACACCAGCGCCTTTGCTAGTTTATGAGTTCATCGCCAATGGCACTTTGTATGAGCATATTCATAATAATGGCAAGGGATCGTTACTTTCATGGGAACTACGATTGAAGATAGCAGCAGAAACTGCAGGAGCACTAGCATATTTGCACTCCTCCACTTCAATGCCAATCATACACCGAGATGTGAAATCAACGAATATACTAATAGATGACAATTACACAGCAAAAGTGTCAGACTTTGGAGCTTCACGATTGATTCTTCTAGATAAAACTCAAATAACTACTTTAGTGCAAGGAACACTTGGCTACTTGGACCCTGAATACTTCCATTCAAGCCAACTAACAGAAAAGAGTGATGTCTATAGCTTTGAAGTTGTGCTAGTGGAGCTACTAACAAGCAAAGTGACACTTTCTTTTGCTAGGCCTGAGGAAGAGAGAAACCTAGCAAGTTTCTTTGTTGGTTCAATGGAAGAGTATCGCTTGAATCAAATTCTTGATGCTGGCATAGTCGATGGGGAAACATCGAGACAATACAAAAAGTAGCCAATCTTGCGAAAAGATGTGTAAGGGTAAAAGGGGAGAAAAAGCCTACGATGAAAGAAGTAGTGATGGAGCTAGAGGGAATGAGGGACTACGGCAAAGCATCCATGGGAAAGTGCTGATTTCTGTCCAGAGGAAGCTCCGAACTTGCTCGGGTCACCTTCAAACGCTTACATTGTCGACGTTAGAGCTGATTGTGGTTCTAGTGGCACAATGAGTGGGTATGACAGCATGCAAATCGACATGTTAATGCCACATGATGATGGACAATAATTAATTGCCTGGTTAATAGTGATGTTATTGTAGGAAATCTAAACCAATATTTGTTGATTCCTATTAGAGTGATCAGTAATGTAATGGTTCGTAAAGTTATGTGGAGATGATTTGTAATAACAAGAATGAGTGAAGATCCATCAAAGGATGATAACTAATAACTCTCAGTTTTCCATTTCTCAGGTGGGATTCAAGAACAAGTAATAACAGAAAAGCAGGGAAACGTTTATGTCTACCATATATGAAATTTCAAAGTTACACATCTCGGAAAGGCAATTAATTAGCCAGCTCAATCTAATTTGTTTATTCTCAAAAGTCACAAGAATCACCTAGACCAAAATGCTCAACCAGTACATTACAGTGAAAATCTTGATCATGAACCTCGCAATAAAATTTAAAATAGAAATACAAGAGAAACACAACCTAATCAAATCCCTGTTTAAAATATAAATCCGTGCTCGAGGAGATGAAAGAACTAACATAACCATTGTCGTAGCTGAAGGGTTGAAAAATTGCTCCTACTTGAGCAGCAGAGATCATCTTATCTGGGTGGGAGAACAAAGCAACCCAGATGCATCTGATCCAACCACTGCAAGATCACAAACAGTACAGAGCTGCCCTTCCTGGGCTGGAACAAACCGAGAACTGCAGTATGGGCATGACACATCCTTCTGTCCACGGTAAATAGGCACATAAGTTGCCCCACAAACCACAAATGGGTTTCTGAAATCATAATTTAGCGGGGTTGTGTCCTTCATGTTCTTCTCAGCAGCCTGCAGGACTTTCCGTGCAGTCTTCGCTTGGTTTTCAATGGTGGGATTCGTCTCCAAAAGTCGCCTGGCAAAGTTAGCTGCCGTGTTGAGATTACCAGCCTTATAGCAAACAGTCATGGCATTCAGTAATGCAAGTCTCAAGTGAGGCATCTGAAGGTTACAGTGAGTGAAGTAAGCTGCTAGCTCCTGTTGGCGAACTGGATTGTCCTTCATTTCCCTCCTCTTAAGCTCTATCTTCAAACCCAGAACGTACTCCTTTACAATGATAATTAATTCCTTTACTTCATCAACCTCTCTCCTTGAATCAACTACAATCAGAGGAATAGTATGCAGCATACCAAGGAGAAGTCGTAGAGCTTCAGTAAATTTCCCTGTAGTTGTGGCCTTGTAACCCGCCTTAAGCTTCTCTTCCAGCTCTGAGAATTTAAACACCAGAGCAGGAGGGGACCTAACATTAGGGCTAGCTGATTCACTCCATCCCCTTTCAACAGCCACGGAGATCACAGGAGCTGTCGAGAAGGCATGTAGATACGTATGACTGCCCATGTGTAAGTCGAGAAATAATTGTCTTAAGGGAGCAAAGTTCTTTATACCCAGCTGACGGGTCAACAAACGCATTGCAATATCAAAATTCCCAGCTGCTGCATGTTCAGCAGCAAGAGATGATTTTTGGATCCAAATTTGACTTACGGGCATACCCGGAGTTGGGGCAACAAACACAGAAGAACGGGCATTGCTGGCAGTTTTGGGAGTATCAATCTCAGGTGGAAGTTCAAGATCTTCAAGATCCCATCCTCCCTCCTCATTTTCCTCATGTGCTTCCTCATCCTCCAGCACTGCACTAATGTCTCCATTTGGAATATTTTCCACATCAACAATATCCAAATCCTCTCCCCAATCAGCATCTGTAGCCTCCTCATACTCTTCCTCTGCATTCCTGCCCATGTTATCAAGTCCACCCTCAAATATTCCTTTCATGACTCTCAACAAGGGCCAATCTCCACCACAGATGATTGGGCTTGGAGGTATCAAAAGGGATGGTGTTTTCCCCTTGGGTAAAACAGGAACATTGTCTCCAAGTTCAGCTGCCAACCGTTCAGAAACATCATGGAGGCCATGAACTGCAGCTGTGATATAAGCAAGGGGTAAATGGCCAGTATTCTCCAAGATCTTAACACGCTCCCGGATGTCACCCAAATATAGAGCATTGTGGAACTGACCCATCACATCATTCTTGACTTCAGCAATTTTCAGCATTTTTGACAACTTATCCAAGTTTCCAGTAACAAGATATAGGAATGATAGCCTCTCAAAATTCTTTGTCCTCTGATATGCATATTCCACAATGCCTGCATTACCTTGACGAAGGGCCTCCACTCCCAATTGATACCAGTGATCTTTCTCATCAATTTCCTTAGCAGAAGCAACAGCAATCTGGATGTTTCCACTCCCTAGTGCCAAGTTGAAGCGAGTCCTCTCATCCTTCACAAAATGAAGGGCAACCTCAGGGAAACCTTTCTGCTGTAGATATGCAATCATGGCCTGGCCACAGAGCTCAGAGCTCTTAATCATGCTCATTACCCGGTCATACCTCTTCTTCAGTAAGGACAACTTGAAAACATATTCCGTTGCATCAACAACAATGGCACAGTTCTTCCCATCTCGATCCAAGCAATGTATGGTGTTTCCATACACTTTTGCTATATAGACGGGAACATCAAGGGTCCTGATGATTCCACTGTCCCCATTAGGAAGGCAGTATTTGATGTGGTTCAAGGTTGTATATATGAAGACACCATTGTCATCCCAAGCTCCACTCTTTACACGAATTGTCTCATGGAGAGTGCATTGATGCACAAGCTTCTTATTGGCTATCACAATTGAATGTTTGCTCAGCAAAGCAACGCTTTCCATGTCATTTGACCAAACAACATACCTTACAAAAGGAGTTTGAAGCTCCCCAAGAAGAATTCTCTGCTGCAAGTCAAAAATAACTACTCTATCCTCTGCCCTGCAGAGCAAGTTTCCAGTTCCAGCATAAAATATTGCATCAGCAACAAAAGGAAGCGCACTCTTCTTGACAAGCTCATTTTTTAAATTTTTAACTAAAATTTGGTTGGTGCTCTTTTCAAGCACTGCAAACCTATTTCGAGCCACAAAAATAGCTGGCCCTCCAATACCCCTTTTTGCCTCCTGCACAGTTTCACCCCGACTATCTTTGGGTATAATATATAGTTCATAAGAACCCCCATCTGTATCTGAACAGATCAAAACAGCATTTTCCGTAGGGCTATAAGATAGTGTTTTTGCCCCTTGATTCAAGCTGGAAGAACCAGGCCTTCGAATAGGGATAATCTGAGTGTCTTTCTGGGCTGAGAACTCATAAAAGCGGAGGAAACGATCTTTAACATAGTACATTGAATCACCACTGACAGAAAAGGCAGGGCGTTCTCTCTCCAATTTAAAGACGATCATGCCACTATCATGACCAGCAGCCAAAAGGTTCATTTCAGGATGCGATGCAAGAATCCAGAACCTATCGTGCTCTCTACGAAATGTCTGAAGACCAGTCCGTTTTGTGGCATCCCAGACTCGGATACTCCTATCCTCTGAATTGGACACAATAATATCCTGCCTTGCATGGAATAAAACACATGATACATTGTTCATGTGCCCCCTTAGAGTATCCACTTCCCAAGCCTTTGTATCTGAAATTGGAAAGAATAGCAGGTGACCCATGGCCAGTTTAACTCAACAGATTTATGTAACTCTAAGATCTACATCTTTCAAATATGCACACACAAGATTTTTTTATTGAAAATAAAAAGTTAGATCAAGAAGAGCTTAATTATCTGAATGCATATACACATACTATTTACCCAGAAATGTAGAAGAACATATCCAAAAGCAATTATGTGGGTATTTTTCAGTGCTACTGATATTATTTGTGAAACTGACCACAAATTAACTTTTCAAAAGTCAGCAATGCTTATGAGTTGACATTAACCCCTGTAAACATTCCAATTTTGGGGGGTAAAAAACCAAATGTCCAGTATTAAATAGAATATAATTAGAAAATTAAGTTAAATGACATTTTGAGAGCTAACAAACTCATATTTTACACCGTCTTTAACAGCATAAAACAATTTACCACTATGGGTTACCATAATTTACCACTATGAGTTTACAATATCACGTACATGGTTGATACAGACAGGCAGATCTTGAGTAGGGTGGTTAAAACTAAAAGATCATTCTCTAAATATAGAAGAAGACGAAACTCCTCATGATTAGCAAATGTTCTTTGACGGTGCAGTAAATCAGAACGGAATATTTTCCTAACATATGCTAATTTTAGCATCATGGGAATTGGATTTATTCTTTTACAGAAAAGTAAGTTAATGAATAACTCCATTGAATATCCTTACCACAATTGAACTTATTTTTCAATTTTTCAATAGAACAATTAAATAACAAAATTTCATCCACCTAACTTTTGTACTTGGAAACATGAAACAGATGCATAACCATTTTGTTTCTTGATAAAACCAATTTTTAGATGTGTATGCTTATAAGAATGTTCATCTCACTGGCAAACTAAAATAGATGACACAGAAAATGGCTCATGAAGACATAGTACATACCATTCATTCGCCAAAGTTTCACTTGTCGATCGTCTGCCCCAGAGACAATCAGGGGGAGGGTGGGATGGAATGAGGCCCAATTAACACCCCGATCATGACCTTCCAAGACATACTTGACGACGGCATCAACTCCGCCAAAGAAATCTGCATTCATCTGACTCAAGCGCAGGATGTCATCTGCAGGGGCAACTGTTTTCTTCCTGAGAGCACCGATATCCCAAACACGAACAGTTTGATCCAAGGATGCAGAGACAACAAGATCCTCCTTTGGGTGGAATAAGGCACACATGACGTAATGGTTGTGTCCAGTGAGCACAGAGATACAAGTCCGGGACTGCCAATTCCATATTCTGATTGTCTGGTCGTCGCTGGCACTGACAATCCAAGGGTACTCATGATGGAATTGAACAGTGCGGATGTAATCAAGGTGCCCAAGAAGCGTAAACAAACACCTATGCAACTTGTAATTCCATACCTTGATCTTGTAATCATCCCCTGCCATTAAAACACAAACAATGAATTACTTCCATGGCGAATCTCTTCGGAATCAGCACAAAAACCACAGGTACCGATTTTCAGATTAAGAGATTATGGGTAAACAGTCTAGATCTGATTGATTCTACAGGGCATCAAGAAGAACCTAACAAACCAAACTAACACTTCTAGTGAATGCATTGGGTGATATACATTATACCCATTTCAAAATGAATCCACACAGACAATGAAAACAAAACATCAAGTGCCTGAAATATCCAGATAAATTAACGAACGAACAGAAAACAAAGTGAATTCTGATGTTGTACCTCCAGAGACAAAGAGTGGCTGAGAGTTATGGAAATGGACGCCGCGAACAGGGCCATCGTGCTCATCAAAACGGTCGATGAGAGTGCCCATGCGGTAATCCCAGAGCTGGATCACGCCGCTGTGCAGGCTGGCCAAGATCCATGGCCTCTTGCTGTGAAAGCTCAGCCCCTTGACCCGATTACTCTTGGTCTCGAACTTCGTCAGCATCTCTCAAAACGCAATTGAAACACCTAATTGAAATCAAAATCATGAAATCAAGATCTTTTCAGTTGAATGAAACTCAATTCATGAATGCAAATCATTTTACTTCTAATTAACGATTCATACATAACCTCATTTTTGGTTACTCTCAAAGTTATCCAATTGGTAATGCTTTCAATCTAATTACTCATTGTTTTCTTGTCAATTTTTTCATCAACCAATCAGAAGCTGAATTTCGCAATTGAAATGATTCGTAAAGAGAGAGAGAGAGAGAGAGAGAGAGAGGGTACCTCAGATCTGGGAATGCGGATTGTTGATTAATAAAGCGGAGATGGGAGATGGTAGATTAGCTTAAGATAATGCACTGCAATCCAAAGACGGATTTTCTCTTCTTTTCTCAGAAACCAATCAGCAGGAACAAGAAATTAGGGGAGAGAGAGAGAGAGGCTCAGATCTGGGAATGCAGAGAAATCAGAAATGCAATGCTGAGAGAGAAAGAGAGAGGAAGAGGGAAGGGGTCACTAGCACCGGTCAGTGACCTTGCAGATCTGTTTTCATTTTCTTTCTTTCCTTCCTTCTCTTTTGCTGGTTACTGTGGCCTGTGGGTACGTGTATTTTTCTTTTGTTTTTTGGACAAGGTAGTCATTCGTCACGTTTTATTCAATATCATTCCTTGAAACTGACATTATGGGTTTTTTTTTTTTTTTTTCTTTCCTCTTTTTTTCTAGGTGCAATGGCTCCCTACAAAAAGTGAAATTTATCTATGTTTAAAAACAATCACTTATTTGGGTTTTTTGTATGGAAAATTTACTTATTTGAATTTCATCGTGCATGAATTGAAGAGGGCCGTAGCTAGGATTAGAAATCTTGCATTGAACATAACATTGTTGGAATATCCCCAATTGATTCTTTGGACCAATTGATTGAATTACCCATTCTTTGATGGTGGCCGAGATAATAGTCGGGATGATGATTTGGATCATATTTCAATCGCCAAAGATGAATTAAAGAGACAATTGTAAATTTTCCGATGTGGTGGTAAAATTTTTTTTTCAAAGAATCAAAATTATAAACCCTTTTTTTTTTTTTTTGCACAGATCAAAAAAGTTTGTAAGACATTGAAATGGAATCATTTCACAAAATTTCCCAATTTCCAAGCCTTGTAAAACATTTTTAATTTGTAGTGTTTCATAAAACAAAAGGTAACAGCTTCAAATGAAAGAAAAGATTATTAACTTGTAGAGTTTCATAGAGCATTAACAACCGATAAACACAGTTTAATGGTATCCTATTCTGTCCCCACCATTCTACCAACTCTGTTTGCTTTTGATGCAAGATAAACTAGGACAGACGACGGACCCAAGACATCAATCATAAAACATAGTCTCTTGGTGTCATATATTCAACCAAATTTATAGTACATGAGGGCCTTAACAAGATATTAATTCAAATCCCAGTTCTGCTCTATATTGCAACAACCAAAATTCCACCATTCCAGGCTTCAGTAGTAGCTGGTGCATGCTCACAAAATGGCAATTCCCCCAAAGAGGAGAACTAATTTTAGCAAAGGTTGTGTGATAATCACCTCAAATTCTGAACCTGCCTGGCTTCAATATCTTTAAGTCTAAGGGTTACAGCTCTCTTGTGGGCCTCTAGTCCCTCAACTTCAGCCATGGTTGCCACGTATGGACCAAGCTTTTGCAGACCTTCCTCTGTCAAAGACTGTACTGTCATGTACTTGAGGAAGGAGTCTAAAGACACACCACCGTACATCCTCGCATAACCATATGTTGGAAGGACATGGTTTGTCCCACTTGCATAATCTCCCACACTCTCTGGCGTCCACTGCCCTAAGAACACAGAACCTGCAGGGGAAATATCAAAGTTCAGATATCTAATTCAAAAAAGTGTGCTGCATGCCAAATTCAAAGGTGGATCTCAAATGAGTGATAAGCATGGCATGACACTCAAAAGGCCAATGTTCGTAATCATTAACAAAACATGGCAGAAAAGGTACAGATTGATAAACAATTGAAAGACAAAGAATTGGGAAAAATACTGCTAAAGAAAAAATGAAAGAAAAGGACACTGTCGGAGTAACAGTCTCAGAGAACTATACCTGCATTCTCAATGAAACTCTCCCACTTTTCTGCATCCTTGACATTAATGATCAGATGCTCGGGTGCATATAAGTTTGAAAAATAGACTGCCTGAGACAGCCATCACCAAGTCTAGTTTCAGAATCACACAGAACTTCTCAAACAATAACATACAAGTAAACAGAAATGCATGCATGCATGCGTTACCAGGTCCTCACAAAAATTATGAAAAGAAAACCCTTTTTCTCTAATGCATTTATTAAATTGAGATACAAGTTTGCAAAAAAAAAAAAAAAATTAGTAAAGAAGACATTTAATGTAGAGAAATAAACAAACCTCAACCATATCACGAGCAAACACTGTGAAACTGTGGCTTAATGCTTTCAGGGCAAACTCTCCCCTTGGTAGGCTTTGGCACTGCTTGCTGAGTTCCTCCTCTATAGCTTTAAAATCCACACCATCCCCAGCAATTACAAGAACAACTTGACTATCAGGGCCATGCTCAGCCTGAAATTGTATTAGTACTCAATACATCAGGTTGACCACACGCATTCCAAAATTCTTATGAAACACCAGGTCGACCTCTCATTATGAAAGTGATCCATCAAAAACTTAAAGAAGCATTGCATAACCAGGAAGCACCTGAGAAAGTAAATCTGCAGCTATATGAACAGGACTGGCATCTTTGTCAGCAATGACCAAAACTTCCGAAGGACCCGCAGGCATGTCAATTGAAACCATGGCTTCACTGTTCTGATAAGAAAATTAGGGGGGGGGGGGGGTGTCAAATCAAGATGACAAATGAACAATGACAATTCCCTAGCTCCCCATTTTCCGGTTTACTAAAAATTATGCAAAACACTTTTATTCATAAGTATGCTTACTTGGAGAATCATTTTTGCAGCTGTGACATACTGATTTCCAGGGCCAAAAACTTTTTCAACCTGCAAACCATTTGAAACAATAATTAGAAAAAGAAAAGGAAAAGATTACAAATTTAATGAAATTGAGAAGATAGATGAATTTGAAATGAAAATTACAGCAAAATAGCTAAGAATATATAAGTTAACAACAACATGAAAACAAGATAATGGGAAGGTAAAACCTTTGGGCAAGATTCCGTACCCCAAGCCATAGCAGATATCGCCTATAAAACAAAAAAAAAAAAAAAAGGAAGGAGAGAAAACTTGTCAGATTACTGTATGTGAAAAAACATATAGGTAAATTTCCAGTGTTTTTAGACCTGAGCACCACCAGCTTTAAGGATGTGAGTTACACCGGCCTTCTTAGCACAATATAGTACTTCCTAAGGAGCAAAAAAAAAAAAATTGATCAGCTCTCATTTTGGAATCTCCTCATAATGCATTCCCACCAAAGTAAAGAATCACCTTGCATATGGTGCCATCCTGACTAGGGGGAGTCGCAAGGACAACGGTTTTACACCCAGCAATCTGTGCAGGCTAGTATAAAGAATAAAGCAGATGTCCATTAAATCATTGTAACCTAATAATCGAGAAACATGATAAAGATCACAGGATGATATACTAGCAAAAGCAACTTTTACAATAAATATGATCAACTTACAACTGAAAGCATCAAAGCTGTTGAAGGTAAAACTGCAGTTCCACCTGGAACATAAATACCCACAGAACCGATGCTTCTTGCCACCCGTTTACATTTGACACCCTGAAAAGTTAAAGATACTTAAAGGCTCTGTGTATATAAGAAGAAGCAAGCTTCAATATTGACTTGCCTTCATATTCTCAATACTTTTCTCAGCTGACTTCTGAGCAACATGAAATGCATATATATTGTCATATGCCACATCAAATGCTTCTCTAATAGTTGCATCAAGCTGCAATGAGGAGAAGATCAAAATTTCACATTATGAAAGAACTTCATATGGGAAATAAATATGCAATGTATAAGAAGTTACTTGATAATAATTGAAAACTTAATTAAATATCTTGTATCTAGAAAACATGTCTAAATAGAAATACCTCTGGATCAGGAAGCTCAGAGACTTCTACAACTATCTTATCCAGTTCAACTTTGTCAAACCTTGCAGTATAACTTTACAAGAATAACAAATTAAAATGTTAAGAAGATAGTAATAATACTGAGTAAAAAAATATTAAAAAATTGATAGAAAAAATAAAAAAGTACATACTCCTTGACTGCAGCATCACCTCTTTTGCGAACATCATCAACTATTGGGTTGACCTGACCAAGTATAGCTACTATAATTTATGAGTTCATTTATGAATAAAAACACCAAAACATAATTGTCAGGTTCTTAAGGAACAGTCAGGATTTGGGATCAAATGAAAGGCTCACCGTGCTGAAAATTGAGGAAAAATCTATGCGAGGACGAGCTTTCAGGCTTTCAACCTCAGCTGGAGATAGTTCAGATAACCTGTAAGACTTCATTGAGCAACTTATCCCCTTACAAGCAAACCCTGAGGCAACAATCAACTTTAGAATATTGAGAAAAAGAAAGTAATGATAAGAAATAGCATTGCAATTTCTGGGTTAGGTAACAGATTCCAAAGCTTAATTGCCTCGAATGAGTTAATTTGTATACATGAACATCTATCATGTAACACATAATTTGCATATATACATATATTCACCCTTCAAACATATAAATGTCTTTTATGGTGTAAGTGTGCATACTTTATTTGCACATACGCACACATCAATTAACACATGTAAAACTCGTCATTTTACACCGCCAAATAACTTTATACAGTTTCGTATTTTTCGATCCAACTGCTGAATTCTCCCTAATCATGGGCATAATGTTTACCAAATTTCAAGTCAATCCAACAGTGGCAAGCATTAGACCAAGAAGGTTCACAATTTCTAGTATAAATAAGTAAATTACAATATTAACTTTAATACAATATTAGCTTTAATGCAATCCGATATGAACTTTAATACAAACTGACATTTGCATACATACATATATACATACATGGCGGCAGCAGTTTATCATGTCTGTGTGAGTAAAAGTCACTCTTTCAATTAAGCATTACATTTTGATACCAAAATCAAAGACATGAACTCAATCAATCAATGAAAGTGAGAAAATGATGAACTCATACCTCTTCGAAAAGAAGAATACGTAATTTTCGGGGCAGAAATCAATGAATGATATTGTCGACGGAGCGGCAGCGGTTTGATAAAACAGTAGCTGTTGCTGCGATTAAAACACAGAATCTGACTGTCCATCACCGCCTTCAATCGTACCAACTAAATTAATATATAAATGTAGAGGAAACAAAAAAAAATCTGAATATACTGTTTGGCTGGCGAGAAACGGTAGGAAAAGAGAAAAGAAAATTGACAATTTGAATGAACGCTACGCACGTGGTTGCGAAGGAATGCACGAGAAATTGCGATTACCTGAATGGCTGGAAAATGGAGAGTGAGCGCGACGGCGGTGACCGTAAGCTCAAGGGTAGCTACTACTAGTGGAGTCGGAGACTCGGACTGTGTTTGCTTGTTTGGTGTCTGCTGTCCACTATGGGCTGCAAAGTTTGAAAGTGGTAAAACCAAACCGGGTTTAATCTTCAACAGGTTACGGCCCAAACTCATAAACTGGGTTAAATGTTCAACAAGTAACCGACCCAAACTTATATAGTCATACAAAACATTTTAGCCTTTTTAGGTAGTAATTGAAAATTTTGAATTGACCATTAGTTGACTGTTGACCCGAATTTATATATAGCATGTCTCGCTAATACGGATTAGTGTCAAATATAAGTACCCGATCTTGACACTATAAATTCGTTTAACTATTATTGTACAAGGAAAATGATTATTTCTTTACATTCCTCAATATATATTGTATGAATGCTTGAATAAATATAAGATACTTTATGGTTCTATTAGTATCAAAATCAGGTGGTTTTTTTCCTCAAAGTGATGAATAAATGATGAATTTTACACCTTGAGAAGATTATGAATAAATGCTCTCAAGGTGGTTCTATTGTACACCTTGAGAAGATTATGAATAAATGATGAATTTTGTTTAAAAATTCAAAGGGAGAGCTTAAATGAAAGTGTTGAGACCTCTCCAACATTGTGGAGAAAAATTAATAAGGACTTCTTTGGATATTGTGATTATTTTAAAGAATTTCTAGATATGAAATAGAATATTGTGTTACCATAATATCTTCTATATATTAATTTTTGAGAAGTATAACGTCTTTTATATTACTTCATCATTTCTGTATGAAGAAATAATGAATGCACTGATACTTGATAGTAACGACAAAGTAACTGAAGGTGCAAAACATGTTTGCTTCCTTCCTTCTGGCTTCTTACCCATTGGAGCATCCAAGAAGCAAAAATAGTTGTATACTTGTATACTTTCCATCAAAAACTTTTTTACAATATTCAAATGCATATATGACAGATATACAAAGCTTGAAGCACACACTGACATGGAAAGAAGAGACTGAATCATACAGAGATCCTCCAAGTACTATGTAAGAGTGTAAGACTGCATATAAATTTGCATAAAAAACACTGCAGAGACGTATGTGGAAGTTTGTTCTCTGTCTGTCAATGGTTCTGATTCAAGCTCATGGACTATCTGGATATTGAGTTATATCCTGGAAACTCTGCAGCCTGTTTCTCCTCTTTAGTGTAAAATGCTTTCCATAAATAGAACCCTCTCCATTTGCCTTCACAGAGTTAGAGCCTTCAAAATTCAAAGCCTCCTTTGGAACTGGTGATGAGTTGATGTAATCAATTGATTCTGGCTTCTGCTGCTGATCAAAACACAAAGAACGGCGAGCAGTAGGATTTTTCATTTGAGTTTGTAGACAAGGACTTTCAGGGGTTATGTTGGAATTCAGGTTTTCATCGTTAAACTCATCTTCACTATTCCAATCATCAAAATAATCAGTTCTTCCTTCGAACAATCCTTGTTCTTCTTCTTCAACCATATCTGCCCAACTTTTCTTACCATTACTATACTTTGAAAAAGCTGGGGTTGGCTTTTGACTTTCTGCAAGGGATTGATGGACATTGTCTAATTTACCAGAGCTGTTCTCTCCAAAACAGTCTTCCATAGAAGTATTCATTGATTCCCTGCTGCCTAAAACAGTTGTATCAGAACTCTGATTCTGACCTCCTCCATCAGTTGAAATTTCCATTGCTTTTGCATTTTCATCAACCATTTGTGGTTTCTTCACACCACCATTTTCCCATGTAATCTTTCTCCAGTCTCCATTCACATTATGCTGGGAAGAATGGTTCATCATGGCTTCATCTTTCACTTGGAAATAGCCATCATTCCCCCGAGAAGTCCCCTTCCAGTTTCCACTTGATATAGGTTGCAAAACAGATCGTACCCCTGCATCTCCTAGGGGCCTCCTCCAATCTCTGCTAATTGGTGAAGACAAAGACTCTGAGGTTTGAAATGCAACTCCTGACTTAGTTGAAGCTCTCAAGTCTTCATTCAAATTCCGAACAACATGTGGTCGCACAGTTTCTCTTGTTGAACATCGCTCAAATGGAAGTTTTAAATTTGAACTGCCAACATCACGTCCCCTGAGATCCCTCTTCTGATGTCCATCATTAAATCCCCATAAAGATCTTCTTGGTTGTGTAAAGGGAACTTCTGGATTCCACCTAGCAGGAGATGGAGAAAAATATGTTTTTTCATGTGGAGTTGAAGTCATTTCTGTTCCATTCATACCACCCTGCTTTTCCTTCATTCTGCTGGAAAAACTTGACCTGCTTTCACCTGAGTTTTTGAAATCATAATCCTTCTTCCATTTATCCACAGGTACAGTTTGTAAAGAAGGGTATGAACAAACTCCTGGTCTGAGTGATACACAATGTGAATTCTTACTGTTATTTCCAAAGAAACTCTCGTTGTTCTCAAAGTGGTCTCCACAATAAGATTCTCTGTGCTGTCCATTTTCTACCACAGTCCCTTCTTCGTGTCCATCTGCCCACCTTCTGGAGGACATGTACCCAGAAACATAATGCTGACCTCCATTTGTCAAGCTATTAACTTGTTTCAGGTTTCTGTTGATGGGTGACATGGAAGATCTTGACATTCCTTTACAGCAGTTTTCATCCAGTTCAATTGGTCTTAAAACTGATTGTGTCTCTAGTTCAGTCAGCATTTGAAAAGAACGTTCAAATGACTTGGCATAAGATTCATCCATTTGTTTATTCCCACATGAAGCTCTTACAGCTTGTAGAAGAGATTTTGCTTCTGTAATTCTGTTCATGTGCATCAAGCAGATTGCTAAATTGCACTGTTTGTTCTTATCTGGCTCCAGTGACAAAGCTTTCCTGAGATAAAATGTTTTTGTTGGAACAAATCATATGTAGAAAAAAAAAATATGGTTTCATATGTAGGTGTATATTAAGCAGGATGTAGAAAAACTCACTTGTAATGTTCTTCAGCAGTCATGTATTTGCCTTGCTGCATGTAAGCCCAGGCCAAGTTTCCTAGTATTCTGCATTGACAGAGGACCCAAGTCATTTTAATTATACAGAAAGTTATGGTCAAATAAGTATTAAGTAATAAGAATGAGAAAATCTGTGGTATCCACCTTGATCTCTCTTGTTCAATAGTAATTTGAACCTTCCTCCCCTGAGATCTTGCAGTCTTTGTCCTCCTTCCACCAAAAGCTATACCTTCTTCAATGCGCTTCAATTTAGTTTGAAGCATTTCAATCTCTTCTTCAATCCTTCCTGCCCTCTGCAAAGCCAGTAAATGTAAACACAAACTTAGAAATGCATATTATACATGCACTCAAAGAATCATTGCAATAACCTTACTGCAGCAGGTTGTTGATATACTTCATAGTAACCAAAATCCTTTATTATGATACTATATTCATCACTACATACATTGTAGAAATATATAATGAGCAATAAATACATCAAAGAGATAAATATTCGGCAATAAATACACTACTGTTACATCTCCTACATGGCAGAAACAGCATATGACAAAAAAAAAATAATAATAAAGTGATAATGGAATGTAAGTAATTTTTTGTAGAAAATAAGGTGCTTTTACCTTGTACAGTTCAACCAGCACATTGTTAATAGATTCCTGCGTGTCATAGGGACAGAGATGACGAAAAGATTTGATCGCTTCAATTGCCTCATCAGATCGATTCAATTGTTTCATCACAATCGCCATGTCTTTCAAGGCACTATCAACTCGATCCCCAGCATTTATAGCAGCCCAGAAGAGGGATATGGCTTTGCTTGGATCCTTGTCTATCAACTGTATTTGAAGAATTGAAAATCACTAAAAACACATATAACAGTGAAAAGAAAGGAAACCTGATAATTCATTTCACATTAACCAAAAAGACTCCAGTTGGGCAGTTGGGTAATTTTTATACATGATAAATCTAGTAACTTTTATTAGAAATCTAAGATTATACATCAATAATCTTATTCTTAAAAATTTACCCAAGTCTTCCAAGCCCATTTAAACAGTGATAGAGACTAAATGTAAACAGAAATACCAATCAACTCAGAGATTAGATGCACAAGAACTTAACTTCCATAATTTAGTTTCTTTTTCCTTATCTTAACAAAGGGTTAATGACTTAATGCATACTCCTCCATTATTGCAAGAAAAATAATTCAAGATAATTTCCGTTACTTGTCTAAAAATTCTTGCTTTTCACGAAAAAAGAATTTCCAGGATAATCAATAAGAGAAAACCAATTGAATCAGCTTAAGATACATCCCAAAACACACAGACCAATAAACAAATTAGGGGGACAGTGGCTTATCTTGAAAAAGAACCAAACAAACACTGAACACCAAATTTACTAAAATCAAATCTCAGTCCAACAATGTAAAGGGTGCCCAAAAACCGAACAAATGCAAAATGCCTTACCTGAACTTGTTTGGCTCTGACGTACGGAGAATCCCCAGCAGGCACTTTATGCAGAACATGAAAATCACCATTGTTGGCAGGTGAGATTCTCTTCCTCTCCGACATTGGCGCCACCAGAGGGTGAGAAGGCCCTGACTTCCATGTTGGAGGCGGCGTCGAGAAGCCTCTTGTGTCAAAGTTCTTGTCTCTGGTCCACATTGCCTCCTGTTATGATCGGGAAAAACCCAGGAAAGACACTTTCTCGATAAAATCTTGAGACCCTTTTCTTGAATCACCAAGAAAGTGTTTTTGAGTTGTGGGAAAACCAATTTCACCTGAATGACAAATTGGAGGGTGCAAACAAGGGTGTGCGTGAGAGAGAGAGAGAGAGAGAGAGAGAGAGAGAGAGAGGAGGCGTGTCACTTTCTTGGGAAAATTTTCGGACCGGTTTCTTGAAAGAGCGTGAAAGTGTTTGAAGAGGGGAGAGGAAAACCAGTTAGTTTGTCCTGCCGGGAAATTGTGTATTTGATTATGGTTTTCGGTGAATTGGGTGAGAAAGTGAGAGAAATCACAGAGGAAGTGAAGAAAAAAGTAGAAAGGTGAGGGAAAGTGAATGAGAAAAGGTAGACGCAGGAAAGAAGAAAAACAAATAGCCGTTTTATTATATAATTACTAGCCGTTGGGGTTGGAGATGCATTCACGCGTGTGTTCGGCACGTGCAAACCTTAGTTTTTNCCGTTCAAACCTTTTTTTTTTTTTTTTTTTTTTTTTTTTTTTCTTTTCTTTTTGTGAAGCTTTTGTTGATAAGAAGCTGAAAAGTGGGAAAAAATATATATATTTTCACCGAAAAATATAAATTTATGTGCCCATTGCCTAATTCTCAATATTTGTTTACTAGATATGTTAAAAACAAAATCAACCATTATTATTTCAAAAATAAAAATAGTCTTTTTTGTAAGTAAAGAGTGATGCTCTCTGGACATGCATTATGAGCGCACTAATTATGGAGTGTTGCTTTAAAAGACAAATTAGTTCTCAATATGAACACAAAATTGATCATTTCGACGGCAAGACTCGCTCGTTATGCATTGCATGAAATGACTTCTCTTTGGATGACTTCTTTTATGTTTATATCATGGTACTTATGCATTTAATTTTATTTTGGTATGTTAATTTTTATTTTTTTGGTCGAAATTTTGGTATGTTAATGGATAAGATAAAATTGTTAGTATTTCAAATATTAGAGACTCCTTGAAAGAGGAGATCACAAGGAAAATGCCTATTGCATGATATTTTCTGGTAACGTACGCCTAGGCTTGAATAGACTGAAGTTGCCATTCATTGCCTTTCTTTTTCCTTTTTTTTTTTTTTTGTTTGTCTTTCAACTTTTAAATAATGCCAGTTAAGAAAAGCCAACAAAGCAAATATATATATAGAATTCAATTCTCCAAAACAGCATGACTTGAATGTAATACGAAGTTACGTATATACTTGATTAGTTGTATCTTGGAATATCTGATTTTTTTTTTTTTGGCCACTGGAATATCTGATTAAATTGTTGGTTACTTTCCATGTTTGTACGTCTAAGCAATTGTATTTGTATCTAACCTTTTTCACAAAAAAGCAAAGAAGAAAAGCTAGCAACCAAAGATGCATGAAAGCATATGATTAAAGACTTAAAAATATGAAAATGAAAATACAGCAATTGATTTATAATTTTGATTCACCAATGCTTGTAGCCATAAAGACAATTAAAGCAAATTACAGAAAAATTAAGGAACGTATATGCCACAAGTCACAACATAATGGCTTCTTGACATTAAGCGCTTTTGAATTAAGCCTACAAGCTGCATGCTTTTTCTTGATCAAAAACATCAGTTTTCACGACTTCAACTTCCGCCACCATATCAAACTCCTTCACCCCACAAGTCTCCGCCACTTGCACTGCGAACGTCTCTATCTCTGGCCCCACACACTCGCGCACCGACGCCTCAATGCCCACGCGCGCCAGGGCGTCGAGCACGCACGGTTGACGTAGCGTGGGCAGGGTTATTACGTGGGGAGGCACACCGAAGCAGTCGCTGGCCACCACTGGGGACACCACGTCATCGACCAAAGTGAGTGACGTGGACGACGACTCCGTCTTGGATGACTTGTCGTTGCTGCTGTCGTTGTTGCAATTAGTTTGGAGGAGTTGAAGTGTACCTCTGCCTCATGCGGATTTCGAGAGTGGCTGTCGTTTCGGGTGTTGGGTTGTCGTTCTTGAACGCGTACGTGTTAAGACTGTAGCTTATGGTGGACGCCATTGTTGGATTGAGAGAGAGGGAGAGCTAGAGTTTTAATTTTCAAGCGTTACAAGGAAATTAGTAGAAGTATTGGTGTGAAAAATTGAAAATAGGACAGCAATAGTTACAGGGATGCTAGCGAATGTACATTCCCTTTAGTCTTTAGTCTTTACCCGTTGTCCTGTAAATTAATATTAATTCCTGAATTTGGAAACCCAGATTTGTTAACTCTTTTGGCTTGGAAATTATGTAATTAGCTAGAAATAATTCCATCCAATTTGGAAACCTACCCATAGACAACCAAGTAGTGAACTACCCCTGCTCCACTTCTAAAAGCATTTTTAAGATGTTACTAATTTACTAAAATTATTAAAAAATGCTAATTAGATCACATTTTTAGATAAAGATTAGTTGACGATTTGATTCATCGTAATTAATGTATACTTATTATTTCAACTATTATGTTCAATTACATTAATTATTACGATCCACTATTTATTGATATATTGATTAATTACGTATCTTAATTAAATGATCAATTAATTAATGTGATAAAAAAACCGTAGTCTTTCAAGCATTATTTAAAATTGTTAGGTACATGACACGCATCGTGTTTACTACTAATTAGTACACATTTAGCATTCAGATTAGAATTTCAGCAAAAATTCACTCCAAATTGTCGCACCAAGCAAGGGTACATACGACTCTTTTCAATCTCTTAACGAAAGTTCAAAAAATAATTAAGATTTTAAAACTTGTAAAATTGTCAATAATATATTAGGATGTGTTTTTTCTACGAGTATTGTGAAAATGATTCTGCAATCAAATAGGACAACAATGGATCAACTATAAGTCTATAACTACAATGTGTATATTTTGTTAAGGAACTTATCATGTAAATTTTATCTATTAAAATATTCTAAACGGATCTATTTTTTCCTCCACCACCAGCATAAATGCATCTTCAAAAAAATATTGATAACAAATTTTTGAAAAAAAATTTCATTTATCTATATATATACACAAAATTGTTCATTTTGTCATCATGGTTGCTTGAGGACCATTGCATTGGTTCTGCAAACTAAGCTGATCTTGTTTGAAATCTGAGTTTGGTTTAATGAAGTCAAATTATGTGGAACTTTGTTCATGTAAGCAAATGATATCATCCACAAGAGACACTCAGATATATATATATATATATATATGAATCAAGATTGAGACAAAAATGACAAGAGTACTACTTTATCATTTTCATGGAGATTTTAGTACACACACTTCTAAAAATCTAACTCGCAAGCATAAACAAAGGGGTGGTATGAATTATCAGAAGCTCTTTTCCATGGAAATTTATCAATCTAAAATTTAGCCTGAAGTTCACTAATTATGGATTTGTCCACCTGGAAAGCCTTGGCCAGAACATCCTCTGAAATTGCTGGATTGGTTCCAAAAACAGAATTAGAAGTAGTGATGACTCCAGGGTTTTGGCTGCTCAAAGAAGAGAGTGAAACAGCATTTCCATTTCCCACATTTTGCTGGAAGTGAACCAGTCCAACTGGGAACACAAACACATCACCCTTGTTAAGGACCTTGGAGATGAGCTTGTTGTCAGGGTTGGAGGTCACAAACCCAACAGAGAGGTTGCCTTCTAGGACTGTTAGAATCTCGGTGGCGCGAGGATGAGTGTGGGGAGGGATAACACCCCATGGTGCATAGTCAATGCGAGCCAGCGAAATGCCAAGGGTGTTGAGTCCTGGAATTTGAGCCACATTCACTGGGGTGACTCTGCCACCAACAGGGTTTGAGGTGTTGCCAGGTATGTGAAGCCCTGAGAAGTAGAAATGCTCAGCCTGAGCTAGCTTGGAGTCCAAGCAAGGTAGACCATTCACTCTTGTCACTGTGATGCACAAACATAATTGACAAACCAACACAAAATTAGTTAAAGCATTGAAGGATTGAGTATGAATTAAAGCCTATTTTGGCATAAATGAACTGAGCATTTTGAGACCAACCTGAGCTAGTAGTGTCAGCAATGCAGAAATCTTGCAATGGACTAGGCTCAAAAGCAGTGACCACAGCACATGTCATGGCTAGCAAAGTCAGTAGCAAAATTTTGTTTGCCATCTTAAATTCTTAATGAAGTTAATTATGGCAGATGAAAAGTTGAAAGGATTGAGAGAGTGAGAGAGTAGAGAGCTGTGAAGCAATTGATGTACGAACTTGGTTATTTATAGAGAAGGTAGAAAGAAGTAGCTTGCCGGCCTTGCATAATAGACACTGGAAAAGCCTAGAACGTTTCAGTTAAAGCTAAATGTTAACAAAATTTGTTCAAAGAATTATTCCTCTCTTAATTTTTTATTCATTGTGATGTGAATAATATACTCATCAATTCATCATGCATATTTTAAACATATCAAACCAAAGCATCATGTTAAAACATCCGGGTCCAATTTACTTGACTAGGGTTCAAAGAACACATGTAAAAAATTTGTAAAGGCACCTCTTTCTTTTTGGTTAGAGACCCTGCTCCGGCTGGGGCTGATATGGTCAGATTATCATTAGTTATATTGCCTTCTCTTTGTCCATTTGCGATTCACCAAGACTAAGTCACAGTGAGAACGATGATTTCAAACGAATGAAAATGATCTTCATCTTTTTGTTTTGTTTTTTGGACTTAATTAATAGTGCCAACTCTATATTCTTTCATAGGCGAATTCAAACCATCAATCTTTTACTTGGTATGATGCAATTACTAGAGGTTATAGAGAAAAATGATTGATCAGATTAATACTTCATTTCATATAAGTAGCATAAGCTTTCTTATTTCACAACATTTGTCTTATAAACTTGCAATCTTCATACGAGAGAACCTTTTTTTAGTTGGGCTTGATTTTGAAATTTTCCATAGAATGTAGCTGTTAAATATATATATAAGCTATAAGTTCCATCGACATATTATTGGAGCTACATTTGTCACAACTCACAAGGAACTATTTTCCACAATTTTTATTTTGGTCAGATACATAGGTTTTCGGATTTAATTCTGACCAAAATGCAGGTAACCCAATTTCTTGCTTCATGCCTACACCCCACTGTTCTCCATCCTCTACAATTCTGTAGTCTGTACGCAAAGACGGTTTTATTTATTTATTATTATTATTATTTTTTTTTTTTTTTGCATTAAAAAAGACAAGGGAAGCCAAAGGGGAGAGGAAATTCAAAATTTTCTTTTATCACACCCACAAGCTTCATAATTCATATGCCAATTTAACACATTTGTTTTTAAATTTCTTTAAAACCTAAAATATAAAACAATTTAGAAAACCAAGATCAGCCATGCATACCCATAGAAGAAAATCTCTCATGCAACTCTGGAAATCTAGTATAATGTGTATTATGATGCTGCATATCATTAATTTGCAAGAGAACAGTTCTTGACCTATTGCTAGTTGATAGTTGATACTATAATATATATTTCCATTTAACTTTATCATGATGTTCTAAATCTGCAACCTTTGGAAGTTCATCTCCCTGAGGGTAGGGGTCCCCATTCAAAGACCAAAATCAGGGAAGCAAAACCTGGTTCTAAATCTGCACATCCACCAAACCGAGTTCTAAGTCAGCAAATAACTTCTTTCATGATTAAACTATGGTCACAAGAGGGCAGCAGCCAAAATCCAACCTCAGCTTCATGGGCTCTGAAAATGCTGCATGAGTGCCCTAATTTATCAGAGAGCAGATGTTGGCGTATCGCTACTACTCCATTCCCATATAACTTCGTAATGATGTCCTGAATCTGAAACCTCAGGAGGATGATCTTCCTGAGATATGGATCCCCTTTTAAAGACAGCAATTTGGGAAGCAAAACCTGGTTCTGTATCACCAGATCCACCAACCCCACTGAACTCAACACTGTAATTGTGCCTCACGGCCAAATCAGTTGCCCAGCAATTGAACTGCTCTCTCGTCCACTCAAACTTGTGGTCATGGTTACGAAATTTACAAGATTGTGATTGACTATTGTCATCAGGATCATCTTCTTGGCTTGATAAATTGGACCCCTGGAGTATCACATTGTATTCATAGTTTGGAGTAGAGACGATAAGAATCCTTGGACGAAAATAACTCAGTACAACATTGCCAAACAGATATGCTTGATCTTCCTCCATATGCTCTATTACCTATGATTTCCCAACGGAGGTCAGCAACAATGAAAACCAATTACTAAAGAAAGAGAACCCTCAAACTTGATTCCAGTGCAAACAGTTCATTTACAGGAGGTATAATCTGGTAAAAGTCATGGACAGTAATGGCAAGACTGTTTATTCACCCAATTCAAAAGCTACTGGACAGTTTGTAGTTTTCCAACATATTCAAGTTACATTGGTTCATTGGCACTGGTGGCAACAAATTTGATAACTCCAAAATTCTCTACCTTTTGAACATCTACATGAAAAGGATAAAGTTCAAACTTCTCTCTCTCTATAAGTATAAGTGAAGAAAATTTTTATTTCAATTTTCAAGAATCTTGTTTTCTTTAACCTGAATTTATTCCTACATTTTTAAGTCTGACCAACACAAGATTTCAGTCACATTTGCACATTTTGGACCATGCAAATACACATTGATAAGCATTATGTAGCATGTAGAATACAAGTCTTCAAGTTGTATCAAAAGGAAAAAGACGAACAGAAGAAAAAAAGAAGAAGGGAAAAGATGAGAACAGATCTACAAAGTGGCATGGTCAAAGTCAACTGCTAAGACTAAAAAAAAAAAAGAGGAAAGAAAACCTTAGACAAACTGGCGTAAATCAAAAGATAAAATGTAAAGTAAATAGAGTTTTTTTTTTTTCAGTGCAAAATAAATAACAATCCACATAGTAAAGACATGTCCAAAAATAGGTAAGAGATTACCTCTAAACAAGTGCCGATATCAAATCCACACAATCGAGAATCAAGAACTGTAATTGAACCATCATAAAGGATTGCAGATTTTAAGGCTGTACAGCGCATACTGGCATCTGAATTTGAGTTTAATTTGGAATGAAGTATCTGCAATGTTAACAGAAAATTAAGATTAATGGCTAAGGCAAATGGTTAACTAAACAAACTTTATGGCAGAAACTGACAAAGAACAAAATTTCAAATTTGCAAACACATGGAGGAGGTTCATCCAAACAAAGGATCCTTTTAAATCAAGTAAAACCACTATTAATGCTTGCAACCACGAATCAGAATCTTGCATTAACAAAGTGTATCACATATATCTACTGAGAAGGCAAGAGATGTCACACCCATTCCCTGAGTAGTTTGGCTATGCCAAGTTCTCAGGTGAAACAATCACCACCTAGCAACAATCTATCTGTATTGGTCCAGGCATCTATCATATATATAATATTACTTCCCATAATAAAAATTTAAATTAAGCAAAGAAGTACTCTAATGCAAAATTCAGAAGTTGTATTACGGTTCAGACCTTCGCCGCACGGGTAAGACTCTTTGGTGAAATATCAACTCCAGCAATTTTTTCCAGAGAAGTTGGATAATTCAATAAAGAATCCAACAAACTACCAGAGCCACATCCAAAGTCAACCTGAAAAAATTACAAAGGACATGAAACTGAATCTCTCACATATATAATTTAAAGTCAGAAGACAATAAGAACTCATTTACCAGAGTAGTGGCACAAGATTCTTTGATTTTTTGCACCGCATATTCCACACGCTGTTTTGAAAGTGGAGGGCTGAAAAGAGCCTGCTC
Organism: Dryas drummondii; assembly: GCA_003254865.1. Taxonomy (NCBI): domain Eukaryota; kingdom Viridiplantae; phylum Streptophyta; class Magnoliopsida; order Rosales; family Rosaceae; genus Dryas; species Dryas drummondii. The sequence goes on along the minus strand of QANW01001158.1, from coordinate 56,437 downwards.
CATTCTATCCTCCAGAGGTTCTGTTACCCGCAACAAAGTTATAGTGTACTCCAAGCAGCAGGTTTCTGAAGAACAGTAACACAAATGAAATGAATGGGCTGTTAGATCTCAGAACAAACACTTTCCAAAACAGTAACAAGAACAAGAACATAGGTTCAATTATTGTAAATCAATAACCAGGTTTTTTTTTCCCAGTAATAATTATCATTGCATGTCAAAATTGTCCAAACGAAACCCTTTTCGACCAATTTAGAGCAGCCGGAATAGAAAGATCATGCATAAAATTGTTTCTGATTATGACTATTGTGGTTACTGAAAAAACTTCTCATTCTCTACTCAGTGAAAATATTTTTTTTATAATTGACACGCAAATTTAGCGAAGTAAATGACTAAATCTTCAAACAATTGCATGCCGTAATTTTAATCAAGCCACATTATTGAGAGTTCATTTCTTGTAGTGACTAGCTCCTCTGAATCCCCCTCATAAGTTAAACATGGAAAATAAGCAACTCACTTGAAGACAATAAGGAAAGCATCCTTGCGGAATCATCAGCTGAAGCTAAAATCAACTCTGGAGGGGGCAAATCCATTCTGAAACAAGCAGACTGACCAACAGACATCTGCATGAGAACTGGCTCCAGATGTGGAATCACTGCTCCAGAGGATATCTCAAACTCAAAGTCATCACTACTTTCCAGAAGTTCTTTCATATGTCCGCTTTCAGTCACCAAAGATACAGAATAACTTACACATGATAAGGATCCATTAGATGGAAAAACACCAGAATCTGGACCGCCTATGTTTAGAGAACGAATTCCATGCCCAGGCAGAGTATATGGCACATTCTTCAGTTTGCCATCTTTAGTCTCATTATGCCAGGCATTATGAATAGGTCGAAACAGCATAAATGCTTCATTAATTTTTTGGTGGTCAAATCTGATGTTAAGGCTATCAGCAGAAGCATTTAGTCTCTCTAAAGGCATATTTGGGTCGCTAAAGTATACGTTTAACCATAACAGAACTTTCAAAGAAGCATTCTGGATGGAATCACTCTGCTTCTTAAAAGAATCTTTTGGAGAGCACTCTAAAATCAAATCCTGAAACTGAGAAAATATTTTTACTTCACATCTAAAGGTACCTCTGGATTCCACTGATTCCTTTGCACCAGCAGTAACAACACAGCCATTTGCATATTGTGTCTCTTTGACATCCAAGTCTGTCACTCTTAACTTCTTGTGTGATTTTGATGACTCAGATGATTCTTCTAGAGTGCTTGGAGTAGAGAAAACAGGCTCAGAAAGCCGGTGCTGACGGCAGAATGTACCAAGCACCTCCCTTGGAAAGGAACCCTTCCATTTTGCCTTTGTAGTATATGTCAAAGGTAACTCAGCTGTAAGTATTGCCCCTCTGGACAGCCTGTAAATTCCACTTGGTGTCTTGCCAATAACCAACCTGTAGACTTAGATTTAAGTATGACCAAATAATGCAATGTTGTACACTTTTTTACTAAATGATCAAGGAAAAGGGAGTAAAGTTCCTGTTTTGTATGTAATTTTCAAATTTGGCTTTGGAGTTTCTAAGATGTGGGACCCGTGTGCGACATTGGATGACTGCAAGTCTTGTACGGTTTCAAAGGTTGTCTTAGGAGTTAGGGGGCCTAGGTTAAATCAGTTTTTAGTTGGTCTTTAGTTGGATACAAATTGTGCAAATCAAGCACTGACAACACAAGAATACTTTTAAATTGAATATGGTAAAATGATTATTTCAATATAGCATAAGTTAGAAGAGACCTGTGATATGATTGCACGGATACATCTTCATAGAAAAGGTCTTTGGACCTCCATGTGTATCCGATAGATGCCAAAACAGCGTCACCACATATATCTTGGCCAGACAAGTAACTTGCTCTTGCATTCAACGATCCTTCAAAGTTACAAGCTTCTTTGGCATTTGGAAGATCTGAAAACATATCCAAGAGATATTGCTTGGGAGCAGGAAAGTACAGTCTTGTCTCAGAGGAAGCCTTACCTATAGGCCTGTCAAAGAATTTGTACCACACATTAGGCACAGACACTTACAGATGTAACAAACTATCCTCCCAGATATTTCCATGTTATTCCTTCCACGTACCTTGAGATAAAAACGTCAGCAGCTTCGAATAATCCAAGTTGTTTTGCAATAACATCCAGGAAATACCTAGAAGCTGAGACACTGAGGATTACTCTTTCTATAGACTTCTCTAGTGAACATGGTATTTTTATGGCTTCAAGCAAAATGACTTCTGAGGAGCTTGATTGCTGGATAGATGAGGACTCTATAATTTCTGAAGGGTATGGATTTTGCCTCCTAAGACAGAGCTCTCCCTCAGAAGTAGCAATAACTCCAGATAATCTAGCAGCAGCCCTCAAAACATATGATATAACCAATAAAGGATTTGACTCCACCTTAGGATCAAGGCATTTACACAGATTACAAAGTGTTGCATCAAAGAGCGCAATGACAGAAGCGGGAATCAGACCGGAAAGATCACCTTCTCTCTGCAAAGCTGCTCTTAAATGGCCACTGAGCGGATGAAGAGATGAAAGGAACTATAACAATGAAATATAGGAGAAAAGGTCAAAGTGATAACTCAAAAGGTTTCAATGTATAAATAATTACAGACACCTATGTTATAAAGCAATCAAGGTCAAGAAAACATTTATCATAGTATGCACTCTTTTTCCACATAACTGCAGCAAATTAACAAAAGAGAAATTACAAATAGAGAAGAAATTTAGAGAGAGAGAGAGAGAGAGAGAGAGAGAAAGAGAGAGGAAAACGACAGAGTAAACACAATAATTATGCATGTGTTACCACTGATAGATTTAGGAACAAAGTTTAACACACAAATGTGTTACAGCATTTATATTGAAGAATGACCAAAAGATAGAAAAGCAGCAAGAGCTTCCAAATTCAAGGTATAAAAATTAAAGGAAATAACAAGTCAAGAGATGCCCAATTAAGTGTAACGAAGTAATCAATGTATGAAGGTGCTCATCATATGATGATTTCAAAGAATGAAGGTACACAAACACACACACATATATACGTAGAAGAACATAATATTATATCATTAACTGTTTAATTTAGTGACTACCAACCTCATCTGAAAATAAGAAGTTGACACGAGAAACTAAATCATCCCATGATTCCTGCACAGAAGGGCTTTTTGTTGCAGGATGAATGCCTAGCTGCAGCAAACAGATTAATTAATTACTACCCATAATCATAAAATAAGAAAAACAAAAAAGTCATTTACAAGGCAGTAAACTAATATGAACGTAACAGATGGAAAACATCTAATTTAGGAAGCACATACGAAGACTTGTCTATTGTAAGTGTACAAGGACTATCTTTAGAATGAACATGGAGAAAATACTTAAGGAACCACTTAGTTGACAACACACAACTGCTAATGTCAAATCTTAATAAAGATATAAATAAATGAATAAATATAAGTTTTGAAAATTTTCTGATGAATGTTTAGTTGAGGTCTTTCGATGAAGGAGCATCCAAGTGGTAGGGAAGGAAATCCAAGGAGTTATGCGGTTAGCTAGTCTTACTACACAATGCCAAATTTGGATAAGTTTTTATAATAAAGAAAATGAAAATAAACAAAATATAAAAGATAAAATAGGAAAAGAAGTTTCCTTTAACAAGTAACAGAATTGGAGATGAGACAAGTGAGCTTTTATGTTAAAGTAGATTCACTTCATTGCATAAGCTAACTGGACAAACATAAGAGGAAACTTCCACGTGCTGGATCGATGACTGAAGGCTTTATCCAATTTCAGATAAAAGGAGCATAGCCATGCTAAGAAATGAAAGAAACATCTTTTATTTTCAATTATTTAAGAGACTTAAATGTTCCAGAAAATTAACATAACAAAGGAATTAGATGACTTATTAATTCATTGAATTTGAAACCATGTTAAAGCCTACATCTCTCAACACCTTTGAAGATGTAGCACATGAAAACCAACACGGTTGCCTCCTAATAATGGGAACAAAAACTCAAATATTGTAACCAAAAATTTATTTTTCATATCTGGCCTAAGATGAATCTCAGCGTAAGAGCATATTTGGCTGTCCAAAACAGGACAATCAGCCATGCTCCTCGTCAAACATTAAAACATCTTTACATAATTGACAAACGAACACATTCAATATAGACAAACCAAATATCCGAATTGAGATGGGTGATGTCCATGCAATAACCATAAGAAGATCAGACAAATAAATGAAGAAATTTCAGTTCTAATTATATCCGTTGGACATTGAACATAATTTCTATTATCTTTATTGAACATCACCATTCATGCGTGTGTCAATACCTGCAGCTATAGCTGGGTAATCAATCAAATAAAATATTATAGAAAAGAACACAAAACAAACCAAACCTTTTCTAAGGCCAATTCCGCAGCAGATTGCTCAGCATCCTTCTTCCTTTTAAAGGTTCCAGATACAACAGTAATTTCTGGAAGCTGCAAGGTACAGCGATAAAGGCAAGGGCCCTTTTGTATAATGGCCAACCCTGGGCATCCATTTTGAGTAGACTCATGCACTTCCTCTACTTTATAGCAGGCGTTGCTACCAAATTTTTTGTGTATAATAGCCTTAGGTGAGAAGGTAGTCTTTCGCACTGTGACCGATGAAGCTCCTTCAGTTCCCATCAGTACCCAACAGGTCTTCAACTATATAAGATATTAAACACGTTAGGTAGGATTTCCTGTATGCAATAAAAAATCAAGGTTATAATCCAGTATGGAAAATTTTAATATGTAATATTTGGCTCTTGATCGTTAGTCTTAAACAATCATCCAGAAGAAACGTTCTAGTTTGAACAAGAAACCCAAAATAGTGCAAGACTTTTGGATATGTTCAACCCAAGTGACAACTGACAAATTGCCAACAAAACTTGACAGATTAAAATAAAAGTTGATACAGTTGAGTAAGCTTAAAAAATTTTAATGCTGTCATTTTGAATGATCATCATATCAAAACCAACAACTTGACATTGAAAAAAAAAAAAAAACAAAACAAAATATTGTCCATCCTACAAAATATATCTAATGAAATAAGAATCCAGAATCCAGAACCCAAATTTCTTTTTTCTTTTTTTTTCATAATATTTAGTTGCTTGGTGATCATATAAGAAAGACCGTAAGTTCAAGTTTAAAAATAAAAAATAAAAAATTAACCTTTCAGCTAACTAATATGAAACAAAGCAATGTGCATTATGTGGTAAGCAATTAGAACAAAAAGTAGCTGAAAATTGAGCAAGAAAATTAATGGGTTTTTAAGCAAGAGACAAACCAAGCGAATTTGCACAGAAAAGCTAAGAAACAGGTGGGATTAGTTCAAAATTGAAGACAGGAAAGCAAGCCAAAATCAGAAAATCAATGGGAATTTTGTCAAACGGTGAAGAAAGCAATGGAAGGCAAGAGAGGGCAATATGATCAAAGGAAGAAGAAAAGCCCGTACCTTTCTACATTAGCATCGACAATGGGTGCGAGAGAGAGAGAGAGAGAGAGAGAGAGAGAGAGAGAGAGAGAGAGAGAGAATAGCAGCGAATGGCTTTTGGGGTTCTGCAGTATCTTACTATCTTGTACTGAAAGCTGAGTTCTTGTGTGTAGGGGCTTTTGGGGTTTCGGAATTTTTTTCGGGAGAAAAACGTATATATAAAGAGAAAGGAGGGAAAGGCTTGGGCATGAAACTTGTACATGCCCACATCGCAACGTGGGGTCAGGTTCTTTTTTGGTCTTGCCGTGCTTGCGAAGGATTTTTTTATGCTATTTTTTCTACACACAACTTTCATGTGCAGTGTTTTTTTGTTTTTTGTTTTGGTTTGTTGCATGTACAATTGTACTCCTAAAAACCTCATTAAGATTAGACTAACAATGGGTTTTTTTTCCTTTACTAACAATGGGGTTAACACAATAACTTAATAATAATAATAATAAATGTAGGATGGCTGGATTAGAAAGAAATTTTGTTGATAATGAAAAATATAGCTTTGAACCGTTTTAGCACTGCTTTTAAAATTGACAAAAGTGTTTTCAGATTAGTAAAAACATTTTTTATTGCATTTGACATAAATAAATAAAAATATTTCTAGATTATAAAAGCGTTTTTAAATGGTTTTTTGAAAAGCACATGTCAGGTACTTTCTTATGAAGCATTTTCAAGTACTTTTGCATGAAGCGTATGAATTTTTTATAAAAATTTGTATGTACTTATAAGTAGAAGTGTTTCCAACAAAAGTATTACTGATTATAAGTGCTTTTAAAAAGCAGTGTCAAACGGGTTAAATTCATTGGATTTCAACAAGCAGAAACAAACACCATCAGCATATATAGACAAGACGAGTTAAATTCATTGAAGCCTATGAAGTTGCATATATGTTGAGGTGCCAGTGCCACAACATGATGTTTCAGATTTCCAATATTTGGACATCTACAAGCACTTATTAACATATTATCACTCCTCAGTAGTCAAGCTAAATCTCATTCTTGCCGGAGTAATAATGACGGAAAACACAGGAGAAGTCCTTGGTTTCATGACCGTCCTTGCAGAGCTTTGTATATCTGCACAATATATCAGTACATCAGTCTATGGTGAAGAATTACTCAGTATTTGCATGCACAGATACACGTGTCCTGTCTTCCTCAATTTGACCTTTTTAATGCTCTGCATGTTTCCCACTTCTACCAGCGAATTTATATGGATTTGTTTGTATTTGCCTTTAAATTATTAATAATTACACAGTATGAAATGATGTATCAATGGAGATTTTGCCCTAGAATAACTTAAGTGGTAACAGAGTTGGATAAAGTGTTTAATAATATAATTTATCCATCAATTGTAATTGGATAGGAAAAATATGTGAGCCACAGACAGGTTCTGAAAGGAAAAGGGACTTACATCTCTTGTGCTTGGGATGTCAATGGGCATCTAAGACCAACCTCTTTGGCTGAAGTTGCACCAAGGTTTAGATCTTTAGCCTGCAATTTATAAAATACAATCATCAATTCTCATTTCAGTACCCTAACCCCAAGTGTTATGTAGAGGACCCCAAATCAGGCAAGTATCACAATATATTAAGGCCTGCAGAGACCAAAGAGAAAACTGTCCAATGGAAAAAAAAGAGTGCATTTCCGTGTGTGTGTGTGATTTCCTGGGTGACTATTGCACTTTGTATGCTAGCTCTTAAATGAGATACAGTTACCAATTCCATGTTAATTGAACAAACGGAATCTTCTATGCGGAAAACCATATATGGTAAATTAAAAATTGCCTCAGTTGAAAAGCATTATATAGTTTCCTAGTTTCACATCCCATCCATGTGGTGACCACAGGATCAGATGGCTACCTACCAATAAGGTGAAGACATGAGATGTTTGAGAGAGCACCTAACATTGAACAAATATTAACAACAATTTATTTGACAAACAGGATTAAACTAACTTACCATAAGTTTGGATGCGAACCCACCATCATAGTTCCTTGAAGAGGGCACCCCTTCCATCACTCCAGGAACTGGATTATAACTATCACTGTCATGCATGCCATATCCTCAGTGTTACGCATTAATAAACGATTAATAACTATCACTGTCATGGATGCTGTACGATTTAGATAACTACATACATGCAAGAATTCCATAAGCTACAATGTAAAGTGTATTCCAACAATACCTACTCCAACAGCGAGCGCTGGAAGAGTTGAATACTCTTGTCAGAGTACTGGCTGCAATTCCCAGAGACTGGCCAAGAGCAAGGGATTCTGAGACACCAAGCATACTAATAGCCATTGCCAAATTATTGCAGACCTTTGCTGCCTATATAGAAAACAGCTAAAGATGTCAAATACTCTGCAACAAATTTAGTTTGTCTAAGAATTAAGCATGAAATTTCACAATAAGCTGAAGATATTGTATTTTTGGTGCACTAAAGTATTTACAGGCAGCAGGAAATTTTATGCTCATGTATGTAAGCATGTATCGTTTTAAATCCTCTCTTAGCAGTTATCTGTATTTTCTAGTGTGCAACATGACATCCCAAGCACGATTAGGTAATTACCATAAAAGCAATATTAAGAATCTAAAGGAAAACCAATCAAGGTGGATTGTATTATAGCATTTCAGCTGAATTTAGTTTGGATGCAAATGTAATTGATCTATGTCCACCCATTTCCATGTGTGGATTGTGAGTTAGAGGGGAAAAGAACAAATTGGTGGTGACATGCAAAATGAGATACAGGTGGTTCTAACTTGCAACCATGTTACCACACAATCTGTGGAACTGGTTGGGAAAAACAACAAAGAATTGAATGCTATGAAATCAAGATAAGGGATATCAGCACGAAGAACCAAGAAAAATCAATGGATCACTGTGTTCCATCATCTCGATCACTGATTTAGGAGCTACACAGGCTCTATGTAAAAAGAAGTGAGAACTTACTGAACCATTTCCTGCTCCACCACAATAAACTGTGTTCTTGCCCATTGAAAGAAACAAGGATTTTGCTGCCAGATAAACTTCCTCAGAGCCACCAACCTGGAAACACGACATCTCTTGGTCATAACTCACAAGTTAGATATCACCAACCTAGGTTCCCCTCCTCACCCTGTAAAATCATATACCCCCCCCCCCCTCTATGTGCATACAATAACTAGGAACGACCAGAAGAAAACAACGGCAAGTAAATATACTAAACAACTGCTTAAAATTAGTGTCCCTGAGAGAAAGTTCATCATTGTACAAGTTTGGTATTGTAAATCTGATAGGTGTTCAAAAGAAGTGTGCCAGCTTCTGATGAAGTAAAAGTAGTAAATATTACTAAAGGAATAATACTGAAGAGTCCCCATTTAGGAATGCATGGTTTTCTCTCTTCAAGAGCACAACTACATCAGGCTTAAATCGATTGAATTTGGATGCCAAGACTGAAAATATACCATGAAAGTAAGAGTCCCAGATTCTGCAGCAAGAACACCTCCAGATACAGGAGCATCCAACATGGCAGGCTTCTTCAAATAATCTACATAAAATACATCAAACCATTCAGTAAAAAGATGATTAGAATTTAGACATAACTAACCCAAAATTTATGGATCAAGCTCACAGACATGACATAAATTATTAGACATATGTGAACTAAAGGATGGTACAAACATTCCCTTTATTAAATTTTCAAATATAGGATACATTTGAACTCAATTAAAGAAGGATTATCTATAATATTTTGGATAAACTACAAACTTTATTTTTCACATATATGCTTTTTCAAATAAATATTTCTTTAAAATATATTCTTTAACAAATGAAAGGACATCTTGCATTTTTCCAAAACCTCAACCATCTAATATTTAAGACCTAATAATGGAAGAAGGAGTAGAAGATGACAAATTGAAAAATTTAATGGCAGTCTGCTATTTTACCTTTCTTTTCCTGTAAAGTACAGTTAGATACATTGATAGAAAGCTTTCTCGATGTTTGTGGATCAATAGTGGATGAATCTATTAATAACCATGGTCGCAATTTCCCTCCATTAAGCAAACCATTTGGTCCAGTGTAAACATCAAAAACCTGCGAAAAAAAAAAAAAAAAAAAAAAAAAAAAAAAAAAAAAAAAAAAAAAAAAAAAGTGGCACATGTTGCAGTTTGTTTGGAAGTTGAACATATCAAAATTGCAAACTTATAGATCTTTAAAGGAAATTTTAGTAACACTTGGATTAAACTTCCCAGAATATAGAGCTGAAACTCACATGAGATGAGGAAGGCAGCATTGTGATTACCACATCACTAGCTTCTGCAACTTTAAAAGGTGTTTCTTTCGTTGCAACTCCCATGTCAGAGAACTTCTTCATAGCATTGCAGTTTCTTAAAAAAAAACAAAAGAACCAAAGTGCCATCATTACTTTACATTAAACAATGTGCATGGTAAACTTTCTATGAATATAACTGCCTGATTAGAAACCACCATAAAAGCCATGGTGATCCCCCTTTGTACATAAATATAACTGGGATTAGCGTTAACCCAAATATTTCATACTTAACATTACTCAGCAAAAAATATATTTGATTGAATGAGATTCAAACAGTTTGTAGAAAAGATATAAATACATTACATGTCATGAACAGCTACTCGGTATCCAGCCTTAATTAGATTATTTGCCATTCTGGATCCCATATTTCCCAGTCCTATAAACCCAACACTCTGCAATCCATCATTTAAATATTATAAATAAATTGATAGTATAATGTTTCAAAATAGAACCAATTGTAAAAACAAAAGTAATGAACGAGTCCACAAAATTTTCAAAAACCACATGTAAAAGCAAAATTCGAATTCCGAATCAATCAACAGAAGTTTGTGAAAAATCAAATACAAACTTGAATTCGGAATCAATCAACAGATTAGCATGATATAACCCAAAGCAGCCAGAAAATTTGCGGTTTCAGTTTGACAACTTTTTTCAAACACTTGCAATTTTACATCAAACACTTCCGTTTCTCGGTTCCTGCTCTGCAAGTTTATCCACGTTACCTCAATATGAAACGACGAGGCTTGTGCTGAATAAAATCTGCGTATCGGAGAAGACTGAAGAGGAAGAGAGATGTTTGAGGAAATGCACTTGGAAAGATGATGATGATGATAATGAAGTTGCAGTGATCTCGCTCTGTACAAGATTGCCATGCTTTGCGCTCTCACTCACTACATGCTAACAGTGGCAGTGCTTTGCATTTAACAAATCTCAAATGATATAATAATTCACTGCTTAGAGTTAGTGCTATACGTTTTGCTTGGAACCAAAGAACAAAAACAGGGAATCTTTGTCGTTGTTATTTATTTCCTTTGTTTTTTTATATCTTAAAAACCACGTCATTGTATTGTATTTGTATCAATCTGATGAATCATTTTCTTTGTCCTATCATTTTGTGGCCAAATCATCTATCCAAATTATTCGCTTACATTTATTTACATGCGGAAAACAGCTAAAATTTATTTTATACAACTAACATTATTATGTAGTATATCCAAGCATTATAATATGTAGATTAATTACATCACATGATAATATTTATACAAAATAAATGTTTGTAAATAAAAATTAATATTAAGCACTTCGAAATTATTTTTGTAAACATACACTTACCAAATTTTGTTTTCCAAATAATATGATAATTTTTTGTTTATCTAAATCTAAATTAACTCTAGATTTTATTTATTTTTAATAAATAAAAAATTGACATATATATAAATACATTATTTAGTAAAATTAGATGAATATGTCGTCTATTGGCAATGCCAAGCTTGGGGTTGAAGATGTCCTTATTTATGTTTGTAATTTTGTATTAAGCTTTTACATTGATGAATTGAACTTGATTAAAACGTTGGTGCAAGATTTCACATTTTTGGGGCATATATATTGATAGCCTACTGAGGCAACGCAATTCCCAATTCCTTGTCTTGGTGAATGCCATTATTTAGAAGTACTTAGAACCATGCACCAGCTTCAGCCCTGCTGTTCAGCATGTTTTCTTTTTGTAATGTATATATAAACCTGAACAACTTGGGATTCGAATTGTGGGCTGATAGCTAGTTCAAAGCGTTTTGTTGGGTTATCTCTTCATTTTCTATTAGACAACCAGAAAACACTTTTTTCGCGACTGGTAGACTTTGAAGCTCTTCCTTCCAACAAACCATTCTCTTGGAGAATGACTGGTACGGCCTCCAAACAGATATTAAGCAACGTGTATGCTGCTTTACAGACTCGATAGGCATACTCCTCTATCAACTTGAGCATATTTGTTTCTTTGGCCTTTAAATGGAAATATGTTACAAAGTGAATAGATGGAGGGCAAAAAGCACAGGGCATACTCAAATAACACTGCTGCCTATGGTTGCTTTGCTTTCTTAGCATATCATAGCATGCAATGGTAATTGCTTGAAAGTCATGCTCATATGGGCCATAACATAGATTTAATTTTTCCAAAGCCATTTGCAAGGCTTCTCTCCTATCACATTCTACATTAGGCCATTGCAAAAGGGTGGTGGTGGCTCATCATGGAAGTGACACAGTTTAAAATTTTGCATCCTTTGAAATATGCACCATTTTCATAATGGTGAATTCAATTAGCTGATACACACTAGAAAACCAAAAGATACAAAAGGGAGACCAATGAGAGATTAAATTCCCCCCCAAAAAAAGGAAAAAGTTCAGGTAAGTTAATTTAAGAACAAACTATATGGAAGAGAGATCCTCATATATAGTCTTGATACCTGGCCTCTCAGAAACAGATCGTATACATCGTAAAGATATTCCAAGGACCTCCTTCATTCCCTTCTCTGCTGCTGGATTTCCCATTTCTGTAACCAATGTAGCATCAAAACAATCTGAGCCACGACCTTCTGCTACCCTCAACCGCACCCAATCTGTCAAATCAACCCCTCCTCCTTCACCTGAAATCACATCACCAGCACACCTTCCAGTTAAAAGTTCCAACAAGATCACTCCAAAGGCATAGACATCAGACTTAAAGGAGGGCAGCGGCTTCTTGGAAGCAGCCAACTCTGGTGCACGGTAACCTAAGACACCAGCATCAAGAATCTGTTCAATGGTACCAGCTTGGGTCATGAGGCGGTGGAGGCAGTAATCAGCAACACGGGCATTCAGATCAGGCCCGTCCAACAGAATGTTTGATGCTTTAAGGTTACCGTGTGGAACAGCACGATCAAAATGGAGATAGTTCAGGCCACGTGCAACATCAACTGCAATTTTGAGCCTTTGAGCCCAGGTCAATGGTGGGCCCTTTCTTCCTGGTCGATCTGAAAATTATTTAGGCTCATCAGAATGAAATGAAGGTTACCCATATACAAAAAAATTCACATTCATACGAGTGACATAGGGGAAAAAATTTTCCTTCAGCAATCAAGAGATAAGCAGGACAAAGATCATAATACATGTCATGCATTCTTTTAAAAGGAAATTATTAGAGAAAAAGAAACTGTTTGTTCGATGCAATGTTTCTCCCCAGTTTCTTTTTGGATGAGAAATAAAAGGTAAAAACAAGAGATATATATATATATATAGGTTGAAGAGAGTGAAGGAAAACAGCTTTACCGTAAAGAAAGCTAGCAAGACTTCCAGGTGAGATATAATCTGAAAGAATAAGCTTCTCATGCTGTGTGGGGCCCCAATAGTACCCTCTCAAACCTACAACATTTGGATGCCTCATGTTTGCAAATTTTTTAGCCTCCTTAGCAAACTCCTTTTTCTGTTTTGCCACCCCTTCTCTCAACCACTTAACTGTCAAGAATAGCCCATTATCAAGTGTTGCCCTATAAGAAGTCCCATGGCTGCTTCTCCCCAAAACTTCAGCAGGAGCTCTTGACAGCTCCTCAGGTGTTAATGCAATTGCATCATCAAGAAAATGCAGCTCACCAACCAATCTATCTGGTGACCTCACATCCAGCCTTGCAAGGTTTTCTGCAGCGAATGAATCTCCAGACCCAGGTGACCAAGAGAAATGGCTGTGCTTTGAAGGGGAGAAGCCAGTTACAGTGGCAAGTTTTTCATCAGGGCTGATAATTTCAGATGATGATCCTTTCCGTGAAGCCACAAGATCCTCAGCTGAAACAACCAAAGCACCACCACTGTCCGTTCCATGAACACCAGAGGGTTTTGGTGGAGCATGTCTGTGGATGTCTTTGTTTGCAGTATGCTCTGATGGGATTCTCCTTGACATGCGGATGTAATGTATGAAGATAGCAAGCAGAAGAAGAATAAAGACAGCAACCACACATGAAACTATAATAATTACTTTGACAATTGTGTTGATTGGTTTCCTCTTTGAATTTTCAGCTTGAGAACCGTTTGATCCAGGAGGACCACTTGGAAAATGCAAACGTGAATTTCCCGGATAAAAGGAAGAACTTGGAAACTTTCTCAGATTTTCTGGGACATCCCCAGAAAGATCATTGTACGAAGCATTAAAACTTTCAAGACTGTTAGGCAAGTTGTTTGGCAGAGGGCCTGTAAAATGATTCTGTGATATGTCTAATGCGCTTACTGTACTCATGTCAATGATGGAAGTTGGCAGAGAGCCAGAAAAATTATTTCTCGCAATATTGAGCACTTTAAGCCCATTCAATGAACCAAATTGATCAGGAAAATAGCCACTAAGCCAGTTCTGAGAAAGATCAAGAACCTGAAGATTTGATTCACTAGACAAAGGAGATGAGAAGTTAATAGAGCCAGTGAGTAAATTATTATGAAGGTGGAGTTCTTTCAAAGTGGGCATTGTTAGCAACTCAGCTAGAACTGTTCCATCTAACTGGTTAGAACTGAGATCAAGGACGCTGATCTTTGGATACTGTGTCATAACACTTGCTATAGAACTACTCAGAGAATTGTGGGAGAGATTGAGATAATTTAAACGCAAAAATTGTGGGGTCACATCAGGGATGGGTCCTGTCAAATGATTTTGACTCAGATCAAGGAATTCAATGTTCCCCCATTTCACCATCCTGGTTAAATTTCCTTCAAATTGGTTATTCGATAGATCAAGAACAGCACAATTTCCCGTCAGCAATGGCAACTCACCAGTAATCCCATTTGAGGAGAGATTAAGGATGCGCAGAGTTGGTGATGTAATCATATTTATTTGTCCTGAGAGAGGAACTTCAAAGTGAGAGGCATACTAAAGCACACTAAGCAGGATAACTATAATAGAAGAAGCCACAGAGACCACTTTGTAAGTGAATGTAAAACAATTGGTTATCTTAACAAGGCAAATAGTAAAAGTAGTAGGCTGTAGAAGTACCTGAAAGATTGTTGCCACTCAAATCTAGTTCACTAAAAACCAGAGTATCTCCTTTTAAAAGGCCCATAGGAACAAATCCAGTAAACCTGTTGTTGCTGAGTTTGAGAACTTGAAGCACATAGACAAAATTAAATCCAGGCAATTCCCCTGACAGCTGGTTGTAGCTGAGATCCAACACCTTCAAGTTTTCAAATATCTGTAGCTCTTCCCCACTTACCAGTGACCCAGTGAGCTGGTTGTGGCTAAGATTCAAGTACTTAATAGTCTCAGAGAGGCGAGGTAGAAATTTCTGCTGCTGTGAACTAGAACTAGTAAACATATTGCCACTGAAATCAACATGACTGGCACTTGATAGCAGAAAAAATTCCACATCAAGATGACCATCAAGCATATTCCCATGCAAGTCAAGCACATCAAGACTTGAAATTAGCTCAAACCCCTTTGGTATTCTCTTGGTAAACCCATTTACAGATAGATTTAATGATACCAGATTTGACAGCTTTGTCAATGATGTCGGCAGCGGCCCAGAAAAGGAGTTGCAGTTCAAGTCCAACGACTGGATTGAGGAAAGCCCCGAAATTGAATCTGGAATAGAGCCTGAGAAGTTGTTACCACTCAATGACAGGTTCCGTAAGCTCCCTAACCTCCCAAATCCAGGTGGTAAAGACGATGAAAATAAATTGTTGGAGAGATCAAGATACTCGAGGCTTTTGAAGTCAGCTATATTGTCTGGAATTTTCCCTGTTATCGTATTGTTGGACATGGAAAGTCTCACTAGCTTTGTTAGATTTGAAAATACGCTCAAGTCCACATCCGCAGAGAGACTCAAATTATCAAGCACAACTCCAGCAACATTTCCACCATTACATACAACTCCATACCAAGAAGAAGGACAACCATCAAAGTCAATGGACTCATCATTCCAGGAATTGAGGACAAAACCAGTGGGATCATGCTTGATACCCTTCTTGAATTCAAGCAGAGCCAAAATATCCTGTGAGGGAAGCTGCCCCATGGCAGAAAGAAAAAGAAGCGACAGCACTAAAAGACGACAGAGCTTCATACTTGTCCTATTAATGGCTTCACCCAAGTGAAAGAAAAGCTAAGTGTTAGAACAAGAAGTAAAATTTAAAGCCTCTGCAACCAAAAAATTCAAGCAGGTCCAACAATATTTCAAGACAAATTACACTACAATACAGAACCCTGTTATCAATTTCAATATAATGATAATTATCTATCAATGTTGTGAAGGAATGGAGGTTTTGAGCTCTCGAAACACACAGTGAAAGAAACATAACTAATTTGCAATAAAAATAAATAAAAAAAAGGGTCCATGCAACAGTCATTCCCGAACATGAGTGACCACGAGTTCAGAAAGCAAAACAGAAAGTTAGAATCAAACATGCAACCAGAACCCCCATATGTTTATCAAAATAACATTTTTTCCAAAGAATAGACCAAATATTTAAAGTGCAGAACTTCAAGGGACCGGTTCTCCTCCCCAAAAGAAAATGATTTCACTGATATAGCACAGTTTCAGACTACACAGACTCAAATTAGTAAATGACAGAACAAACAACGCAAGCTGAGTCACCTTGAGAGAGATCTAACTACAGAAAATACAGCATTTTCCTACAAAGATTCCATTTTTACGAACAATGTGGTCCTGTACAAGCAATCCCTCTATAAAGACTCAAGCTTTGGAACAAACCATAACATGAAACTGCAACAAAATTACAAATGGGCTGGAACACCATACCTCTTCCACATTGCTTCACAGAGCTCAGTGCAATCAGCTACAACAAACCCATGAACAAACTGGAAGTGGGTCTTCAAAACTACCAACCAGGCTGCATTAAAGAAAGGGACCCAGAAGAATTTTAACCATAAGAACCCTAGAAAAAAAGTACCTTTGGCTTCTCAAACAGTCCAAAACCCTTTAACATTTCTTTAATGAAAGTAAAAACAAAACCTTAAAAAGGCAACACCTTTGTAGTCTTTTCTCTTTGCACTTTAAGAGGGGCATGTGAAGTCGGTATAGAAAAAACCAAATTGTTCTGCATTGGGTGATTAAACAAAAACCCTAGTTTTGTACCATCTTACTTCTTTTTAATGGGGGATTTGTGCTAGCAATTGAGAAAGTAAGCGGGAAAGTGTAAAGGGAATTTTTGGGTGTAATTTGGGGGATACCCGCCAAATTAAGGGACGGAATCTCTCACTTTCCTAGTGGACGTCAAAGGATTTATTAAATCCAGTTTAATGTTTTCACTTTTTGGGACTTTAAAAAGAGTCTGTAAAGGCGTGGAGGGTTGTGTGGGCAAGGCCACGTAGGACTGAGGACTCCACCACTGCCCCTTTGACCTGGTCACTCACTTCTTTCAAGTCCCAATAAGATACATGAGAGGTGGAGTAGGTGGACGCATAATGATAGGCTGTGGCAGTGGGACCCTTAGGTATTCCATCAGGGCCAAGCTGGTAATGACACGTAGCAAAGACATCTGAATAAGATTACTTCCTTTTGTTTTTGCAGCTGAATAAAAAACAAATTTAATATATGTACTGCAAGTCTGCAACTGCATTCTCTATCCAACTATATCAAAAATTTAAAATTAACCTCGAAAATTTATTTAATCATTATTTATTATCAAAAGGGCGGAACCGCGGAAGGTTTAAAAAAATATTACACTACAAAATAAAAAGATAAGGCAATTATAATTCCTGTTTAATTTAATCGATATGTGAATCTCACTCATCCAAATTTTACTCCCAAAATTGACACTATATACGTAGATGCATAGTCGCTATCTTGTGAGTCCACAGGTTGTGTGAGTTGTTGTGGGTATTTAGATCCAGAGGACCACAAGGAATCACAGAGCAGCAGATGGGCAAAGGCGATCCCAACTTGAAGATTGCATGCATTGTCCTCTCTTGGACAAAGCCAAACAAATTGTCAGTGCTCTGTGGTTTTATTACAACAGTAGAATCAGCAGATAAGGATAATAATTAATAGGAACATCCAACTGCAAAATGTTAATTCACTGTGCACATTAATTAATTTATTTATTTTTCACCCTAAGCAACAAGCATTAAGTGTGTTTGCCTTTCACTATCTGCAATTCAACACATGCCAAGGTAGGTCATACCAAGTAAACTCTTGCATTAACTATGTATGACCAGAGCCACAGGCCCACATGAGAATAGTATTGTGGTTAATCTGTTTTTTGGTTTTTTTGGTGAAAGTTAATTTTGTTTTTTTGGACGGATAAGAAATAAGTTAAATAACCGCAAAAATCAAACCCGCTAAAGTGTTTGGAAATCTCAATGCTCAATTGTGCAAACTTTATGGTTGATGGGTATGTTTCAGTAGTAACCAACAGCTTTCTACGATAGCTACTTGAAACTTTTGGAAGGATTGTAACTCAGTAATTACTATTTAGAGTATGTGCATCAACTTTAACTTAAGGTGTGCAAAAGGTAGATTATAGGTTAAAAATTGATGTAAGATTAAATAATAATAATAATAATAATAACCCTTAATATTCATAGAACAATTCGAATATGTGAAGCCAATTATTTTTCCTTTTAAACTCCAATTATTTTCTTGGATACCATATTTGGTTATAGCCTTATAGGGAAGCCAATTTAAGTTCTAATATCTATAATTGCCCCCACCAAGATACTCAACGCACTCTCTTTCTCAAAAACTTCTCTAATTTTTTCATTTCACTCTCATTTATTTATACTCTTTATTTTTCAAGCTCAAAAACATTATACAGATTTAAGTATCCCTCCCCCTCCTCACCCCAAAGCCATGGCCAGAAACCATGATATAAATTTAAACAAGAGACAACCCCAAAGCCATGGAAGGCTGTATCATTGATTCTTGTTATCATTCTGGTCCATGATATCTACACTATTTATATGAGAAAATCTAATTTAGAATATAATTTCAGATAAAGTGTGTTATGACTGCATTATCCATTCGCTCTCCACAAGTCTACAATCAACTCGGAACATATTTAAAGAGTGACAACTGAACTAGAAGAACAAAAAATTTTCCCGGAAAACACAAAACATGCTGTTACAGGTATTTTATCACTTTCACGATGCAAGTATACAATCATACGAATGAGCCATCACCCAAATTCTCTCTCAGAATCAGCAAATTTATAGATGCTGGAGATGTATAACTCACTTCTTCCCACCACCAGAAACATTAAACTTGAAAAATATTACATCTCCATCTTGGACCACGTAGGTCTTCCCCTCCTGTCTGTACTTACCAGCAGCCTAAGACAACAAAGGAAAAAAAATGAAATAAAATAGTAAGTTAAACCCATGATAATTCTTCCAAGAATAGAACAAATAGGTCCAAAACATCAGAGTGTCCTATTTAAAACTTATTACTTATTCCTTTAAAAATTTAAAGCCACTGACGCTAAATGCCATCGGGTGAACTATATGCCATCAACAAAATAAAATATACCATTTTTCTTCATATTCTAGTACACTAGGTTTAGGTGTCATTTCTCCTTTTCTAGTCACGTAGCTTTTAATCTAATGGTGACCAGTCAAGGTTGTTAAAAGGTGAACCTCAATTAGAAGGAATCTGGAGCAAGTAACTATTAATGACCTATGTAAAAGCCAGGCTACAAAATTAAGGAAAGTGGATTTGAGTCTTTTGCTCATGTATGATTCCGCCGAATGAGGGGTAAAGAGCCCAAAACCAAGGTAACTTGGCATCACAATCTTACTGATTCCGTAATCTCATCAGTCCTACCAACTTCAAATACTGGGCGATCTTTAGGACAATATGAAAAGACTTTGGGCCATCAAGGGTCAGGAATTCATAAGAGTGATTCTATGATTTGGATCATGATCTTGAAGACCATATCATGGAAACAATGTTATGATCAAGAAATAGTTTTAAAGCATATATACGACAATGTTCAGAGCACAGCACATACCTTAACAGCTGGCTCACTACCAAGTTCCTTCAGATCTTCAAATTTCATGACCTGTAAATTAAAAAAAATAAAAAAAGAACCCAAGTCAATGGACTTCAGAGATTCAGTACATCCTCTATACTCCAAACAGGCAGAAGCAGTGGTGATAGCATACAATAACGTGATAACAGTAATATAAAGGATAGTTATTTTAATGATTATTCCAAATTGAAAACAAGTGTAGGCACATTGCTAACAAGACTGTTTAATGAATTATTTCAGTACCAGTATCACCTTTATAATTTAGCTAAACTATACCTGTGCCCTCTGAATATCCAAAGGGTGTACAACTTCTTCGTAGCAACATTTTTGCAAAACCTATAGACAACACTTACTAGGAAAACTCCACTCATCAAAACCACACCAAACAGGCATGAATGGTGTTTCGACTTTCAAGCCTTCAACATAAGTCCATATATATAGCTGTAAGGTATCACACGAAGTTGGATATTACAGGGTCAAGAGAATGATAGCGGTTATTATTGCCCTTTGACAATACGTTGTACAAGGAATCATTTTGTTGATACATCTGATGATATTTCAGAAAAGAAGAACAGCATTCATGCCTAAGAAAATAATTTTCATTGTACATTTAAATTTGTTTCACTAATTTCTTTTTACATTCATAACTTGGAGGCTTCTCAAATGTTTATTTTTTTCTTTTATTTTCTAATGCGTGTGTTTAGAGATCCATTGAATTTCTTATATTTGTACTTCCTACACAGGAATTAGAGCTAGTAAAAATATTACTAAAAAGATTGAATATATGAGCTAGGAGCAACCTCAGCACAGATGAACCCTCTCTCGAAATCAGTATGGATGGTTCCAGCAGCTTGAGGAGCCTTGGTCTGCCGCCTAATTTGCCAGCATTTCACCTGCCAAAGGCAATAGCAGTTAGTAGACTAGGCTCAATCACATGGAAAAGTAGCTCATGCTAAAATTTAAGCCTAGATAAGCGGCACTATGTTTAACTTCAATTATAATAAAGGCTTAACCTTAAAACTTAACAATTCTAAACTTGATAGTGGTACTGAGTTAATTTCATGTCATTGTTTCCTATGTTGATAGAACCTATGGTTTGAGTAAGTAAATAGGACCAGATCCAAAAAGAAAACGAGTAAGCAAGTCGGACGAATGGAAAAAGGAGGAGTAAACTTGAATATTTTACCTCATCAGGGCCAGCCGTGAAAAAGTATATGAGATTAATCGCTGAAAATCCGGTCTTTACAATCTTGGAAAGGGCACTGTAGCAGAATTGATCCAGTCAGCATAGTTATTTGATACTACATATCTACTCTGTTCCTACACTGCAAAACTCTAAGGACTTATTGACAGTACATATGGACGCTAAGGAACTCCAACTACAAATGATTATACCGACATCAGAAAATTAAACTATATATGTAACCAAAGTATATAGGTAACTCAGGATAAAAGTAAATAGTCCACGGTTCAACCCACAGTAAAAGATTGCGAATGTTCACCTAAAATGGACAGTATCAACACAACATAAAAATGCAAAATAGGAAAAATTCCCTTTGAGGATAGCACAAAGAAGAAACGGTGCTGTGTGTCTGTGCATTGAAACAAATATACTTTTCTTCCAAGAAATAAATGCTTTTGAGTACCATTCCTTAATAAAATAAAGGAAGATGTACAGTCATTCATTCCTCATTGGCGCAACATATCAAAGGTTGAACTAACCTTTGTACCTTGTTCTCCTCACAATACTTTTCTGCTTCATCTGGTGACAAATCAGCAAGATTCCTTTCTAATGCGCAACTGAATGGAATAATTGGTTCACCTCCATGTTCCTGCACCCTATAACAAGGAAAGGACAATGTCGCCCTCAGTACAATGATTACTTTCAAGATGTAACTTATTTAGGCAGATTTTGCAGGAATAGATTAAAACAGAACTAATAAAACTAACTCCTTCGTAAACAGCTAAAATCAATCTATGATGTATAACCATGCATTTTCAGTATTTCATAGAAAAGACCTTTGCTTAGCTAACTTCTAGAATGAATCCTATAGGATAGGCTCATACAGACTTGTTCAAGTAAGGATGAATGGTAAGTCAAATGTGTGGAAATAGACAAGAATGTAAAGGTTAAACCAAAAAAGTTACAATTACACTTTCTTGTATGAACATACCTACCTACCTACCTACCTACACACACACACACACACACACAAGCACAAAAACACACAGTAAAACACATACACAAAGCAAGAGAGAGTGAATAGAGAGAATAAATATTTCAGAAAGTTGGTCATACCAAGCATGGATCTTTGGCAAGAACTTGTTCTTTTTCCTTTGGTAATCTTTCTCATTCATGTTAACCTGTAGAAATAATATAGATACAGATAAAGATCAAATCCTCATGCAGACACTTAAAACAGCTTAAAAAGAAAACCCAAGATTTGGAAGGCCAAAATGAAAGACTTGGTAGTAAGCGCTCAAAAAGGCTTGGTAGTAACAACATTTGTGAGATTTGACAGAATGACATTGTATAATCAAAATGTAGGAAATTGGAACTAGCAGTCAACCCATACGGATGGATATTGGTGACAGGCAACTTATACAGGTTCACCAATTTTTCTTTACAGAAGTACATAGGGTAATTATTTTCTATTTGAATTTCTGAAAACACAATCAATACTATAACTGTTTGGGTCTAATATTTTATTCAAATGTCCCACTGCAGCAAATTTTATTACTACCAAAAAACAGTACAGGACTAGTGGACCAGGAGTCTCCAAAAGAAAACATGATATTCTCACAAAAAGAACAAGTATAAAAGATCACTGATTTTTATAGGATGACCATAAGCAAGGATACTGATTATAAAGAATAGATTTAACATGCAACATGTACAGAGATATTACAAAGCCACCATGGTCATTGTTCTTGCAAGAGTGACATTACCAAGTAAACAACAGGCTTGGCCGTTAGCAATTGAAAGGTATTCAAGATCTCAACATCAGCAGCTTTCCACTCCCCTAGACGCACATCTTTTCCTTCCTCAAGCCATGCCTTGATCTGTAGATCCACGAACATTATTCATCATTAGTAAATAATTTTTAAAAAAAATACATCAGTAAATACCCCAAATATGTGCACGCTAGATCACCATTTTAGAGATGAAAGAATCAGAAAAATGCAATCATGAGAAGACAATAAATATAGATAAACACCCCCCCCCCAACTCGAATAAAAATCAAGCTGTGAAATTAAGGTATAGGTGAAGTCCCTTCCACTTTGGAAACCTAAAATGTGAACCTACCTCATTTTTTTACCTGATTTGTAATTTCCCCTCTCCCTTGTACATTTTATGACTATCATTTCTTAATACATAATTCCATCCCACTCATCGTACCCATACAAAATAAAAGGGTAGAAAGGGTAGAAATTAGAAGGCATCTATTGTTGCTAATGCCTCAAAGATACTTAATTAACTGTTGGGTCTCTGTTAAATGAACCAAAGGCACATCATTGTAAATATTAGAAAAAATACTTCCTTTTTTCATACAAAACACTATAACACAAAAGTTGTAAATCAATTAATCATGAGTTCATGATTAGTGCAATGTTGCTAATTATTGGAAAGTCTGGCTGCAGAAAATCTTTTGATGCTAGTCAAAACTCATTCAAATGGTATGCAATGCTTTTAACCAAGTTTCTTGCAGGAAATAAAAATATCAATGCATTCGCAACAACTTGTCATATCACGTCAGTACCAATATATAGAGTTCCCCTGAGCATGTAGAGGAAATTATAAATTTTAAAATCATAAGTATGACAAACCTAGTTCAAATACCAGAAGAACCATGAGTCCACCAATGTAAAAGCTTAGAGCAGTGGACAAGACATATGTAACAAGCCTTCCTTTTTTTTACAATATTCTGGGTACTTTAATTGATAACAGTAAAAAGTTATTAGGAATTTGAAAATAAGTACAAGACTACGATATACACAAAGAAAGGTTGCGCACGAAAGTCAAGAATATTAAAACTAAATCATATCCCATAACACAAACCTTTAGGCATAAATCATGCTCTACTTTTAACTGCTTGTCATTGCTCCTCTTCATGCTCTTTTCAAGATCCTCTATCCGCCTTTCCATGAATTCAATATCCTGAAAAACACAAGATATAGCTCTCTTAAAAATCTATATAGATGGATAAGTTGCAACTCTAAAGATAGAAATATCAACAAGCGCAATGAGATTATGAATTTGGGAAGTAGCAGTAAAACTTTTAGTGGAGCAACAGGGTTTATGAGCATCAAACCTCACAGACACAGTCACACAGAGGAAGAGAATCACAAAGATGATTTTACATAAAGACCAAAAACCTCAACCAAGGATCAACCATAGTTAGAAAACCATAGACAAGTGAAGCACACCTTTAGACGCAATTCTGCACTTATAACCTCTAAGTCCCTAACAGGATCCACAGTATCATCAACATGGATGATATCCGGATCTTCAAATGCACCTAAACAAAATGGTTAAAGAATATAGTGAATTTCCCATTAACAATACATTCAGTTAAGATAATTGAAAAGAAGACCATACAAGCAAAAAGCCCAAATAATTCCCAGGAGTTAACAGTCCTTTCTCCTTTGATCTTTACACAAGATCCCAACTAAGGGTGTGTCTGGCAGTGCTTTCAATAGTGTCCAAAGTGCTTCCAATTAACCAAACGCGTTTTATGTAACCATTGGATGATATAGATAATAGTGCTTTTTTATTGTTAGTGTTTCTGAATGAAGCACATGAGTTTTTAATGAAATTTTGTATGTGCTTCTAACAAAAGCATTACTCAATAAAAGCGCTTACAGAAACACTCCCAAACAAGCCATAAATGATCCCTTTTCCCCTCTCCACACCCTTCATCAACAAAATACCTTATTGATTTTTCAAAAACCTTTATCTACTTTGCCCAACATCCTGAAGATAGACATGAAATAAATAGGATACTAGTCAAGACTGACTAAATCTCAATAAGTCTCTCCTCAATTCTTCAAGTTACCATTACAATCACACGAATATAGTTTTGACAATCAAAGCAGTATGTCTTCTAAGAATCTAAGATAGCAACATTAAAGCATGTAATGCATTATAATAAAAACATCTTACGTAAAACATGAAAAATGCCATCAACAGCACGGATATGGGATAAGAAACTGTTTCCCAACCCTTGTCCTTCATGAGCACCTCGAACAAGTCCAGCTATATCATGGATTTCTAAAAAAGCTGAGACCTGTATATCAAAATCAATTTCACATATTAAGAAAGAGTTCAATAAATAATAACAATGTTAAATGCATAAATAATAAACTTGCCTACTTGGGCTTCGGCCCCCTTAGTACCAACAAAATATAACCTTGCCTACTGAATTAGAAACACAATTGCCTTTGTGCAAAATAATATTAAAATTCATACAAACATATTTGGTTGCAGAATTAGGTAATTAAAATTCTGGTTAGCAATCAAACAGGTAGATGGTCCCTTCCAATTTCAACCCCTACAAACCCCTCAACATTCATGCCCGTTGCCCATAATCTCAACTAAGAAGGGGGCATTAAACTTGGGGTCCTATTGTCAATGTCCACCCAGTATTTGAATTTTTCTTAGTTGGTTTTTTTCAACGTTAAAAGTTTTAAATTATGCCCTAGTTCTCTCTAAATTGTTGCTTCCATCTAGAGCATCTATTGCTTGACAGCCAACACTCGAGCAGGTTAAATGAAGGGAACAATGACTATGACATGCAACAGATGATAAGGATTAAAATGATGAAAAATATGTGAACAGAAATATAAACAATGATAATGAGATGCAAGAGATGGTAAGGATTAAGTGATGGAGATGCCAGCAACCACAATGAAGGGAACAATGATAGTACGATGCAAGAGACGGTAAGGATTAAAATGATGGAGGAGATGGCAGAAATGACAATGTTAAAGATATAAATAGAATGCAAAAGGTATGGGGAAATTGACCAGTCACCTAAGTGCTGATCGACGGCTAGACCCACATTTTGGAGGTTGAGTTTGCATTGGGACAATTTGGAATGTGCGTGAAGGATTGTGTTTGCAAAAATAGGTCTAACAAGAATCAACAGTCTGAATGGCAACACAAGCAGGCAGCCCACCATATATCATGATTTATAAGAATTATCATAATTTTAAAGATACCAAAACTACAGCTACGAGCCAGCCAAATCTGATCTCAGGAGTTACCGAAAAACCATAGAAAATAAAGCAAGAGATGCGAAACAATACTTGCAAACAGTTCATATTAGCTGTCCAAATAAGAACCAACCTAAAAAAACCATAGCATTAAGCCTTCCAACATAGATTGAATCGTCTATACAGCAGTTATATATACCCTTAGAAGCCTGAATCGAAGCCTTTGGAAAAATAAGAGACAAACCTCGCTTTTCGGCTTGTATAATTGGCAAAGCCAGTCAAATCGCTCATCAGGAATATTGACTCGGGCTTCATTGGGTTCAATTGTGCAGAAAGGGAAGTTCTCAGCAGGTATTGACAACTTTGTGAGAGTGTTAAAAAGAGTAGATTTTCCAACATTCGGCAATCCAACCTAACCAAACCAAACCAAAAGCTTAGATTACAATCATTCCATCATTTGCAAAAATTTATGTGAACTTGCAAATACAACAGCAAGAATACAAAAATTAAGATCGCATTACAGTTCAACCCAATAATTCCATATTTCGTGTAAAATATCAAATTTAACCCAAACTTTAGAGATAAACTTTTATAATCGTTCCATACAATGATGCTCCACTTTAAAAACAAATAAATGAATAAATCTTTTAAAAATTTGAACATGCATAGAATGCATACTAACTATAGAAATTAAACGGGCATTACAGCTCAACCCAAAAATTAATATATAGAGTTCGCATCACTCAATTGTCCAACACGCTAATGAAGTAAATTGAACCAATTAGATACAAAATTGCTTATTAGTGAACCGAAAGAAGTAGTGGTGTCAGATAGTATATGAATCCACAACACATGAATTAATTCAACATGTTCTAGTTTTCTGGGAAACCAAACAGAAAATAACTGGGAAAATATAATCAGCAAACAGCGATATAAGCTTACAATCCCAATCTTAAGGTGAGACGAGAATCGGCCAAGGATGGCTCGCTCAGCTGGTGCTTCCTTGGCTTTTGCAGATTTGGGAGGCATTTTCTGAGCAAAAGACCGAGGCGAAGTGAACCACTGAGGAGTTTCTAGGGTTTTGTACGGAGTGAGGTGCTGGTGTGGTTTAAGGAGGAGAAGAGAGTGAGAGTGTTCAGTTTTCCGTTCTGAGCTGTTTTATACCCAACGGTTCGAACCCTAGTGAGCTATTGAGGACGCACTCGAGTTAGCCCAACGCACTGGCGGCACTGCTCAGTCTCACCTCCTATTTATTTTCCATACCCTCTTAAAATATATAAATAAATAAACTACACTATTTCACCATAAATAAATTATTTTTTGGTATATTAAAGAGAATCCAACCATTCATGGCCAAAAAAAAAAAAAAAGAGAATCCAACCATTCATGGCCAAAAAAAAAAAAAAAGAGAATCCAACCATAAACTTAGTTTAATCCTGACATTTATCTCATCCATCTCATCACTTGAAATTTAAATCCTGGGTAATTCAATTCACATCTAAATTAAATGGCTTTAAAGTTTAAAATAAATAAATAAACTTTACACTATTTCAGTCTTGAAGAATCTTTCTTCTTTGTATCATAATTTAAAAAATAAAAATTATTACCTAGCTATCAGCTAAACAATTTTAAGACTGAAATATCACACATTAAAAAAATAGAACAGTGTTGAAATTGTATATAAGTGGCTGGGCATCCTTTTCTTATAAGTTAGTTTTCAATATGAAGTTTATGGTTTCTTTATCAATTGGTATCAGACTCTGATTTACCAAGCAATTATGCCAGATTTTATGAAATTAGTGACCTATAGGCTTGATTAAAATTACATGAATATTATGTACGAGTATAATATTAAGTCATTAAATACTAACATATAAGTAAAAACTGCCTAAAAAATGAAATGATTATCATTGAACCTATGTCCATAGAGTGAACTTATTATAATTCAAACATCCAACATTGAAAAAATAGAACATCTTAGAATAGTATACAAGTCTTTGAGCACCAACTTTTAAGAGTAAGTTATACACATGGATTCCGACAAGAAGGAGAAGAGAGGAAGGGTGAAATGAAGTTTTGTAATCTTATAATTCGAAGAGATAAAATGAGAATTAATAGTGGGTGGGATTTTAACTAATTTTTGTTCCATAGGCTCATTTATGTCGAGTGAGTTTCTATATTGGGCCTATGGCTCCATTTGTAAACCGAACAGGCCAACCCAAACAACAGTGGAGCTTGGATTTTACATCACAGACAGGATCGCATTACGTAAAAGATCTTATACACGAATGAAGGGCTGAGATCGGTCAAAACCAGAACATGCGTATCATCTTCCTATTCGAAGCTCTATCTGGGAAATCGAACGACGTCGGCTCATGAGATAGAATCTTACAAGAGAGAAGAGAAGAAGAAGAAGAGCCTGACACAGAGAAATAGATATACAGAGATTTTTCAATCAAAATATTCTCTCACACCCTTGATCGTTATCAATAGCAAAATAAAACAGAGACATATATACACACACACGTATTTTCATTCGATTGTTTGAGTTATTCTCGGAATCAAGGATTTGGAATCGCTGGTCCGGCAAGGGCTGGCCTTCGTTGATGCAATCACGGCTCTAAGAAAAGCAAGTCGCTGTAGTATTAAGATTTCAAGGTGCAGAGAATGCATGGAAGCTTCCCCTAAGTCGTTGTTGATTGCATGCCCGTCGTTTCACGGTGGTCGTGGTGCCCTACCTTCGGCCGGTGGGCATCCCTCCGATCTCACCTTCCTCGCCGGCGGCGGCTGCTGCTGCTGCTAAAACCCACTACCGCCACCCAACTTCCCCTTCTGGGTTTTCTCTCAGCTTGCAAATACTTCAATTTTAGCCATGGTTACTGTCCAGCAGCTTCAGGATGACAATTTGTCCTCACAATGCCATCCATTTTGTTTGAAAGGTTTGTACTTTTTTGATTGATTGCTTTGAAAGGTTTGTAATTTTTTGATTGATTGTCATTGGGTCATTGTGCTTTGCTTTGGAGTTTTGGAGAGTTTTTTATTTTTCTCATGTTTATATTGTTCATTTACTGAGTTGGTCGCTCTATAGCATCATCAGGACTTAAAATTATAATACTTTTATCTTTCCAATAGCTTGTTTTGAGTATTAAAGGAATTTTCTCAGGTATGAGGATCCCTCTTTACCGCTTTGGAAGCAAGTCTCTCTTGGAAAACGGTTCCGTTGGACAAATTTCATGCATCCCTGAAGAAGAAGAAGAAGAACAAAGTTTGTTAGATTCTATTCTTCTTGCGCAGGTATGTAACAAAACAATTTACAACCTTGATACTAATAGATTTCGGCCCTTGACTTATATGCTTGTTCCTAACTTGCAGTGGGAAGATCGAATGTGGAAAGGTCTGTTCAAATATGATGTGACAACCTCTGAAATTAAGGTCTTTGTTGTTGCATAGTTTGATGTTTCTTTAGCGTAGATAATTGAAGGCACTTATAGCTCTGGATACTTCATGGCTTATGCAGGTTGTTGGTGGCAGGAAAAAGTTTATTGCTCAGTTTAATGAAGGATGGAGTATGGATTATATGCCAAAGCTGGGCAAGAAGAACAAAATCTGCCACCAAGATGTGTTTGAGTTTAGTTGGATGGCACGCAGTGAGGAGTTACTCTTTTGTGTTGCAATTGGTGAAAAGTCAAACCCTGAGCTTATTCTTTCAGCTGCTGTTCCTGACTGTGCCTTATTGGTTACTATCAATGTAAGGCAGTGAGTTATTTATATTTGGTACCATGAAACTGGCTCCCCTGTGGAATTTGGCCATTTACGGATTTACCTAGGTAAGAAGTAATGACGCTTAGCTTATTTTTCAGGCATTCCCTGTGGAATATGGCCATGTCTTTCTGGTACCACATAGCTCTAACACTCTTTACCAGTTCCTGGATGCAAGATCATTGGAACTGGCTCTGCGCGTTGCTGTTGAAGTAAATAATTGTTCTTTTCGCCTGTTCTATGACTATTCACCTAGTGCTTCTCATGTATATTTCCAGGTATGGAATTCCTTATACTGCTTTTCTTCACTTTGTGCAATTCAGATTTAAATTGGGACTTAGATGTCACTTTGGTTTGATAAAATCTGGTGGCTTTTCTATTTTTGGTTTGTTTGTGTGGTGTTGCTCAAGAAAGCTGTATATGTTGATGATTGCTTGTTTCCTTTCTGCTAACACAAGGAAGAATAGACTAATGAGAATTGGAGAGCTGTTCATCTTTGATGGTTTAAACTTCAAATAAACTCAAAAAGGCGATTGTCTATGGCAGTAGTGGATCTGAAATTTATGATAAAAGTTACCGATTAAATTTATCTGTAATTTTGATTGATCCAATTGTTTGAATTTCTTTTGTTCACATAGCTGGTTCTGATCTTTAGGGAATGGATGGCTTCCTTATTTGCGTATGTTAAGGTCCCTTCATGGCAATATATGGCTTTTTTATTTGAGACCACATGCTTAGTGCCACATATAAAGAGATACGTGTTATATTCTTGGGTGAGCTGAAGTGTTTTAGTTGCCTGTGTTACAAATATGGCAACATCAAAGCATTACTTGTCAATACACTATACTGTTAAAAAAGTTTATGTTCAAAGATATAGAAGTTTGATGTATAGCATTTCATCTTTTGACAAATATGCGTTTATATCTCATATCAAAATTTCATTCTTGTTCTTGCCAATAAATTGAAGATTCATTTGTCTGCAGGCCTGTTACCTTCAAATCCCTTTACCTGTTGAGTTCATGCCTTTTGATACATTTTTTGGCAATGGGAAAGAGGGGATGCGCATCTCTTCTGTTGCAGATTACCCCATTAAGACCCTCGTATTTGAGAGCAACCACTTAGAGATGGTGATGGAGGTTCTTGCGGAGATATGTTCATGTTTACAGGGAATGCTCGTTTCATATAATCTGCTGATATCTGATCATGGCACAAGGATATTTTTATTTTTTCAGGTAAATGGCATATGGTTTTATTTTTAGCTAAAAACATTATCCATGCCATTTATTGTCCGTGTCCAGTTCTGTAACTTATTGTGGTAGGAGTACAGCATGTACTTTGTAGCTTTGCCTGTTTATGTGTGGAGATGCTTTTTCGTCTATAAGCATTGTTAATTGATTATCTTTATTGATAAATATGTCCATAAATATGCCCTTCATGTTAAGTTTGATGACTCACCTAGAGAATCTAATTTACTTTCTGCGGGTTACACATTTGATTTGCATACTTAATGGGAATTTATTTTATGCAGCTACAGACATCAAAAACCTCTTGTACCCTTTCAGCTTGGGAGTGCGGGGGATACTTCTTGTTTAAATCAAGGTCTGAATTTGATCAAGCTACTGAGCAGGCTCTGCTAAAACAGCTAAGTACCATCTCCCTTGATGATAAGGGTTTCCAAGCGGTGAAGCTGCTCTGTTGCAGCATTGCAAGTAAGTTCGCTGCTTGAATTTGGGAGCTCTGATGACTGTAAAGCATGACAAACATGCTGCTAATGGAATATTATGATTTGTTTAGGTACTTTTTGTTTGATGTAATCTTGTTCAGATGTGTACAAGAGTAGCTTTTGTTTACCCCCTTTAAACTGCTTATTGAGCGTTATGGGGCTGGAACTAATTGATTATTGTTGGTATCTTTTGGATTATGGTAATGACAAGCATACCTTCATTATTGGATAATGATAAATGGAATCAAACAAATTTTTGATTCTTAATTATCTATCTTAGCCACCAAGCAGTGCATACATCTGTGATCTGGATGAAATGGTATATTTTTGTGTAATAAATTTAAACTAGTGATGGATAAGATGATTCAGGAAACATAATTTCATTGCTTCAGAAACTCTCTCTCTGCTAACTCACGAGTTGTCTTTCTGTATAGACACTCAGCAAGTACAGATTTTCCTTTTTGGTAAAAACTTCAGCCTGTCCAAGAAGATCATAAAATGGCATCTTTTGAGAAACAATAAAGACTAATTGTTATTGAATATTGATAATGTGAGAAAAGGTGTGAGAAATAACTTGTAGCATTTAATTGATTTACATATTCTTAATGAATACCAACCTTGATATCTGCAACGGTTTCCGACTTTCTGTTCAAAAGTGCTGCTTTTCAACTCTTCTGCTCTTTGTTATAGCATGTGTTTACGCCATTGACGTTTCTGAACAAACTTTTTGGATACTTGATGATATAATAGTTATATACGGTAGGAAATGAGTAATTTTTCTACATGGTAAGTAACAGAACAAAGTCCAAAGCAATTGCCGCAAAACCTCAGAAAGTAGCTAAGTGATTAGGCTGTGAGAACTCTCAAAATATATGGCCAATAAGGCAACTGAATATAGCACGCTAGATTACAATGAACGATTTGAAGCCTACAACGATATTACAACAGAAAACTTCAAGTTCATATAGAATTAAGTAAAACAAATTGAAAGAATCTATAAAATTATAATGCAATATAATGAATACAATTTCTCTTCCTCACTGGTCATGCATCTGAACTCCCATCTGTAGATTCATTTTTATTTTTTTTTTATCAAACAACATTGGGGGAGGTGAATGCTCTTAACCACTAGAGCTACAAAGCACCCGCATCTGTAGATTCAGTGAATCCTCTTGTCGTAGACTTCCCGGTGCAACCGGTTTCTAAGTCTAAACTCAGAGGTCCTTGCCTCTCTTCTGCTTCTCCCTCAACTAGACCCCCAGAAGCCTCCTGACTACTAGTCAAAGAATTTTCTCCAGCATTGGTACGCATCCAAGCTTCATGGAGTTGCAAGACATACTCCAAGTGCCATAGAACTTCCCCCATTGTTGGCCGGCTCTTCCCCTCATCAGCAAGACATTTTTCTGCTATCTCCCCAAATTTATCCAGTGACTCTGGACAATAGTTTCCTTCAAGACGAGGATCGATGATGGTTTCAAGTGACCTCTGCCGTTGCCACCTCATTGCCCATTCTGCAAGATTGATCTGATCTTTTGGCAGGGTTGGGTTTATAACAGGCCGAGCACAGACAGCTTCAAACAACACTACACCAAAAGAGTAGACATCAGATTTCTCTGTCAAGTGCTGTCGTCGAAAGTATTCAGGGTCAAGATATCCAAAGCTTCCTTTAACTGCAGTACTAACATGGGTATGGTCCAAAGCAGGACCAGTTTTAGACAATCCAAAGTCAGACATTTTTGCTACAAAATTTTCATCTAGCAGTATGTTGGTTGTCTTAACATCCCTGTGGATTATCCCCCTATCTGCTCCAGTATGAAGGTAATGGAGTCCTCGTGCAGCACCAATGCACGCTTCTACTCGTTGCTTCCAAGTCAACGGTGGGAGATCACTCCCAAAGAGATGACTTCTAAGCGTCCCATTTGCCATATACTCATAGACCAAGATCATCTCATTTTGTTCTTCACAGAATCCAATCAGGGAGACCAAATGCCTATGCCTAAGCTTCGAAAGCATCTCAATCTCTGTCTCAAATTCAGCCAGGCCTTGCTCAGATTGGGGGTTGGCTCGCTTGATTGCTACAAGAGTGCCATCATCAATCTCCCCTTTGTACACCTTACCAAAGCCTCCAAGTCCAATCACTAAACTTTCATCAAAATTATTAGTTGCTGAACGAATCTCTGCTAACATGAACCGCTTGCCAGCTCTAATAGAGGCCACAGAACCATATGGATTCTGACTTCCTGCTGATCCCTTGGCATTGGGAGTGCTGTTTAGAATGGAACCATGAAGGAATAATGGCCTCCACCCTGGGGAGTTGTTTTTGGTGTCACTTGGTTTTGCTCTCCGTCTATTGAAGAAACAAAAAATGAGAGTGGCAAGAATGGCAACAGAAGCTATACCTGCTCCAATTCCAACCCAAAGAATTGGAGTTTTTGAACTCCTTGATGAATTTACACCTGAATCATATCTCTCCACATAAGCAAGATTCCCATTTCTACTGATCTTGAAAATCTCCAAGCCATTCAAGAGAGCATCAGTTCCTGCAGCCCCAGCTGTTGTGTCAGGACCCAATTGAATCCATAGTGTGTTGACTCTCGGAGACACCATATCAAAAAAATCCTGATGATATGCTTTGTTCATCCCTCCTGCTCGGACAAAGACGTTGAAATTATCTGCTGCAGTCCTGTTGTTTATGTAGATTTTGAAAATCCTCTGGTTTGCCTTGTCATAAACTAGCTCACAGAAATGTAGTCGAATTAAATAATCGAAATTAGGATCCACCCCAAATTTCCATGACATGTTGAACCTTTTCTCCAAGACTTCAGTGTTGGACATGGTTCTTGCACTTTCATACACAAGAAGAGGAGCCACTGACAATTCATTCATAGACGAATAGGTGATGTTAGAACTGTTATTTATTTGTAAACCAGCATTTGCTGTGATCATGTAGCTAGAATCCACTTCCCATGTTCTCCAAAGATCTGAATCCTGACTGGGATCAATTTCAGAACCCCCAACATTCAACCTATACATGGTTTCAATTCCTTGCCAACTTATATTCTGATTAGCACCATTTCCACCCACTTTACTAGCTGCTCCTGCAAAGAGTGTATCTACAGCTGGAACAATTTCGATTGCATTTATAAATCCATATGACCCCTTATCTGGGATGAACTCAATGACAAGTACATCCAAATTGATGGCCAAAATGTATTCCTTAATCAATGAAGCAGTTGAATTGCTTCCTGAACTCTGCAAGTACGTATTCTTGTGTGATATCTCACCGGGAACATTGAATTCCGACACCAGTTTCAGACCATTTGCCACAACTCCAAATGAAGATTCATTTACATTGTAACTATCAAAGGAGAAAGGACTGAAATGGAGCCTAACAAAATAGTTCCCCTTAATACCTTGGAATGTGTAGTTGAAGCCATCAATGAATATTCGAGCTGTTTTGTAGAGCGGCCCATATGTTGAA
This sequence comes from Dryas drummondii, assembly GCA_003254865.1. NCBI lineage: Eukaryota > Viridiplantae > Streptophyta > Magnoliopsida > Rosales > Rosaceae > Dryas > Dryas drummondii. The sequence continues at coordinate 21,404 of QANW01001158.1, read as the reverse complement.
TCAATGGTGGATGCAGCAATGCCAGTGGAACTGAGGGAGAGGTTGTTGTTAGGGGCTGAATCACCAACCCATTTCCTACCACTCACAGTTACACTGGAATTTGTACCACAGTTTACCAGAAAAGACTTTGGTTGAGCTTCTCCAGTCCTTAAAAATGCAAAGACCATCACCAGAAAAAGCAGTCCAAAGAACTCCCTGCCTAGGACCGCCATCACCAATTTGTGCAAGAGTTTTTTTTTTGGTGCTTATCAAGAAAAGAAGGAAATGGTCCCTAAGGAAAAACAAGAACCAACCCAATATCAACCAAGCACAATTTGTACTAAAGCATGGAAAACCAACTCTTAAATGACATGAAGGGCATCATCTTCGAGAATCTTGACCTGGGTTTCCAGTTACCAAAGCCACATAAGAAAAACACTCAGATAACAACACAAGTTTGTAGGTGTCTCAATTCAATAACTTGAAGAACATTCATGCTCTAGCAGAAACATCAAGTTACCTTCATCACTCATCTTTGCATTTGGAGAAAGACTGGTTTTTGAAAACCCACCTGCAACTTTTTCTTGTACTAATCTCTCAGAAATCCACACACCCAATTAGCTATTAGATCTGAAGCAAGAAGATATTCAAGATTTGGGGCAAAGGGGGATAGCAAAAGATTGCAAAGATGACAAATTTTTTTCACCAGTGAGACTCAAAATCAAGAAAACAGGGGGGAAGGAAAAAGAAAGAACTTCAAAAAGGATTGTGCTTCTGAAATGGGGTTCTCTCTGAATAAGGTAAAATAAGAAAAAGGAACATGGGTTGTTGTTGGAAACAGATTGGAAAAGTTCATTTCATCTTGCTTTGTCTTGTATCTTTCCAAAAGAGCCAAGAATCTGATAAATGACAGCATTAAATTTGCACCTTTATTAATTATGGTTCTATACTTCTATTGTAACTGCTGTAACAGGTGGTGTTTTCTTTAGAGGGTTGCTATTTGCACACCTTTTTTTTTCTTTTTGCACACCCTTTTTCTCTTTTTTTCTCCTACACACTCCACACACTTACTTCAAATTCAAAATCTCTCAACACACACCCTACCCATTACTAAAATACCCTCATTTCATTACACACCCTTCTTTCTTTCCCTCTCTTTTTTCTCACGGTCACACCCCCCTTCCCCTGTTTTTTTTTTTTCTTCTTCTTCTCCAACCCTCCCGCACCTCTCAGCCCCTGCACCGACCCCCCCGCAGCACCACCTCCTCTTTCTCTTCCCCAGCCCACCCCAACCCAGCCCCGACCACCCCTCACAGCCCACCCCAACCCCGACCCACCCACTCAGCCCCTCACCGGACCACCTCCTTCCCTCCCGCACCCCAGCCCTATAGCAGCACCACCTCCTCTCTCTCTCTCTCTC
>QANW01001158.1:0-19547 GCA_003254865.1 Dryas drummondii | reverse complement strand
GCAAGCAAATAGCAGCCCTCTTTCTTTATGCAAGTTTTTTTTTTTTGGGGAAGTATTTTATTTTCTTCAAAATCTCTATTTTATATTTATATATATATATATGAGAGTGAGAATGGCAACTGTTGGCTGCCTGAGATGGGCTTCCATTATTTATGAAGTGGGTCACATGCTCATGTCTGGGATATGATAAACAGCACAAATGCAATAATAATGTATTCATACAATTATTCTTGGGGAATTCCAATACTACCCCTTATATTTGTCCAATTATTAGCAAGGACTGTAAGTCTGTAACTTGTGTCCTTGTCCGTACCTAAAGTACCCCTAAAGAGTCCTTGGAACTCTGTGAATTTTGGTCAGTAGTTCATCATCTTCTTGCCATTTATTCAGCCATGTTTCTCTGTTCCTCTGTCTCTCTTTCTTCTTGCTTCCATGAACCTTCCTTCTTTTTTACTATATTATGTTCATCTGCGCAGACCATGGCTTTGTCTAATTTCATCTTGAATGGACTATGGAGACAGCCAGATAGGTTTTGAAACTAGCAGTGCACCCACTCTTTCGAACAACAAAAATAATAATACATAAATGGGCCATTCAGCATTTCTTTTGACTAAAATTATTTAATATATATAAAAAAAAAAACTTTTTTTTTTCTTGTTGAACCATTTTTACGAATAAACGATTCTTAAAGGTATCGTGATTTGCTGTTTTTTCTAAAATCAAATTTTTTTTCCTAAAGATATCTCTAGCTGTGATACTAAGTTAATCTATATTAAAATTTAAAATAATTATGATTTACTTATTTTATACAGATTTCAGTATGTACATAAATATTTAAATGTATACGTAGATTGATGCATGCGTTATCTGCACATGTATGATATATACATAAATGCATGGAAATAAATAACTATTAAACAATCTAAAACGTCATCTCAAAGGGCAAAATATCTTATTTTCTTAACTAATTGGTGAAAAGGAAAAAAAAAATTGGTGAGACTGTTAGAAAAAAGAAATCCATATTGCTGATTACGGACCCGTTTGGCACTGCTTTTAAAATTGTCAAAAGCGCTTTCAAATTAGTAAAAACGCTTTTGATAACATTTGGCAAAAATAATTAGAAGTGTTTTTGAGTTATAAAAGCACTTTTAAGGGGTTTTTTGAGAAGCACCTGACAGATGTTTTCTCAAAAAGCACTTTTGCATAACCAACTTAGAAGTTTTATAAAAATTTATATGTGCTTCTTAACATAAACGCTTCTGACAAAAGCGCTACTAAATAAAAGTGCTTCTAAGAAGCAGTGCCAAACGAGCCAATATAAAAAATGAGAACAGAAGTATGTAACAAAATTTTAATCAATACGGTAGAATTGACATTTTTCCATATTATAATAATTGATAAAGATTATTGTCTTCATAATAGTATAGGTTAAATTATTTAAGAGTAGAAATGATTGAAGTATAGTAAAAAAGTCTTTATCATTGTTACTGCTGTCCTTGTGCACTGTATTCACATTTATTCTTAATAGGGTTTTTCTTTTCATGGATCTCCTATATTGTTTATTTTAAGAAGTATATATTTAATGCAAAAGAAAAAAGGAAGAAAACAAAATCAACATAGCATCTAATATATGGAAGTCATCAAACAATTGAATACACAGCTCATCAATTGAATAGTGAACAAAAAGGGTTTATGAGCTTTGAAAGACAAAGACTTGTAGGTATAAGTTGCATCCAAAACTTAATATTCTTTGACAAAATGTTTGCCTATAAAGGCTATAATTGATGGACGAGCTTTCATAAAATGTTTACTTGTTTGATTTAAATACTCTTTCAAGAACATATTTATACAAGTTTTCTTAATTTGAATTATTTGATAGAGGAAGAACTAGCACTATCCACATAATTTCACAAAAACTTAATGCAAAAATTCTATTAAGCTATAAGCTACATACTATTCATGATTTAACAACTTAAGAATAAACCAATATGAATGTAATTTGTAGGTGAGTCATCAATATAGAGGAGAATATGTTTCTTGATCTCTCTTGACCTCTTTACATATTGTTTTACAGTACATTTGCACTATTTATATGCCACATGTATAGGCCAAATCATGTGGGTCATACAAAATATTTATTCATTTTTTCTTACCGTCGGCTCTTAGGTTAGCTAAATACTAACCCCTTTTATTTAGACCCCCATCCCCAAAGAAAATTATAGTACACCCTTTCTTAGTGCCCTTATTAGCCAGGCATTTCTTAATTAAAGCATAGGTAGCTTAGAAATGGATGATGAAAATGTGTTTTAGGGTTTTCCTGCATGCAGATGACATATCAACGTGGCATTTTCTTTTATTTCTAAACCTATATTCATTGAAGGAAAACTAATTTGCAATTTAGAAGCCATTCCCAATCATACAAAGAAAAAATTAAGAAATGATAGATGAAGAAGGAACGAAGTCCCCTCTCAAAAAAAATATGAACGAACTCAATAAGTTTACTACAGAAATCCCATTTGGCATTTGGCTATATTACAATATTATCTGCAATTATTATTTTTTCATTAAGTTGGTGCAAAAGATATTTTATTTTGTTTTATGAAAATTTGGAAAAATTTCACAATTATATTTACAAGCACCACAATGTTAATGCAACCGACTTTATGATTCCACTCCACCTAGCTCAATGCATGCAATCACAGCTTAATAATTTGTTGAATTATCCTGTACATTGAAATCAATCATTGTCTAGAGGCTCTAGTACAGAGTCCACTATATACAGGGAAACAAATTTGGTTAAAATAATCAAATCCAACTAAATTGACTTCAGAAGAGACCCACAAAAAAGTATATAATTTAGATTTGATACACCAACAACCTTGATTATTTAATCAGAATTAATTGCTGTCCGATTTTATGAATCTTTTTTGTCTTTTAATTGCTAAAACCACTTGATAGTATTATTGCAAAAAGAAGAAAAACCAAAGGTGGTTGACTAATCTTAGCCATGGTTTCTAGTTTTGATTTCTTGTTGATTCTTGTCCAGATTTTGTTTTGGCGGGGGGGCAAGGCAAAGGAGGTACAAAAGGCCTAAGGCAAGGAAGTACAAAAACAAACCCAGATCTGTAGAATAACCAAAAACTAGGGACTACAATCCAAGGCCATCAAGGACAGTCCAAATTTCCAAAACAAGGCAATAACCAGAGGTCCAGAGCCCAATAGGCAAACCCAAAACCAAAATTCCATTGTATACATATATATATATTTTGGTCAAGATTTGTTTACATTGTTAATTGTTTAAGGAAAATGGTTTGGCAAGTAAGGAGTTGTTCCTCTTTATAACCCATTACATGTTGTCACATATTGACATACAAGAAATTAATCGTTAAAAAAATGTTTTGTTGCATTAATACCACCCATATTATAGGGCATTTTTAATTTTACCATCCAAAAAATTATTTTTATTAATAATCACTTACACTTTGCTCTGTATCCCAATGTGGCACATACGTCCACTTTTCTGTTAAATCAGAATTCTTTCCCTAAAATTCCAATTCTGTCCTTAGATGAAATTTCAAAACTAAATATTTTTTTAAAAAATAAAAAGGTGTTTAAAAAAAATAATTTTATTTGCCCATTAATAAAAGAGGGCTGNGGAGCGAGGGAGGGGGTGGGTTGTGTATGGAAGTTTGTGGTATGTGGGGGTGGGCTGTGGGGGTGTGGCAGGGGGAGGGGAGGGCGATGACAGAGGGAAGAAGAGAAATGGAAGGAGAAAAAGGAAAGGAGAGGGGGAGAGAGAGAAGAGAAGGGAAGGGTTGAGCCGCCGGCAACCCCGCCGGCGACCTTGCCGGCGGTGGGGGTGGCTGAGGGAGGTGTCGGGGTGGGGTGTGTGTTGTCTGGGTTTTGGGAGGGGTGTGTATAAGTTGGGATATTTTGGTAATTGGGAGGGGTGTGTATATGAGAAATGTTAATTGTGGGAGGAGTGTGGGGGTTTGAAGTGAGAAAAAGTGAGGAAAGGGTGTGCAAAAAGAAATTTAAGGGTGTGCAAATAGCAGCACTCTAATAAAAAAGTGTTTCTAAATAAAAAGTAACGGAAGAATTGAAACTGGGCTCCGAGTTGGAATTTTAAAACGAAAGCCCAGCCCTAATATTAAAGTTGGGATGGGCCGGATCCAATTGTAAAGCCCAGCGTAAAATCAACGCTAACCCACCGCCATTAGGAGGCGTAAAATTAACGCTAACCCACCGCCTCAGTATCAATAAATTAACGGTCACCTCCACTCACTCACTATTCACTAACACACACAACTACAGAGTCACACTCACACACAGACCTCTCGGAGAAGTCACTCACTCTCCGACTCCCTTTCTCTTTCTCATTGCTTCCATTCCAAGACAAGAGGCCCATTCCTATTCCCATTCCCATACGCAACGCAATGCCTCCACTATAAAGAAACCCTAATTTCGACCGAGGTCTGTTTTTATCTAGTTAGTTTCCTTCCTTCTCATACGTTTATCTTCACTTCACTGTCTTATTTTAAGGAATTTTGTGCGTCTGATTTTTCTTTTTTTCTTTCGTTTTATTTTGAAATTAGCCAGGTATTTGGTAAGCATGTATAGTGCATTGCAGCATTGGTGCTTCTCTATTTTTTCAATCGCTTTGATTATTTATCATGTGACAGAGTTTGTGTTTGTGTTTGTGTTTTTCTGGGCATGGCAAATTTGTTTTACTTTTGACACATGTTTTACTTCACAGTCACACTTGTTTTAGTATGTGAAGCCCTGCTTATTTTTGTTTTTTGATTTTTGTTTGGTGACGTGGGGTGTGAACCATGCAAAAATCTGGTTTTTCTTGTGTCATCATTGATCTTTGTTTTTCTTTTATTATCCTCCAGTTTTTACTGTTTGTAGTCTTTGCCTTGTATGTTTATCACTGAATCAAAGCCTTTTAGGCATATGTCAATTTTAAAAGATATCAGTAGTTAGTTTTACTCCAGCCCTCTTTTTTTTCACCTTATTCTTGTACCAAACTTAGATGTCCAAGTCTATAGTAATTAGTAACAGTATAATACAATACATCAGTTGTATTAGTAGAGAATATAGATCTTAGTTTTTTTTTTTTTTTAAGTCATTCCATATCGTGTAGATTACAGTTTGGTCTGTGGTTATTGTTCTGATGTAGGTGTTGTTTGGAATTCTACTTCTTGTTTATGTTCCTAATTTGGATGCTTATCCGGGCTACACTGTTCTGCAATCTGAATCTCTTGACAATGTTGAATATGAAGCACTATCCTGGAGAAGAGAAAATTTTCCCTGCAAGGCATGCTGTAAGTAATTCTTAAACTTGGCGCAGTTGATACAGAGTTTTATAACTTTGAAATGGCCTTAGTCTTTGAGTTATTGCTTAGGGAGGAGCATATATGTGCTTAATGGATAAACTGAGAATGTTCAACCATTGGCTTGATCTTGATTAGACAGGAGTTATGTAATTCTGTAATTTTTTATTTTCTTAATTATTAGGTGGATATTCCATGTACTCTACAGACTACACCTACTTACTATTGTCTTGTGCATCTCTATCTGAAAATATTTTGGATGGATGTATCCAAAATATATTCCGATAGAGAAAACCCATCACTGAAACAGATGTTTGGAAGTTGGACACATGGGATCAGACTGAGACATTGATTAAAAGGTCCACTTCATGTTGCCTCCCAGTTGCTTTTACACAATTTTGTGTGTCCAGTGCACAACATGATAACAGTTTTGATTTGCAGGTTCCAGAAATGTTGGGTTGAAGAATCTCAAAAGTCCAAGCCATGGCTTCTAACTTCTAAGAGCATTGAATTGTAGCCTTGGAGGAAGGTAATGGTTGAACTACCATTTTAATAGGATTTTTTTTTTTGAACAAGTTCTCAATTATAGCAATGAATTTCTCAATTATCAGTTCTCTATTGCCCAACAAATGCTGATTGCATTTCCATCTTATTTTAATTGCTTTTGTTGAAATGTTGTATGTAGGTTCTGGGTAGGGCTTTTTCAAGGTAATGAACTTTTCCGCAGTTTACAAAGTCTAAAAAGCAAAATATATTTTCAAAAGCATATATTAACAGAACTTATATTGTATAGAAACATTATTTCTCAGGAGTTGGGAATGAAGTTTTAATTCTTCATGGATATATGGCTCTAATGTTTTGTTTAATACATGTGCAAGTTTATTTGTGTGTACATTGTCAGAAACAATGTTGATTTAAAGTTTGATGACTCTTAAGAAGTTTACTAATTTTACTTTGAACATGTTGTAGATGAGTGATGATCTTTCTCAGGTTGCAGGTCCCATTCTATTAAATCATCTCTTTCAGGTTAGTTTCTTTCTCGCCAAAGCCTCAATTAGAAATCTACATTTGTGAAGATTGTATGGTATGTCAATACTTGGGCTGCACTTTGCTTTCACTTTACCAACAGAGTTTGTCTAGTTTTCAGATTTGTCAGGCGTATATGTTTCTTTGGCTCTTTTTTGTGTGTGATGGATTTCCCTTTGAGATTTTGTTATGAGGTGTTGACTTTTGTACTTGCATTTCTCATATTATTTACTTGTAATGATTTGATTGCCATCCCTGCATATTTTAAATATTACTGCATCAAATTTCTGTATATGTCTGCACCATGAAAAGCTCTGCTTATTCTTTTAGAGCTAGAAGTTGCTCCAGGAGCTTCCTGTAATGGGTTTAAATTAAATTTATAAAAAATGAGAGCTGATAAGTTAAATTTGCAAAATGCAAGATACATTTGGTGTGCACTGTTCATCTTTGTCCAGTCATTTGGTGTGCTCTGTGAATCTCAGTATTTCCAGAATGTTATGGGGGTCGGTTTTTGGCTGAGGACAACTTTGGTAAAGTTCTTTGTGTATAACAAGCTAATTCAGTTATGTTTTTCATTTTTTTTATTTTGTATTAAATCTCATTCAGCCTCTAATGCCGTTTTGGTCAGTTCAATTGCCCAATTCTGTTTCATGTTGTGTGATTCATGAAAATTTGGTTTTCCTTTCTTGTAGGTACTGCTGTATTTCGTACATCTATAAGACTAAATCATGTGGACCATAAGAAGTTCCCAACTGGGAAGATAACAAATATGATGTCAACAGATGCTATGCACTTCAGGTATGCTCTAGAGATCAAGTAGATTGGTTATCATCATACATTAAGAAATGCTATAAAAGTCTCAGCAATTTTAGATTCCTGTGGAAACCCTTAAACATAAAGAATGAAGGTTTCTAACATCTTTGTTCTCTCTCTCTCTCTCTCTCTCTCTCTCTCTCTCAATGGAAATGCCATCTCTAATTCTTTGGAGTGCTGTATCTTAAAGTCATTTTTTTGAATTATAAATATATAACTAACGAGGCCCTTCTCATGATTTAGCAAACATGTCAACAACTTCACGGAATATGGTCAGCACCTTTTCGTATCATGGTATCTATGGATCATTGATGCTAGTTCTCATGATTCCCATACAGGTCAGGATATCTTTATTTTTTTTCTTGGGTTCTTTCTCTACCAAAAGTCTGTTATATTTTCATAGCTTGCCACTTTTCTCAAAAGGTAAGCCTAGGAAGCCTTAACATTGTTCACTTTCATGCATTTGTATTTTTTCCCTATTCTTGAAAGTTTCTGGTTATTTTATTTATCTATTAATTTTTCTTCATATTTGTAATCTAAATTTCTGGATCCACTCTTCTGAACTCAGAAAAAAACTTAACTATTTGAGTAGTTCAGCTGCTAGAATGCTTTATTTCATACCCAATTCCTTAGCATAGAAGTGGAAATTTGTAGATTTCAAGAGCATGGATAGAAGTTTTGCACTATATTTTAAACCAACATCATACATTCAGATCAATGAATTTCATTTTCCATCAGTTAGACTCCTACCTTATATTTAATTTGCCTTCTTGTGCTGTTTGATTTCACTCTATTTGTTATAACTTGCCTATACTTTCACTTATATATATCATAACGGTTAAATGGTTGATCATAACGCTTCAATTATAGTTGCCTCGATTTTTTATGCTTCAATTCATGGTTGTCTCAGAATATTGTTGCCTCGGAATATTGTTGCCTTGGTTATTTTGATGTCTCGATGATAGCCTCGAAATGTTGGTGCCTTGAAATATTGATGCCTCATAATATTGTTGCCTCAATATATTGATGCCTCGATTATTTTGATGCCTCAGTATATTGTTGCCTAGTTATATTGTTGCCTCGGAATATTGTTGCCTCGAAATATTGTTGCCTCAGAATATTGTTGCCTCGAAATATTGTTGCCTCAGTATATTGTTGCCTCGGAGTATTGTTGCAGAATATTGTTTCCTCAGGATATTGTTGCCTCGGAATATTGTTGCCTCGGAATATTGTTGCTTCGAAATATTGTTGCCTCGGAATATTATTGCCTTGGAGTATTGTTGACTCGGTATATTGTTGCCTCGATGATGGCTGCCTTGGTTATTTTGATGCCTCGATGATGGCTGCATCAAAATAGCCTCGGAGTATTGTTGCCTTGCTGATGGCTGCCTTGGTTATTTTGATGCCTTGATGATGGCTGCCTCAGTTATTTTGATGCCTCCATTATTTGATGCCACGATATATGTTGCCTTAATTCACTGGATATTGTTGCCTCGAAATATTGTTGCCTTGGAATATTGTTGCCTCAAAATATTGTTGCCTCGGAATATTGTTGCCTCGAAATATTGTTGCCTCGGAATATTGTTGCCTCGAAATATTGTTGCCTCGGAATATTGTTGCCTCGGAGTATTGTTGCAGAATATTGTTTCCTTGGAATATTGTTGCCTCGAAATATTGTTGCCTCGGAATATTGTTGCCTTGATGATGGCTGCCTCGGTTATTTTGATGCCTCGATGATGGCTGCATCAAAATAGCCTCGGAGTATTGTTGCCTTGATGATGGCTGCCTTGGTTATTTTGATGCCTCGATGATGGCTGCCTCAGTTATTTTGATGCCTCCATTATTTGATGCCATGATATATGTTGCCTTAATTCACGGGATATTGTTGCCTCGAAATATTGTTGCCTCGGTATATTGTTGCCTCGGAGTATTGTTGCCTCGGAGTATTGTTGCAGAATATTGTTTCCTCGGGATATTGTTGCCTCGGAATATTGTTGCCTCGGTATATTGTTGCCTCGGAGTATTGTTGCCTCGGTATATTGTTGCCTTGATGATGGCTGCCTCGGTTATTTTGATGCCTCAATGATGGCTGCATCAAAATAGCCTCGGAATATTGTTGCCTTGATGATGGCTGCCTTTGTTATTTTGATGCCTCGATGGTGGCTGCCTCAGTTATTTTGATGCCTCCATTATTTGATGCCACGATATATGTTGCCTTAATTCACGGGATATTGTTGCCTCGAAATATTGTTGCCTCGGAATATTGTTGCCTCAAAGTATTGTTGCAGAATATTGTTGTCTCGGAATATTGTTGCCTCGGTATATTGTTGCCTTGATGATGACTGCCTCGGTTATTTTGATGCCTCGATGATGGCTGCCTCGGTTATTTTGATGCCTCGATGATGGCTGCATCAAAATAGCCTCTGAGTATTGTTGCCTTGATGATGGCTGCCTTGGTTATTTTGATGCCTCGATGATAGCTGCCTTAGTTATTTTGATGCATGCATTATTTGATGCCATAATATATGTTGCCTCGAAATATTGTTGCCTCGGAATATTGTTGTCTCGGTATATTGTTGCCTCGGAGTATTGTTGCAGAATATTGTTTCATTGGGATATTGTTGCCTCAAAATATTGTTGCCTCGGAAAATTGTTGCCTCGAAAATGTTGTTGCCTCGGAGTATTGTTGCCTCGATGATGGCTGCCTAGGTTATTTTGATGCCTCGATGATGGCTGCATCAAAATAGCCTCTGAGTATTGTTGCCTTGATGATGGCTGCCTTGGTTATTTTGATGCCTCGATGATGGCAGCCTCAGTTATTTTGATGCCTCCATTATTTGATGCCACGATATACGTTGCCTTAATTCCTGATTACCTCGGTTATTTTGATGTCTTGGTTTTTGTTGCCTCAATTCAGGGTTGCCTCGGAGTTGGTTGACTCGGTACATTGATACCCTCTATGATGGTTGCCTCAGTTATTTTGATGTCTTGATAAGAGTTGCCTTGATTATATTGATGTCTCATTTCTTGGTTGTCTCGGTTATTTTGACGCCTCAATTCATGGTTGCTTTGGTTATTTTGCCTCGATTATGGTTGTCTCGGTAGTTGCCTCAATTTATGGTTGCCTACTTTGATGTCTTGGTATTTGTTGCCTCAATTTATGATGGGCTAGGTTATTTTAATGTCTTGGTATTTGTGGCCTTATTTCATGGTTGCCTCGGCTATTTTGATGTCTAGATTATGGTTGCCTCAATTCATAATTGCCTCTCTCTCCTTTCCATTTTCTATTTTCATTTGCTATCTAAATGAGCAATGCCCTGTGCACCTTGTTGGGATAAATAGGTATTTCAGCATTCGTTTGGCAAATGATAAAACAAAAAATTTGGAAATGTATGGTCATGGTTTGGGTTTGTATGTGGTATTACTTAATTTTTTGGATACCTCTGTCCAGTACTTTTTTGTGGAATCCTATTGGGGTGACTGGGATATTTTTGCACTCCATATTTTTTGAGGTGAGTGATGGGTGGTGGTGTTGAATGTTATTGCAAGAATCTTTGCCAGTCTTTTTGCACTTGTCAGAATAAGAGAGCAATAGTTGCTAGTTAAATCCTTCTTCAAACTCTTATACAAAGTTGATGGTGTATGGTTGGGTAGGAGATGTGTTTTATAAGGTTGCCCAAGTTTAAAGTTAAGTTAGGCAAGAAGTACATTGAAGAAGATATTGTTATTGTGGGGTCTCTACAAGGTTTCATCCTTTGTGTGAATAGCGAATAAGACCAGTAGGGATGGATTAAAAGTAGATCACTTGCTCATACATTGTTTGTGTTCTATGTGTATACGTCTACATATGCATTTGGTTTTCTTTGTTTGACAATAATAAAGGGCACAGTCCATGCCAATAATTTTGTTGCTAAAGGGTACCTTCCATTCAGCAGCCAGTATTTTTAGAGTTTGATACGCATTAAGATGTAGTACTTCTGCTATATTGCATATAGCTTGGAGCTCTTTCTAGACACCTGGTATACTGGAGAGCTGTGGAACATGTGATTTTTAGATTTTTCTCCTTAATAGTGTTTGGCTTATACGATTGCCTTTATTATGTTAAAAAATTATAACTCTATGAATAAATTGAACAGCTTAAGAGTTCATCCCCAATCTTGTTAGATAGTTTCGGGCTGGCTGCATCGTTAAGATGTGCAGAGTCTTGTGGAAATTATGTCTGCTTAAAGTATTTGAAGGCAGCAGTAAGCTTGCTTACCAGAGTACTTGTTATTTACTTGAATATATGTTTCTCACACAACATACATTCTGAATAATACCTCATGGAGTTGATAATTCTTTTTTGGCATGTTGGGCCATTGTGGGAAGACTTGAAGCACTACAAAACACCACTTCTGCTCATTTTTGGGGAGAGAAAAATTTCAAGACAATAGCTCAAGATATGCCATGAAAGTGGTGGTGTGGTGATCGGAGATGGCCCACCTAATGACATTTTTGAGATGGTTGAGATTTCGGATTGTGGACATGATTTTATCTGGAGAACGTTCCCTCTCCCTGTAAATTGTAATTGGCCTATTGAGACCATTGCACATTCTATTCGCCGTTTAGTTGACACTGCTACAGCAGATCCCAGGCATTCCAAAACTCATACTTAATGCTTACAAGTAAAGTTATTCTATGGACATCTAAGTTTGATCTCAGACTCCTATTTCTGACTGAGAAAATTTGGCTTAAAACGTCTAAGTTTGTCTATGAAAAACAAAAAAAATATCTCATCCAATTTGGGAGGTGGGTGCCCAGAGTGGAATAAAATAACTTTACTTAAAATGATATGTTCCTCAAACTCTGCTGCCATAGTGTCATTGAAAGATCACAGTTCACAATTGCCAGTCAAAAGCGATTCATGAATGGGCCCTCATGAAAGCTAGAAAAAGGGCAGTATTTGTGGAGGTAAAGGTCAATTTGAACTTGGGAATCATAATGCCCACAGCAGCCTATAATTTAAGTGACCAAGTCACCAAAATTTAAAAGCAAAATAGGACCCATCAAAGCTAACATTGCTGGAATCATATATAACAAACAGGCCAGGCCTGGTCCATCATCATCTAGGTGCATGCCAAAATTGGATTCATTAAAGCTGTCAATTGGGAAATTTGTATGAGAATAAGCATGGCAGGTTAAGTGGTACCAGCTACTTTATCTGTCAGGTGCACTAGATCATGTCCCATTTTTTAATCCTAAATGACCTGAAGTTCATCCCAAAAATATGTTGTTCTATTTATATGCATGCTTTAAATAGGGATGACAATTTAAATTAAGAATTTGTATAATAATTTGTATGTTATATAAACAGATCTCATTACACATATAAACTCTATTATTAAAGCAGAGCGTTGATCAAAAGGTTTAAAAAGTATTCCATACGAATTCGAAATATAGATTTTTTTTGGGTATAAATTGATTGTATTCATGTTGCGTATGGGTTGACAAAACACATTTCATTTAATTATTCATATTAAATGATCTAGTACAATATGAATCATATGACTAATAAACAAATAACACCACACAAAAGTAAATACTAAGCAAACATGGAGGAGGCTCATCATCTTATTTATTTTCAACTATCAAGTTAATTCTCATTGGTGGCTACATTTTTCAAATTTGTTATAGAATAGACATCAATTACATGACAAAAGACAACAATTTAAGAAGTAAATAAACTAAAGTAACAACACTAGTGATGATGGCGAACATGATTGATTATTAAACAATTAATTTGCTCCTATACTTTTCTTTTTCTTTTTGAACCTTGCTTGTACACTTGGACAAAGTACTTTTAAAGATTCTCGAATTAAATCTTGGTCTAAGTCATGATGGACTGTCTCAATTCATTAAATCATCCCATCAACAGCTTCATGGGAAAAAAAGAAAAGAAAAAAACATGATAACATGCTTTACCAGCTTACCCAACCATCTTAATTTTCATTGAAAAAATGAGGTGCCCAAATATTAAAGTTTTAACACCATGCATTGACTTGTGTTTGGTCTTCATTTATTATATCATTTATTTGAGACTTGTATCTGGTTGATGATTTGAGTTACTGTTTAAGGAAAATAAAATTCAGTTGTTGATAACTTGATATTGAAATCTTAGAAAAATTATGTGACTTGAGAAAGAAGAGTTCTATTATTAGGAATGAAAAATATAATAAAATATTTGTGGTGAAGAAAAAGATATTCCAATAGAAACAAACAAATTTATTATACGCTTACGTCACACCAAAATTTACGCAGCAATTTCAAGGCTAAAGTCAGATTAGGGTCAATAATTCGTAATTTCGGCGAAGAATTGGGGCAAATGCATGCCTTCCCTCTCCCGCTCACCAAATCCACCTCCTGAGTTTTGAGTCCAGCCCAGAACTTTTATCTTCTGCATAAACCCTAAAACAAGACCCCAAAAATCATAAAAGCTTCTGTTCAAAGTGGGAAAAAAACCAGCTTTTTCCAAAATTCAACGGTCATCTCGGGATTTTCGAGCACGTTCTGACCGTTGATTTGTGCCAATCATAGTATCATCAGCGAATTCAGCTGCTTCACTGGTAAGTAACTTTTTTGGTGTTGGGATTTTGGGTATTTAATTTGTTTTTTTTTTTTGCTGTTATTTGTGTGGAATTGGTTTAATGGAAGCTCAAGTTGAGCAAAGAGTGCATAGTTGGTAGCTGAATTTTTGTAGTCCATTTTGGTCTTTCAGCTGCAATTCGCTCTCACTCTGTCTATTCTCTTTCCTTATGATCTCTTGGCTCTGTTTGAAAGATAAAAGGTGACAGTTTGTAAGATGGGTATGGTTGTTTTGTTTTTTTGACTTGTGTGCGAGTAGAAATGAACAAAATTGGAAAGACTATACTTAGATACCGGTTTTCCTTTTTTTTTTCCCTCACGTTTTTCTAGTCTCCCAAGCAGACCCGTTTGTAATCTGGTTCGCATTTTCAAGAAATTTAGTTGAGTAGACAAGAATAGAACTATTTGGATTTATATTTTTAACTGTGATTTACAATTCTCTCTCTCTGGGTATTCTTCTGAACTTTTTTTTTTCTTTTTTTTTTTTTTTTTTTTTTTTCTGTATTCTTGCAGTTCGACAAGTCTGCATGATACTTTGGCATTTGTTATGGCGAAGTGATAACTTTCTGGGGGTTTACATTTGTAGTGGGTATCCTCTGTAAAGTCGTTTTGGTTCGCCGTGGTAATGTTCTTTCTATATATGTGAAGAACCTCAGAGGTCATGGAGAGTTTAGAAGTCATGGATAACGTTGTTGAATCATGCAATGCTGGGTTGGTGCAGTTTAGCAATAATGTGAATGTGAATGAGAATGATAATCGGGAAACGGACTTTCTTGAGGATTTTGAATCTTACTGGCAAGATATCAATGACCGGTTGACCATATCAAGGATGGTGAGTGACTCAGTCATCAAGGGTATGGTGAATGCAGTAACACAGGAGGCAGCTGAGAAAATCTCTCAGAAAGAACTAGAGGTGACTCAATTGAAGGAAATGCTACACATTTACCAGGTGGGTGCTGATGAAAGTGAATTCTTTGGGTCTTTAGCAATGCAGCGAGAGTCAAATGGTACCAAAGACAGACTATATACAAACGCTACTGAAGACAGGATGCATCATAGCTTTCTTGAAGCTGTTGTAGAGCATGATAGAATAGAAGAATCTTTGGGCAGCTTAAGAGGATCAACTAAAGAGCAGTTCAAGAAGCTCAAGAAAGAAATTGATAGCATGAAAAGATGTAGTTCCATTAAGAGGATTGGTTCTAGTTCTCAGTTGGGTTTGGGTGACATACTGCAAGATAAAGTTTCTGACAGATGGATTGATGTGGATAGTCTAAAGAGTACAATAGAAACTGTCTATCAACAGGTAGAAGGAATGGTTCACTTGTCAAAGGCATCAGTATGTGAGTGGCAGCTGGAGCAGGAGTTTAAAGCAGAAATTGAAGCACTTGTGATGAGGAATTGCATTTGGAGTGTTGAAGAAAAAATTTGGGACCGGTTTTGTGGTGATAAAAATGTGAACTGGCATGGAAGGATGGAAGAGATATCAAGTTTACGTCAGGAATTAGATGTCATTTTTAAATCACTATCTGTTTCTGACAATGGGCAGCTATCATCTCATGGATCCTTGGAAGGCCAAGAAGACAGTAATAATTATAAAAAGGGTGACCGTTCCCACCGCAAGGTTTTGAGCAATCTTAAATCATCATCTTCACTACCAGCAACAACAACAACAATAACATCTTCATCATCATCAACATCGTCATCGTCGTCTCTTTGGGAAGAAAATGGCAAACATGATGAGTCAGAATTAAATACGCAAGAACATGTGGATCACACCCGGCTAATGCATATGTCAAAAGAAGAATTGATAATCTATTATAATAATGAGATGACAAAATTGAAGAGAAATCATGAGTCTACTATAGCTGATTTAACTGAACAGCATTTCAGCCTCAAGAGGGAATTGTTGAGAGAAAGGGAGCCTTCTTTGTCATCAAAGAGGAATAAGGAGTTTGACACGTTGAGGAGGAGAATCTCGGAGGTTATTCCTAAATTAGATGAAATTCTTGTGGAAAATGAGGAAGTAGCTACATTTGATAACAATGAAGAAAGTCTTAGCTGTTTGAAAGACAGACTGGAATCACTCCTCTTAGAAAACCACCAGCTCAGAAATTTGCTTACTGATAAGAAGAGGGAAGTTAAGTGCCTTTCATTACAAGTTTCTGAAGCTGCAGAGAAAATGTCACAGCACTCTCTGGCGGAGGCAAAGTTGTTAAAAACAATTGTAAATCTTAAATCAGCTATAGAAGATGCGCATATGGAAGCTTTAATTGGTGATGATTTATTTGCTTGTATTTTTAGGGAAGTGGTGGATCAAATTGGTGGTGAGTCACACATGGAGTATAATATTATGCAAGAAATTGACAAAAGTATTGTAAACGAAGCTGCTCACAATGCTGAACCTGCTACCCAATGTGAAATTGAAGATTTGAATATGGAGTTCCTCATCATGGAAGAACTATATGTAGTCATATTAAAAGAAACCTTGAAGGATGCTGAGGAGAAACTCAATAACCTGAACATTAAATATATCAATGAAAATGAACTTCGAGTTTCGCTTGAAATGGAAAAACTAGAAAAAGGGAAACAATTAGAAGTTGAGGTTGCACACAAAGAAAGATTAAAGCAAGAAGTACTCTTTCTGACAGAAGAAAAGAGGCAGTTGGCACAGGATGCAGCAGCTGCATTGGAAAGGGAAAAGGAGCGATATGAATTAGCTGCTCAAGAGCTTGACAATTTAAGGGATGAGACATATCGGCAACAGAAATTGATTTCAGAAAGCATTAAAGAGTCAGATGCTACAAAGGTTAAATTGGTTGAGGCATTGGAGCAAATTGAAAGACGTAAGTCAGACATATGCAAGCTAGATCAGGAGCTGGAACTAGCAATGAAAGAGTTGGGGGAAGTTAATGAAGAGAGAAGAATGCTTGTTGATGTTAACCAAGAGAAGCAGAATGCTGTATCTTTGTTTGAAGCAAAAGAAAGGGTGCTCAAGGAGCAAATGGAATCAATGGCTGTCTATATCCATGGGTTATTGAAAGCGGTTAATGATTTTGAATGTAAAGTTACTCAAGATATTTCAAGGAAATGTTCGAGGTACTTACTCATTTTGGCCCCCATACCTACCTCTTGCTGCACTTAATTATAATTTAAAATTAACAGATTTTCTTTGCAAGATTCTGACGGAATTTTGGATTGAGTTAATGGTCTTGAAATATATAATATACCTGTGGTTTTGTTTCAGGTTGAAAACTTTGAGTTCTCAATCGCAATTGTTTAAACAAAAAGCTAATGTACTAGTGAGAAGAGGGTTGCTGTACAAGCAAAGACTTGAAAAGAAATGTTCTGACCTTGAAAAAGCTGAAGCCGAGGTATGTAAATCAGATGGGCAATATCCATTGATATATTTCAACTTGATTTATCAGCCTCATATTGTATTCCATCCTATGATACTCACGGAATTGAATTGATGCTTGCATTTACTATATGGGAGAAGCTGGTTTGAGATGCATTGTTGGATGGCATAGCAGTATTGTAAATATGATTGAACGTTATCTTCCATTACTGACCATAATATGCCTTCCATTTCACAGTGTTAAGCCTTAGTTTTGTACTATATAGTGTTATCTTTAAACATGTACTATCTTCCATATTATGGAAGATTGTACATGTACTTATGAAAGATATTTTTATCTCTTAAAGTTTTGGTGCCCTAAATCTTAACGATTTATTAAAAATGAACAGATACCGTGTATTTTTGTTAGTCTCGTTTATTTTTATACATATACCGAAATAAGATTGTTATTTTATTTTTGGAGTATATATGACATAGTGTATATCCTTGGATTTCAGGTTGATCTTTTGGGGGATGAGGTTGACACTCTATTGGGTCTTGTTGAGAAAATATACATCGCCCTTGATCATTATTCACCAATATTGCACCATTATCCTGGAGTAAGATGCTTTCTTCTATTCAGTGATTTTTTTATTTTGGGAGCTGTGGTGATTGGTCGTGTTAGCTTTATATTCCTTTAATTTTAGGGGCACCTGTGTGCAAGGATGAAAGTGTTGGAACGTCAGTTGTCCATACCTATGAAAATTGTGATATTGGCGAAAATGTTGCTAATAATCAATGGAAATGATGGAAGTGACTTGAAACATGAAAATTGTAAAAAAAAAAAAATGGTAAATCAATCAATAATGCATCAATTACACTAATTAACTTCATGCACAAATGACAAATGGATGACATACGGTGAATACAGTGCGTACTGAACTACCGATGGCAACTTTAACACTAAGGTGAAAAAACATCTTTGGTTCATTAAGTTGTTAATCTTGGACAACATTTTACATATGAATTTAAATATAATTTACATTAATTAAAGTAACTAACAGTTAATATATCTAATTCGACATTAATTACAAACTTAATTTACAATAGGCAATGCTAGTAAATCCAAATCAAATTGATTGCATTTCATATTAGTTTCACTTATTAAAGTCCAAATTATTTGTAAGTTATGTATGTGTATATATATATATATACAAAAAAAGAAGTCTGTGTATTAATCCAGCTTTTTCCCATGCTTTTGCAGATAACTGAGATCTTGAAGCTGGTAAAAAGAGAATTGAGTGGAGATACAAAACCAGTTTGATCTGCCCTTTTGACTTGGTAGCGTTTCCATTTTAATGATTTCATCTCTGCAATAGCTCACCATTGATAACTGTTATAAATATGAATAGATTATAGATTTTTATTTATCTATTTGTTTGATATTTTTGGCTCATATGCTTAATCGTCTCACAGCTGCTTCTTTGTGTTACAGCAGAATGTTGACAGAGTGGTTGTCAGGAAAAGGATTGCCTTTGTTAAAACGACCCAAGAATCCAAGAAAATGCTTGAAACAGTTGGCCCTGAAGATATAATCCCATATGAGATGTCAGACATGTTGGAGAAGTAAATTTGATGAAGAGAAAGAGATGCCAAATGGCTGCAACCAATATTGGCAGTGCGACATAGTGAGTTCGTTTTTTGTGAAATCAGTTCTCTACATAATTTTTGTTTTTGTCTTGGAGCTGAGGTAACCTCGTGTCTGCAGTAAACCACAATTGCCTTTTCCATGGCTGGAAGTTTTTGTTTCAATTTCACCTGTTTTGTATAGGTTAGAGTATGTGTTGTATATGTGCCAGCAGAATAGATTTTTATTTTGTTTTTTACTAACATATTTATATATTTGTTTCATCTATGCTGATATTTTAGCCGCTATACATCATGCATGCAATTTCTCCTGGCATAGACACACCAATAAAATCAGTTGGTGAATTTTCAGCAATTAGCTAACCTGATGGCTCTATGATTTTTCTATGCTTTAATTTTAAACTGTTGTAGAGCTTTCATTTGAGTTTGCCATGGCAACAATGGTGAATACTGATGAAATGCTGTGTTGCCTGTTTGCCTCTGTTCTCAGTTTTCCCCAGAGGAGTATACTATTTATAAAATTACAAATGATTACCAACAGCATAACCAAAAATCCAACTTTTTAATGAATGCAGGATTGATCATCATGATTCATGGCATATGATTATGACCCCTGGGTAAATTACAATGGAGTGGCATTTGGAAATTATAGAAGCGTTTATATCACCTTCATTTTAACAATCATATACCCTAAGAAAAAAAAAATCATAGATTGCTAGTCAAATATTGGAAATGAGATATAGCTTCTCTCCGGACTTGGTCTCTTCTTA
>QANW01001054.1:1162091-1320714 GCA_003254865.1 Dryas drummondii | reverse complement strand
GGGAGAGAGAGAGAGAGAGAGAGAGAGAGAGAGAGAGAGAGAGTGGAGGTGATGGTGGTGATCGGAGGGTTGGGTGGTGGTGAGCTGCGCAGTCGGGTGGGGGAAGGGGTATTGGATGGTTTTTTCTTTTTTTAATTTTTTTATTTAGTTAATCAATAAAATAATATTTTTATTTAAGAAATAATTTGGGGAAAAATTTGAAGTTTTCTTATTTCATATAAGGGTAAATAAGGAGTTTAAAGAAAAAAAAAAATGTCTAAACTAACAGAAAATGTGACATTGCTACACACCCCCAAAGTCTAGATGGCAAATAGTAAATTTTTTTTGTTTGGGTGGTAATTGCACACACCCCTAGTAGTCTAGGTGGTAAATGTGCAAATTTCTCTTAATGTTTATTATTCTAGTTATCATATAACATTGAAAATGTCGCTAACAATATATTTTTATTCTTTTGATAGAGATAATATAAATATTTTTGTTTGAGAGTTTGATCAAAGAGGGAACTTAATATTTATTAAGAACAAATAAAGATCTTCACTATCCTACACTACAAGAAAAACCTTAATAGATATCACTAGAAAGATATCGGTTTTATAAAAATTGATATTATAAAAGTTTTTTATATCAGTTAGATTTTTAGGTTTTTAAAACTGATGTCGAAACACATTTGTATATCGCTAGGTTTCCAAATTCGATATCTAAAGTTTTGGGTAGAAATTAAAATTCTATAAAACCGATATCTAAACCATGAACTGATATTAATTATTTCAACTAAAAACCAATATACAAATTTTTAGGAGAAGTTAAAGGCTTTGACTTAAGCTTCGACCCAATACTCCCCTCTCAAACACAAACAGATAAACAATCTCAGCACTTCCTCTTCCCCCGAGCTCTCTCTCTCTCTCTCTCTCTCTCTCTCTCTCTCTCTCTCTCACACACACACACACACACACCCACCCTTTGTTCTCATAGTTGTTGTCGCCGTCGGCCCTCAAGTGCTTTCTCTCTGCCTTGCTCATCGTCCTGGGTTGCAGCCAAAAGGTAAGATTAGTCATCTCAATCTCCTGGGTTCTCTCTTTCTCTCTGTCTTCGATCTTCTCTCCATCTCAGTTACACTTTAAAAAATATATCACTCTCTCACTGTCCCATCTGACTTTCCCTCCCGCACCCCCCACTCTCTCTCTCTCTCTCTCTCTCTCTCTCTCTCTCTCTCTCCCTTCCCGAGTTCTCTCTTCTTTTTTTCTTCAATCTACCACCGTCCCGCAGCGGTGGGCGACGGGACAGGCACCAGGATGCTTGCCTCCTCCTCCCCCTTCTCCCTCTGGTCTTCTTCTCCTCAAACACCCAGCCAAGGACCCGATTCGAACCCTAAATGTGTCAAACCCATTTCCAGCAATCCATCGTTTCTGGCAGCAACAAGGTCTCGCGCCACCACCAACCTTGTCTCCTCGGTGCGTTGAACCTCCCAGCTTACTCTTCAATCTCTCAGATCTACTCCCTCCGATCCGCCGTTCACCAAGGTCTTTGGGGTTTTACATAAAAGTTTGGATTTTCATTTCATTTTTCTCCAGCAATTGAGCGACTCACTGCCTTTCCATCGGAGCCACCACCATTTTTGGTGATAATTTTATTTCTCAGTTTTTTTATTTACTGATAGTTTTTATTTTAGTTTTCTGTGTAGTTTTTTGTGTTAATTTTAGTTTTTATGTTTCAGGCTGTTGATTATGCTTGTTTGAGGTAAGGAAATCCTATCTTGAGTTTTTTGATTTCTATTTTGAGTTTTAGGTTTCAGTTTTGGGGATATGATTTGTGTAAGGTTTAGAATTTAAAATTCTGTTTAGGCTAAGCATTTGCAGAATTGAAGATTTTATGTTAGTTTTGGGTATTATTATTTTCTTAGTCCTATCTTTGTACTCGATCTTCTATATGGTAAGATTTATCTTCTATTGCTCAAACATTCCTTTGTATGCTTTGCCACTTTAAGTCTGGGATTTGATATTTTATATGGTTTGGTTTTAATATTATATATCATGTTTCTTATAACTAGAATAATGATTTGAGGTTATGAGAAAAACAACATTGGGGAGAGCTGCTGTATGCTCCGGGCCAGCGTTGGTTGCAACGACACCATATCATGGGGAGAGCTGCTGGGTATTTTCTATTTTGTTTTATTTTTGTTTATGAACTGTTAGGTAAAGTTTTGATAGGAAGATGATGAGTAAGTTAACTGTGAAATAATAATAATATTATCGAGACATGATCTTGTTAAACTATCATAATTGGTTATGTATGTTTTAAACATTTGATGCACCTAATATCATATACAAACTAAACTTGGGCTGGTTTACCATAGTTGATTCTACATGCATTTCATACGTTGAAGTTGTCTAGTCAAATGGGTGTATGAATGTTAAGATTGATTGCTTCTATGAAGGTTGAGTTGTAGCTGATGTTATAAATCTTTGATATATGGTTCTGTTTATCCTTTAAACACAGGTTTCAACAAAAGAAGAATGTGGCCATTTTCTGCCATGAATTAACATCTAAATATGTACTTGTCAATATATATATTGTTTACATACATACATGCTAAAGAAGTGCTTTCATTTCTATCTTTTTTGTGTTTTATTTATATTTTGCTTCTCTTATGTTGGTTGGGTGACAATTATCATGACTGAAAATGATAGGTAAATATTAGTCTAGCTATGAGAAGTCTTGTAAGTAGGGAAGTGTAATGCTTTAGACTTTGAGATAGCTGCAACTTGTTGTCTCCATATTATCTACATCACCAGTCTTATGAGATTCTCTGCTAACATTTTCTTATGCTTTATAGTTTTGTTTTGATTTATTTATTATTACTGGATGCCAAATATTTGAAATCCTTATAAAGATTAGTTTATTTGTCGATTAGAAGAGGCAAATGGTTTTTAAATTATGCTAACTTGGATTAAAAGAAATTCAATAATGTGCTCTATTTTGAAGATGTGTTGTGAGCAGGGTGAAATATATAATTCATTGGGTCAAAAAACCATGGATGATGGGATCTTTTTTCTTTTTTCTTTCTAGAAAATAANGGATGATGGGATCTTTTTTCTTTTTTCTTTCTAGAAAATAAAGGAAGATATAAGTCTGCTGGCTTAATGCAGTGAAGAAGGCATAAATGTTTCACCAATAAGTTTATTTTATAACATTTTTAGAAAAGAATAAGAGAATGTGTTATTTCACCTATGGCATCCCTTGTTGTTATTTCAATTCTTGAGTTTATAGCTTTCAGAAAGGCTACATGGTGGTCTTGATGAAACCAGCTGGGCTTCCATTGATTCCACACTTCGAAAAATATTTCACTTTCACTTTCTCATACCAAACAAAATATCTCATTTTCTCATACCAAACAAAATATCTCACTTTCCCTTTCTTTTTTCCCTCCAACTATTTTCCCTTTATTCTCTCTCTCTCTCTCTCTCTCTCTCTCTCTCTCTCTCTGTGAATTTGACTTTTCATAATAGTCCATGATGAATTTCGATTTGGCTTAAAGACTCTGTTTGTAAGTGGTTGTGATTGATGGTGGCTATGAACATAATTGGGTTTTGGTTAATACTAAGTAAATGATGCTGGGTTTGGATTTATTTTGACAATTGAAAATTAACTGTAAAATAACACTATGAGAATGTGTGTTTGTATGCTCAAGGATAGTAAATTGGACTCTTACTATGGACCTTTTTTATATATAGGATGCAAATGAGGAGTCGAAGTCTGTTACAAAAGCATCTTCCATGAAAGGTACAAGCTATTTTCCAACTCACTCATAGTTTGAAAAAGCTTGTACAAAAAATGGAATCTCACTAACATTATTGTTCTACAAAAAGCTAGATGTGAATCAACGTTTGACACAGCTGCAAAGTGTTTCATGGTGCATTATGTTTTATCATCTTTGATATCTCTATTATTTCTGCTTGTTACACCCATAGACTCAATTTTCTCCACTCTTTTTTGCAAATTATTCATGTTTATCAGGCTGTACATATATAATTGTGTTATGCCATGACTGTGTATATCATGTTGGAATTTCTTTTTCTTTTTAGTGTTGTTGGTTTGCAGTTGGTTTTGTGGCAATTAATTAATGAAGAACTACCTCAATTAAAAAACTAAGTAAGTTCTAATGATCTTGAATTTGGTTTTAATGTTGATTATAGTCCTACATCAGGGCTCTTCTTCTTGATTCTGCTGGTAGGTTTTTTTTTTTCCGTGAATCACTCTAGATGTTGTCTAGAACTGATTTATGGTATTAATAATGTTTGATGAATTTCATTCATTTAGCTATTTTGATTAAATATACAGCTGATTGTGAACTCTTTAATTAAGAGGATGTGTAGTGCTAATAAATTCAGCAAAGATGAGGTTAGCTTGTTTATTTTATTTGACAATTCCTTTAGTTTGGTGCACATTCAAATTCCTTTAGCTTGTTCTGTCTTTTTTTTTTTTTTTAATTTTTATATGATTTCTTTAACTGAAATATGGGATAAAGAGAATAAAATAAAATCGTAAGTTTGTTATACATTTGTTGTGGTTAGAAGTTTTTTTAGTGTTGCTAGCTGCTTTGGTCCTATGACAATTTTCAACTATGTGTGGATAATGTGCCAATGTGATGAGTTCTTTTAACAATTGCAGGCTTTTGAGGAAGTTGAGCTCCCTAGGCTAGAGAAAGAGACCCCAAGTATTACACTCTCAATAAAAGGACATGATATGGAAACTGTGGAAGTAATCTTCAGAATTTTATGGACTGAGGAATATTACTGTATAGTTAGGTAACTTTTATCTATGTAAATGAATCCTTTTAATTTTGCTTATATTAAATCTGAATTGGTTTTGGATAATAATTATCAATTAGTCATAGGTGTGTATTCCAAGGATGTTATTTATTTTTTATTTTTGCTTATATTAAATATGTATAGGTTTTGGGATTGCAGCAAGAGCTTAACTTTATCATTTGAATATATAATTGCATATCTTTTGGTGACTGATCATGCACTTGTCTTTAATGTTTTTAGTGGTCTAAGACGGAGAACAAGCGGACTGGTTACACCCAAGCCCAGATTGATGAAGTCTGAGTTGAATGGGGAGACTATGTCACCGATAATTATTTTTAGACATGTTGGTATGCTGTTTTGACATACATTTTCTAGATATGGTATTAGTGCTGCCATTCCAATCTTTTGTAAAGGAAAAGGCAAAATTTAGAACTACCTAATGTGCAGATTTTAGAACTAACTACCTAGCTAGTGTGCATAATTTAGAACTAGTCATATATGCCTTATATTTTGTGCAGATTTTTGAAGTTGCTTAGGGGATTATATATGGATTATGGTTATCCCTACTTGTAGAGGGATTTGTAATTCTTTTTTGTTAACTTGAATATGGGTTGAAATTGGATATTGGAAATGTATGAGAATGTTAGATGAAATTTATGGAAGCATTTAAATTGCACAAATTGGATGTTGTATGTTGGAACTTTTATATCAAATATTTGGCAGGAAAAATTGATATCTAACAACCCATTTTATTTTAGTTTTTTTAATTAAAAAACATTTACAATATCAGTTAAACACTGATATCTAATGTTTATTAAATCTGATATTTATACAGGTATATGCATCGAAATAACAAATAATATCGATATCTAATGTTATTTTTATATCACATTGTAACTCAAACCTGATGTTTAAGAGACTTATAATATCTAAAACAACGAACAAACAGATATCTAATGTGTACATATATATCGATTTTAGTTACAAATTCGATGTGTTAAAAATATTATATATTGCTTTGATAAAAAAAGTGATGTAACAACCTACCAAATATAGCTTTTGATGAGTTTATAATATCAAAAAATAGAACCAAACAGATATTTAATATACCTTTTAATGTCAGTTCTTGAAAAAATAATGATATTGAAAGTATATATATTACATATCGGAATCTGTTCATTTAGATAGCGGAAACTTGAAAAATCGATATATATTATTTATTAACAATATCGGATATTTAACAAATAAGATGTCTAATTTGATATAGACATCGGCCCAAAACTGATATTGAAAATAGGGCACATTAGATATCACGTCTGCCCTTATTGGTCGCAAACCTAATAGACATCGGTGTTCTACTGATATCTAATGGGGTATTTCCTTGTAGTGCTAGTTGAAGGCACAATACTAATTAACAATCCATACTGTACA
Organism: Dryas drummondii; assembly: GCA_003254865.1. Lineage (NCBI taxonomy): Eukaryota > Viridiplantae > Streptophyta > Magnoliopsida > Rosales > Rosaceae > Dryas > Dryas drummondii. Next base: position 1,314,475 of record QANW01001054.1, on the reverse strand, counting down.
AAAAAATTTATTGAAGATTACAAACATAGATGTAATGTTGCTCTCATTATATATGTTTCAATCAATAATTACAGTACATGCATAATGGAGTTTGTATAATAGCTTGTATTACCTTTTTTAGAAAATCTAAGAATTCTTGTTGTATTGTCAATTATCACCACATTCGTATCACTTAAAAAGACGATTATAATTTTCTTCAGTGTCAATATGTTCTAAATTGCTCCTTCATATTTAGTAAGAAGTTGATGTGTATATATCATGCTTCAGAACATCCGTGAGATGGCCATGCCTTTTTAAAGGAATAAAAAGATGGGCTAATTACAAATAAGTCAATAAAACTTTTCATAATTACATTTTAATCAATGCACTTTTTCATAATTTCATTTTAGTCACTATTGACCAAAATGAAAAAAATATGAATTACAATAAATTAATAAACATACATTACTATTCATATTTAGATTTTTATTAGGTTTGTATTTGACTACTATGCAGCAAAACGGCTTAGAGAGCCCAAAACCCGAAACCTAAACCCTAAGCCATAAGCTCCGGAACCCTAATTCTAAACCATAAACGTACCCCATTTATATACCCTATATTCAATTTCTCTACCCTAAACTAAATTAAGAGTAACGTCATAATTTTACACCCATAAGTAATGAAAAAAAGGATGGGCAAATTGGTATTTTCCAGTGCATCAAAATACATGACATCATTAAATGGATTGGGCTTAGTGACTAAAATGGACTGGGTCATTGACTAAAATGTAATTTCTCAAAATATACTATTCACTAATATGGAATAGGAAATTTTGTATTGACCTATTGTAATATAATTCATGACATCATTAAGTGGATTGGGCTTAGTGACTAAAATGGACTGGGCCATTGACTAAAATGTAATTTCTCAAAATATACTATTGACTAATATGGAATAGAAAATTGTGTAGTGACCTATTGTAATATTGAAACTTTTTATTGACTTTTTTGTAATTTGCTATAAAAAGATTCTAGTGTAGGCCATAAATTTCCATTTGGTGAATTAAAATTCATGTAAGGCCTTACCCTAATATAATAGACCAAATCACACACGATGCAAGATTACTTGTTGTAAAGGAACAATATTACATCAGAGGTGATGGGAACAATATTACAAAAACCAAAATAAAAATAAAAGTAGTTCAAATATGTATAGGAATTATATAATATGATGTGGTACCTTGGAGGTTGGGCATGAGGAGAAGTGAAAATATGGGACTCGAGGTCCAATTGCGAGGAGTCGGATCTTGTCAACTTTTGCTCTGAAAATTTCTTCCCTGCTTTGATTTGTTCCACATGATGATCATGATTATATATAACTTCCTCTTCCTGATGACTATGATTATCTATTAAACCTTCTTCAACCATTTCTACAATACCTGTATAATGAACTGCGATCACTCACATGCTCAGTCTAATAATATAGACTACTGTATATATTACTTGCTATTTCTCGCTATTGGTACAAGCAGACATATATAACACTTGTAAAAACAGCTTTCAAATAAAGAATAATAAAAAAAAAAGAGTCGACTAATGAAGAAGAAAGTAGCAATACAAAAACAAAGAAGCAACAGGCACCTTGATAGTGCGGTGGTGAGGCAATGGCGTTAGGTGATGGCTGGGCTCTTGCTCTTACAGACATGCGCATAAAAAAGTCTCACTTCAAGTCCAAGCAGACAGAGGTGGCACGCAATTGAAAGAGAAGGAAAAAATGGTAGTCAGTACCTGGAGAAGTAAATCAAGAAAAGCAGTGAGCCCGTTGGTTCTACTTAAAGAGGAGGAATTTCAAGTCTCATGCGATTTGGATTCTTGTTAAGGAAATCCCAATCCAAGGAAAATAAGGACTGTGTGCATTCAGATATATTTCTAACTAGATTATTCTAGTGGGCTTGTTATTGGTGGTAGGAATTGGTTTATCAAGTGTAAATGGATATATATCAAAGTTTCAAAACCGTGATGGTAGTTAAAATATAAGCCACAGTTTCAAAACCGTGAAAGTTTACAAAATTGCCAATGGCCATTATTTTAATAATGCTTTGACACGGTTTGCTAATGTGTGAATATATTCACTTCTCAATCAGCACCGCCCAGCCCAATGTGATGAATTCTTTATAATAGTCACAATTTTGAGTAAGTACTATGTTTCCAGTCACTGTTTTGAGTGAGTATTATGTTTGAAGTCACTGTTTTGAGTGAGTATTATGTTTGGAGTCACAATATACTCAAAACCGTGTGTTAAATTTTTTTTAACCTCACATTTAGCCAACTGTGAGTCAAAAGTCGGTGTCTACTGTCCATTTTTCCAGTAGTGCAAGTTTCTTTAAAGTCTAATGCTCAGAGAAAGACTGCCGCTAAAAATAAGAGAGGAAAAGTGGCACAAAGCCTAGCCCGTATATTGTTGTTGTCCAATTCCCCATTTTAATTTGCAAAGAAGCAAACAGAGCTTGTTGCACCAAACCTCATGTACCAAAGTACGACAAGAGAAGAGAAATTGGGTTTGTTTTTTCTTCAAGGGAAGGAAGGCACAAGAAGACAAGAAAGCAAAAAGCCCAACGTGTAGAACCAATCAAACTAGAAAAAGAGTTACAAAAAAAATCCAATATTTAAATAGTAGTGAGGATGGAAGCAAACACAAAGAATGCTTGCTATATATCAAATTTTGGAAGTGTTCACTTGTTTTTTGGCCAAGGTTGGCCGGAAGCAACACTTTGATCCATTTTTGTATGAGTGTAGGGCGTGCCACCATCAAGCCAAGTTTTGGCTCGATCGGAATGTGATAGTGATTGGGTTGCGTGATTGCACCTAAAACTGATTCTATCAAACGATTGATCGGTCGAGCTAGGATCCGCTCTCAGCCTAAGTTCTTTTCTAGCCTTGGGGAAAAGGCTCTTTAAGGCCTTGTCAGAATCAGAATCCGACCCACTGGTTGGCCTCCTAAGAATTATGTGATCGAATTCGTGCACAAAGTGGTGTAAGTGTCCAAGCAAAACAAAGAAACTATGAACAACGAAAGTATAGTGAAATTCAATGCGATTCTCACTGATCGAACTAACTTCAAGATTAAAAGCAACTAAGAAAATAGCAGGCATTTAGATTGAAAGTAAGCAGGAGAAAATTGCATTAAAGTTGAAATAAGAACAACCAAAGTCGCATAGAAAGCAAAGAAACAAAATTAAATCGATACCACAAACCCTTGGTCGGAGAATGGCAGAGCTACAAACCTAGAGAAACTTGAATCTAAGAGCGATTGAAAATCTAAAAAGCACTTCGAATGGAAGCACTAAAGAAAATACGAAAGCAAGAGAACTTTGAGTAATTCTTGAGACTTGAGAATTTGTGAGTTGATTGTTGTGTGTTAAATGTCTATCCTTTTTTTCTCTTCTGAATACGTCTATATATAAGGGTTAGGATAGCAATGGGCCATTACTTGGCCTGGAATTCCCTCTAGACTCCTTGTACGAATGAGATTTGAACTCTCTTGAATTTAGGATTCGACCGGATTTTTCCTTGATAACCACGTGATCTTGAGCATTGATGGTTGATCGGAATCCTTTCTAAACTTGGACTCTTTATTTGAACATCTTGGATTCTTAATTCAACTGAGATACTTGGTCTCCAAGACTTTCTGAATTCTTCCCTTGGTAGGATTTGCATTGATCTTGTATTAAATTTCCGAGTTCCTCTCCAAGCAAAGATTTCAACTTGAATTCTGATCTTGAGCGGAGTCCTAATTCGAGTAGGATTTAATGACGTATTAGAAAAGCCCTACTGCTTGGGTTGAGCCATTATTGGCTAGTGAATTTCAATTAGGAGACTTTTGGGCTTGATCGAACTCCTTGAGGGTTTAAGCTTTAATTAATAAAAATCTGGCCCAAATGTTGAAACCCAAATCTTAATTAAAAAAGTTAAAAATAAAATGAGACGAGCCTGCCTCAAAACTAGGCCGAAATCACCTATTTTATTTTTCTTGCACAATACTAAAATAGCCCAGCCCATTTTTATCTTTGATTGAGTCGATTTCGCTATTTTATAAACATAACCCGGCCTCAAAACTAGGCCAAAATTATTTCTCTTGCTTGAAATTAATACATGGCCTCACAAATTGCATTTAATCGGGCCAATACACTCTATTTTGATAACAATTCCGATCGAAAAATCAATCGGAATTTATTGGAGCTAAAGTTGATCGGAAGGAATTTTACCCAATCCAATCGACATTGTAAAATCAATTGGAACAAGCTTCATGGCGCCGGCCGATAATTCTATAAATTGATCAGACTAAAACAAAGTCGATCAATATTTCTTTTATCAGGCCGCTTGGCTCTTTTTAACCATCAGTCGGAATAAATCCTATCGAACTAAAATTGGCGAGGTCGATTGAAATGTTTTCATATCGGGTCACTTATGTTACTTGGCCTTCTATTTTTATCTCACATTTTGATCGGATTCCGACCCCTTTTCTTGTCTAAAACCCAAATATTGTCGGGACCCATATATTAGAAAGGCCACAATTTAGGCCGATAATTTTGATAGAAAACATATCAATCTTTGGCTGAGAGTAGCCATTCATATACATATGTACATATGTATTAGCAAACCCAATTCTTTGGGTTGACAACAACTTCATCTTAAAGCCACGGTAAGGTTTCTTTCTTTCTAGTATATATATATATATATACCGATTTTTTCTATTAAGGTATACCTCAACTTATTTATGTTGAGGTATGACTTTATTGGGGCCCACACGAGCCGTTTTGTGTCGATCTGAACCGTTCATTTTTTACATCTTCATTGATAGATCATCCTTACAAAAAATTATATATATATATATATATACATACACGCTCCTTCTATTGAGGTATACCTCAACTTATTTATGTTGAGGTATGACCTTGTTGGGGCCCACAGGAGTCGTTTTGTGTCGATTCGAACAGTTCATTTTTTACATTTTCATTGATAGATCATCCTTGCAAAAAATTAGTCAAATTGGAAATCATTTGCCTATCTAACTTTGATAAAACAAATGAACGGTTTCATCGAAAATATTTGGTTCGTCCATTTATTTGATCAAAGTTAGATTGACAAATGATTTTCGATTTGTCTAATTATTTGTAAGAATGTTCTATCAATGGAGATGTAAAAAATGAACGGTTCAGATCGACACAAAACGACTCGTGTGGGCCCTAATAGGGTATACCTCAACATATTTTCAACATTTGTCTATACGAGTCGTTTTGTGTCGATCTGAACCGTTCATTTTTTATATCTCCATTGATAGATCATCCTTGCAATAAATTAGTCAAATCGGAAATCATTTGTCTATTTAACTTTGATCAAATAAATAGACGAACCAAATATTTTCGATGAAACCGTCCATTTGATTTATCAAAGTTAGATAGGCAAATGATTTCCGATTTGACTAATTTTTTGCAAGAATGATCTATCAATGAAAATGATCCTTGCGAACGGTTCGGATTGACACAAAACAAATGCTGCCCGATGACTTTAAAGCAAGACAAATGCTCCCCCGACCATTTTGCTACTGCATTTTTCTTTCAAATTATCTCCTTTGCATATATACCATTGCCCAACAACTCATCCTAGCATTTCCTCTTCCTTTCAACTTTCAAGTTTCAGCATATATACATCCAAAGGGTAGGAATGTGTAACTGCCCAACAATTTCTAATTCTAAAGGAAAAGCTGCCCGATGAGAACAAAAAGAAAAGAAACTTTTACTCTCCAGCCTGACACCCCCAAAGCTTCTCTTTTCTGTTCTTCCAGATCTAGCCAACCAAAACAAAACCATTCCCTTTTCTCCTTTCTTTAAATCCACCATCAAGCTCTCAGTATACATAACAGCTGCCCGACACCAAGCAAAGTTTCTTGTTGCCAAGCCGACGTCAAACACATCTACAAGCCACTCCCATTAGGTTTCTCACGCTGCCCTTTTCATTTGGTTTCTGTAAGCACAACTAGGATTGTTTATTTTCAAGTGGATTTGATCACTTATCATTCAGCCACCCTCACCCAAGTCGCTCGCACACCATGTGTTTGATGAAATTCTCCAACCAATTAAGATGCCTCAAATGTTTCCCAATACATAGGCAATCCGATCAATTATGATGTCATCACCTTAGTACAACAAGCTACTTCGATGGGCGTCAATTTTATGCCAAACAGGAAGGGCCAACTCTCTCCAACATGGCATAAAAAAAAAAAATCAATAACTAGAAAGATTGATTATAATATACCTCCAACTGTAAATAAGGCTTACTGAAACAAATTTCGATACACGAAAACAAGACGTACTACGATCGTGCCAGGGAAAAACTCGTGCGTGCAACTATATATTCCTTCGAACAACTGTTATATAAATCATTTACAATATCAGGTAAAACAATTTAATAATTGTAACTATAATGCTCAGCCTTCAAGATTTTTGTGGCCTACAACATGACATAAAAATAGACAATTAATAACTAGAAAGATCAACAATATACCTCTAACTATAAATAGGCTATGATCGGAACAAATTTTGATACCCGAGAACAAGACTACGATCGCGCCAAGGAAAAACTTATGCGTTCAACTAATCCTATACAAATCATTTACCCTCATTGGACCATAATTAACAAACTTATTGTAAGTTCCAAACTAAATCTAATGTCTATGGTTTTTTAAGTTGGGAGTAGCAAACTTCATTGAAGCCTAAAAAACAAACATAACAAATCAATACAAAAACCCAAAAGGAAAATTTACTCTTCAATATTTGATTTCTCAAAGATTTCCTTATAAACCTTACAAAGTAAAAAAATACAAGAGTACGCTGATGTTAAAAAAGAGCTAATTTGCTTGTGAAGAAAATTAAATATGACTAGGTGCTTGTTGATTTTCAAGATCGTGTAATTATGAAGTATGAGGTAATGGTTACTGATATTTTCTGACAGTAAAATTAAAATATGGATTATTAAGTCGTTAAATATAGGAGATATGAATTACGATTTATTAAATATGCAAGAAATGTCCATTGATGAGTAATGGTTCACTTATGTTAAAATGCTTATATATCATATGTATAAAACAACTTTTAGATAATGATATTGATAATAGAGGGTTAATTGTGTTGTGGCTTTGTATCAAAATTTGTTTCGTTTAGTTTTCTTAAATGTTTATTTTTCTACTTAATTATCATATGAATTTTAAAATATCGTTAACAATATATTTTTGTTCTTTTGATAAGGATAGTATGAATATATTTGTCTTATTAGAGTTGGAGGATGGAACATATTAATTATCAAGAACAAAAGAAAGATCTTAACTATCCTAGTTTAAGGCATTTAGTGATATTCTTGCTCATGTGTTGATCGAGACCAAAATAAGAACATCAAGACCTTTACCTTATATTTTCTTTGTGTTAGGATTGATTAGCTTATTTCACAAAGCTATATCTTAAACCCATTCTCCTAGGACAAACTTATTGTGTAAGTCATAAAGGAATTTCAATTGTAATTCTAGAAATCAAATGAGGAGCTAGCCAAACTCAAGGAAGAGATGGAAATGAGGAGTTTTGTAACTTGGACCTAGCTACAAGGGTGGAATCTACAAGGGTGAGATTCTCAATCATATCTTATGTTTTATATTTTATATTTTTCCATGTTCTGGGCAACTAGGTCCTATAAATTTAAAGGAATGATCCATTGATTTTGAAATCATACTTTCTCAAGGTATAGAGCTTTGATCATCTAAAGATTTGGTTAGAATGCCCACCAATTGATGTTCGGTTGAAACATGTTCTAGAACAAGTGTATTGAATTGCCTCAACTAAGTCGCGTAATGAAATGGTTGCGAATGTCAATGTGATTAGTTTAGAGTGTTGGACTGGGTTCTTATAAATGATTATCACACTTGTGTTATCACAAAGAATATATAGTCAATTTATCACACACAATGTCATAGTTAGATAACATTTGTTTCATCCAAAGAAGGTGAGTGCAAATGCTACCCACATAGATGTACTCGACCTCAGCAGTAAATAAAGAGATGAGATTTTTTTTTTCCTATGCGCATGCAACAATTAAATTTTTACTTATGTAAAAATAGCCTCCATAAGTACTCTTCGTATCATCTACATTGCTAGCCCAATCAGCATCAGAGACAAGTTCTACATTAGTATCAAAGGTATACCAAATTCCATAGTTCAAAGTGTCATTCACATATTTGATGATTTGTCTAATGGCTTGACAATGTAGCTCTCTAGGACAAGACAAATACCTAGCATAAATACCAACACTAAAGGCAATGTCATGATGACTAGCAGTTACATACAACAAACTATAAATCATGCTTCTATACTCTGATTGATATGCTTCTTTGCCAGAAAAATTCTTGATAAGTTTGGTAGTGGTACTCATAGGTGTGGCGACATGGTTAGAGTTCTCTTAAACCAAACGTTTTCACTAACTCTTTAGCATACTTAGTTTGAGATAGGAACATTCAATCCAGAAATTGCATGACTAATTGTAACTCCAAAAGGAAGTAAATTCACCTACCATTCTCACCTCAAACACCAGCAATAATGAGATGTTTGAGTTGTTCACACACAGTGAGCAAGGAAGGGCTAAAGCCCCCATTAGAAAGGGTTATATGATGTTCCAAACGCAGTGTTGCTTACCAATATACAAAAATATAGGTTCATTCAATGCAGCCCTATTAGACATACACATAAGTTCCAAAAGTGGACCATTGCAAAACATAAACATTCACCACAGAGCAATGTATTTTTTTATCATAACACATGGTACTTAAGCTTGTGCACATATAGTACTTTTTTTCCTTATATCAAAACTCGATAGTTGATGGATACGAATCACCAGGGTTCAGCAGATGGAGTTGCAAACCAATTATCCACATATGTTGCATAGGAATTTGGAGCGATGAGTGTTAAGGGATCAGCCTCAACTGAGGATGAAAATGAATCAGGAACAAAAAGGGTTGATGGATCGACACCATGTGGAGGGAGAACCTTTGCTGCATTTTGGTGTTTCCCATTAAGCCATTGGCAAGCAGTTGTACTATGCACCTATGCACATTCGTACAAATGGCGCATTCAGGGCCTCAATTAGACTTCATTGCACAGCATCCTTTCCTCCTTGTAGTAGCGTTGTCATTAGCTGGTGTAAGAACAAGGTTTTCATATGTACATGCTCTCCCAACATAGCCAAAGTTGTTAGAAAATGGTGGTTGGATAGCAGGGGCCATATCTGGGGAATTAGCAGGCAATATAATGTCAGCTGCCACTTAATCATACAGAGGACACAAAATATTAAGCATGTGGTTTGGAAGTTGGACATAAACTGTTGGCAAATTGGGTGGTTCAAAGGAGTGAGGGAAGGGTTAGTAGTTGTTGGGTTTTCCAGAGTTGGATTAATAGCCAGTGTATTAAGTTTTAATTGGAAACTCATTTTAACCTCCCTTTATAACTTATTCACAGTCACCATATTGAATATGAATAAGGAATAAAGAGATCATTATTGGATAGTGGCTGAGGGTCAATCATTATAAAGCACAAAACAGACCCACACATTTAAGAGTCCCAAATGACAAAATTAAGCTGACTGAGCTATATCAGTCAACCAATATCAGTTGTAATTCTATGGTATTCTAGTAGTGTAAGTCTCTCATACCAAGCTCTAGAAGCTTGCTTCGATCCATACAAGGCTTTCTTGAGATGAAACATATGATTTGGATATTTTAGGTCAACAAACCCCTGGGGTTGTTCTACATACACTAGTTCCTTAAGTACACCATACAGGAAGACACTTTTCACATCCATTTGGTAAAGCTTGAATCCTAGAAAGCAAGCAATGGCAAGAAATAATCTCACAGACTCAAGTCTACCTACGGGGGCAAAGGTCTCATCAAAGTCAATCCTCTCAATGTGAGAGTAGACTTGAGCAACTTGCCAAGCTTTATTCCTTATAATTGTAACAAATTCATTAGATTTTTCTTAAAACCCACTTGTATTCATTATAGTGTCTTCATTAGATTTTTTCTCTTTTTTCTTTTTTGATTTTTGAGAGCATAACACTTAGACCTTATGTGACCGTGACCATGGCCAGTGGCCACAATGATGACACTTGCACTTTCTTCATAAGGATCCTCCTAGCCTAGACTTATGATGTGGAAAATGGTATGTAGACACTCTTAATTTCTACCTTAGTCTTTGGAAGTTCGACAATGGTCCTAGGGATATGTAAGACCTCACTCTTAGTGTTGGAGACATGTGGAGTGTTCTCAAGTTTTTCAACCTCACCATCATATACTAGAGTGGAGTTAGATGACAGAAACTTATTTAGTCTTTGAAGAACCAGGGGTAAACTTCTCATCTAAGTAGCCATGGCCTATCTTGTCCCAAAAAGTCTTTGAGTTCCTAATGTTATCCTCTTGATTGTCTTTTGAATTTCAAACACCTCCTTCTCACATTCAAACGTACAATTTGTGCTTCAAAGCACCAATCTTATCCAGCTACATGGTCTTAAATGGAATTACAATAAAGTTGGTTCTTTTGTACAAGACAGGTGCTATCTTTTTGTAGAAACACATTCATCTTTTTGGCCTTGGCCAATTCACTCCCAAGCTCACTCAACCTAAAACTTGCTTCCCCATCATCACAAACATTCCTATGTGTAGTACTTTCTAGGAACTTGACTTTGTCTAGAAAGTCATTCTTCTCATGATGAAGAAGAGCATAGAAATTTTTACCAACCCCAAGCTCATCTTTCAAGTCATCACATAGTTATTTTTGTACATTCAACTTTTGTGTCAACTTTTTCACCTCACTAGTCAAAATGTGTACTATTAATGAACTCACCTCATTTGTTGACTCTATACGTTAAGCATTAGCTATCGAGCACAAGAATTTATTTTTGAATTTTTATTTGTATTCACTATAGTGGTTTGTCCTTAAATTCAAAAAAAATATAGAAATAAAATAACAAAGATCTCAGTTTAAATTAGTATGAGTTGGATATCGAGAAAAAAAAAAACTTTGTTTATCAAATAATCAAAGAGAGAAAGAGTGATGGAAAGAAAAGAGAAGGAGAGAGAGAAATGCGGGAGGAGCACTGCCAACCAGTGAAGAGGGTGGGTCTAGCAGAGGGATAGGGGGTTATTTGGTATTTTTTTTCCTTTCTTTTGTTTTTTTTTCACAATTAAACAAAAAATTTAAATATTTAGGGAGAAAAAATTAACGGAGTAGGAAAAGATAATTGGGGGTAAATTTTGAAGCCCCTCGTTGAATTGTAGGACCAAATGGTTACGCAAAAATATGCTAGTTAATCATTTGCACATTGAATAAACAAAAATCATAAATTATACAACAATTCTTCAGAGATGCAGGGTCGGAGCCATCTTAGGCCTAGAGGGGACACATGCCCCACCGACCCAAGATAGCTCCAATTTATTTCTCACATATTTTTACAACAAAATTTTTTGCATTATACACAATTTTTAATATACAAAGTTACGATATAGTTATGAGACAAACTTGAAAAAAAAAAAATTCTTTCCAATATGGTCAAAGTCTTCTTATATACATGTATTTTATTCCATATCTATATTAACTTGGGGGCTTTTTTACATTTTACCCACCTGAATTTTGACCTCAATCTCACTTTACCACTTGAAAAAAAAAATTGTGTTAATTTACCACCTGAATTAAATATTTGTTGCAATGTAGGACCTCAAGCCCATTTTGTCTGAACTTCCGTTAAAAATGTCCATGTGCCGCACACGTGACTACCTTTGAAAGAGGTTTTCGTCATTTTATGTCTAAATAGAATAAGAAAAGGGTTTAGATGATTTTTTTAATCAGAGTTTCAAATTCGAGGGAAAATCAGCTAGTCTTTAGGGCTGAAAGGTGTTGTAGAGAATCTCGACTCTTTCTGTGATTGGGATAAAAAATTCATCATTTTTTGTTTGATTAGGTGCGATTCAGTGTCGATTTGAAGATGAAGGATAGAATTAGAGATTCTAAGGACCCTCCAAAATACGGTAAGTTCCCTTTTTCTGTGGTCCCCTTGATTTTTTGCAGTGTGGGTTGTGTGGTATATGGTTACTTTGTGATTTGATAACATTTTTTGTGGTGTGGCCCCTGATTCGAAACACTTGTGACTTTTTTATATTAGAGTTGTTTATGGTGTATAGGTGTTTTTTGTGGCTGGAGATGGAATTGTTTAATGTGTTATAAGCATGTGGGTATCAGTAGTTTAGGTTCTTTATTGCATGAGTTTTGTACTCTTATGGGCATATTTTTTTAATTTTTTTTATTTGGACTCTTGTTGCAAGTGTATTGAATATTGCTTTAGGTGTTGTTGGCTTTATTGAATGTAGTGTATTGTAGTGTTATTTTTGGTTGGTGGCTGGATTGATAATAGTTTTTTACTGCAAGTGAATTAGATACTTAAGAGATTATTGAAGTACTAGCTAGGAATTTGATTTGTAGTAGGAATTACTAGAAATGGATGAGTAAGGTCCGGGCTTTATTGACTGGGACTTATTCAATCTGCCATGAAAATTCTAGCTAGTTATAGTACTTTAGTTAATTTTCTATAGAAGTTATTTAGTGCTTAACTCCATAATAAAGAGATTATGGAAGTACTAGGAATTTGTGGTTTTGTGGCTATTAATTAATCATGTACTGCACATATCTATTTCATGGTTTTGTGGTCAATTTGAGTTCAATGGTTGTGGTGTTATATATGTAACCTATGTGTTAACTTTATTTTATGTGTTATGTTTATTCAATAGTTAACTCTATTAAATAGTTTTTTAATAGTTAACTTTATTTAACATATTATGTCTGTTTGTGTGTTTTTTTAGGTGATCTCAATAACTTTACCTTAGAAATTTATCACGGAGGTAAGTTTATAAATTTAAGTGATGGGGGTAAGTTGTATTCTGGTGGAGAGGTAGTTTGGGCTGATTGGTTGAGCCCTGACTGCATGTCATTATTGGATTTGGATGATACAGCTAGGTTTCTTGGGTATAAAAGCTTTGTGGGTTATTGGTACATACTCTTAGGTAGTGAAGATGATCAGGGGTGGGTACATGTGGTCAATGAAGTTGTTTTGTTTAAGATGGTTACAGTTGACTTGCCATCAAACCATGTGGCAGTATGTTATTTTCATCATAGGAATGCAGGTTTTATAGAGAGTCAACCTACCCCACAAATAAACCAACCAAACCCATTTATAATCCAACCCACTCTATAGAAAAACCGGCTCACCTCACAGTTAAACCAATCCACACAAGTGCCTTCTCAACACATATCAGACTTTTTCCAAACCTTACTTGATGTTGAAGTTGAGGCTATTGTAGAGGTGAATGGAGAAGAAGATGAACTAGTGCAATATGATGTTCAAGTTGGTGATGGAGATGAAGAAGATTCAGATTTGAGAGACTCAGACTATGAACAAAGTGAAGGTGAAGAAGATAGAGTAGTTGAATCACTAGATGACTTTTTGTTTGAAGAGAATGTTATAACAGATGTTGTTCCATTAGATCTTGGGTTTAGGGATGTTGGATCAGAATATGAAGATTTAGATGAATTGAGAAGCTTGGCTGGGTCATCTGCTGATGAGGCTTCCCAAGTGTCCAAGAAACCTAGAAGGAAGATTTTGAAATACACTCAGTGGAGGAGGGAAATTGATTTAAAGGTTCCTAAGTTTAAGGTGGGGTTGATGTTTGCATCTGCTGATGAGTTTAGAGAGGGAGTTAGAGAGTATGCGATTAAGAAGGTGTTCACTTGTTTTTAGCCAAGGTTGGCCAAAAGCAACACTTTGGACCATTTTCGGGTAAGTGCGGGGCGTGCCACCGTCAAGCCAAGTTTTGGCTCGATCGGAATGTGATAATGATTGTGTTGAGTAACTGCGCCTAAATTGATTCTTATCAAGCGATTGATCGGCCAAGCTAGGAACCACTCTTTGCCTAGGTTCTTTTCTAGCTTCGGGGACAAGGCTCTTAAAGGCCTAGTCGAAATCGGAATCCGACCCACTAGTTGGCCTCCTTAAAATTATGTGATCGAACTCGTGCACAAAGTGGTACAAGTGTCCAAGCAAAGTGAATAAACTATGGATAACAAAAATATAATGAAACTCAATACGATCTTTACCAACCAAGTTAACTTTAAGATTCAAACAAACAATGAAAATAACAGGCATTAGATTGAGGGCGAATGAAAGAAAAATTGCATTAAAGTTGAAATCAAGATAAACAAAGTTGCATGAAAAGTAAAGAACAAAAATAAATCGATACCACAACCCTTTGGAAAGGATGATGGCAAACCTACAAACCTAGTGAACTACAGCTATTGAAAACCTAAAAGCGCCTTGAACGGTAGCAACTAAGTAAAATCGAAAACAAAAGAACTTTGAGAGATTCTTGAGAGCTTGAGAAATTTGTGAGTTGATTGATGTGTGTTGAATGTCCTTTTTTCTCTTATGAATGCGTCTATATATATGGGTTAGGATAGTAATGGGCCATTACTTGACCCGGAATTCCCTCTAGACTCCTTGTACGGATGAGATTTGAACTATCTTGAATTTAGGATTCGACCGGATTTTTCTTTGATAACCACGTGATCTTGAGCATTGATGGTTGATCGGAATCCTTTTCAAATTTGAACTCTTTACTTGGACGAAATTCTAGCTTAAGTAGAACTTCTTAATGCATGAGAAATCCTTATGTAACTTGGGCAGAGCCATTATTGGCTAAGAAATTCCATCAAGAAGCTTTCGGGCTTGATCAAACTCTTTGAAGCTTTAAGCCTAATAAAATTCGGCCCAAATATTGAGACCCAAACTGAAAGAAAAAATTAAAATAAAATGAAACGACCCAGCCTCAAAACTAGGCTGGAACCACCTTTTTTTATTTCTTATACCCAATCATAAAACTGCCCAGCCCATTTTTATCTTCGATTGGACCGATTTCGTTATTTTAAATACATAGCCCGGCCTCAAACTAGGCCGGAATTACTTCTCTTTGCTTGAAATTATACATGGCCTAGCAAATTGCATTTTGTTGGGCCAACTCATTCTATAAAAACACGAGAAAGAGATGACCTGGCCTCTAAATAGGCCGGAATCACTCTTTTATTTGATACGACATAATGGATTGAGTCATTCAATAAAATATTTTGGCCTTTCACTCACACAAGTCGAGCCACTTTCATGATCCCTGGCCAAAATTCGGCCTCCTCTAGGCCTTTAAAGCCACTTCACAAAATATTTTTGCCCAGCCTCTTGTAGGCATTTTCTCCCTGCCTCATATAAGCCATTTCTTCCAGCCTCATGTAGTGGGCGAACAACACTTTTGAAACCAAGGGCGGGGTAGCCCGGATAGATTTTAATTGATCACTTTCATCATGCTCACAAGGTTGGGTGATCAAAACATAGTTGATATTTGGGCAAAATAATCATGAAAAGAGATTGGACGATTAAAACATAAAAAGTAGGGAAAGAAAGTTGCCCGGGCTATGTAGAAGGTATTTGGGTGTGAAAAATGATAGAGTAATTGGGCGGATGGAAATAATGGGAAAAAAGCAATTTAGGCCAATCATAGGATATTTTATGGGTGAAAGTAGCCTGGATAGCATAGAAGGAATTTTAATAGAAAAGGAGAGGAGAGAGGCTGGAAAAAATAGGAAGAAGGAGGCCGCACAAAACAAGAAGAATGAGGCTGTACAAAATATTTATAGGTTTTGGGTGGCAAACTTGCATGTCTCTTTTTCAAAATAGTCTGGGCCTACTTAAAAGTAAAAACCACTTTTTGGTCTTTAAAAACATGTATTTGGCTAGGCTAATATATATATTTATATACATTTATTTATTTTTTAAGCCAAATATCTAACCATATATATATATAATAAAATAATATATATATATGTGTATATAATATTATATATATTAGTGCATTTATATAGCAAACCATGCCACTTACTTTGTTATCCATAGTTTCTTTGTTTTGCTTGGACACTTGTACCACTTTATGCACGAGTTCGATCACGTAATTTTAAGGAGGCCAACTAGTGGGTCGGATTCCGATTCCAACTAGGCCTTTAAGAGGCTTGTCTCCGAGGCTAGAAAAGAACCTAGGCCAAGAGTGGTTCCTAGCTTGGCCGATCAATCGCTTGATAAGAATCAATTTAGGCGCAGTTACTCAACACAATCATTATCACATTCCGATCGAGCCAAAACTTGGCTTGACGGTGGCATGCTCCGCACTTACACGAAAATGGACCAAAGTGTTGCTTTTGGCCAACCTTGGCTAAAAACAAGTGAACATATTTTTGGCACGCCCGGTGGGACCTTATTTGTTGTCTTTGCTAACGTTGCATGGTTTCTAATACTCGTGCGTTTTCAAATTGTGATCAGGAGAATGCTTACCGTAACCCAGTTCCTTATCGTGATCTAATGACGAAGAATCAAGCGAACCCAAGCAACCAACCCGCTGGCAAGGCAACCGGTGCTGTGAATCCAAGCGATCATCCCAACCTCGATTCTGGAAAGAGGCCTCAAGTTGCCCAACAAAGCGGGAACGATCACGTTCCGACCTTTGTGGACCAAGGAGTGGACCAAAAGAATCAGGATGGATCATATGGTGAAGTTACAATTGAAGATGTACCAGAGAAAATCGACCCTCTACTCCAGCCGAATCCGGCTACTATAGAAGATGTCCAACAGCTCATCGACTTGGTGAAGGAAGAAAGTCAGGTCACCCAGACTCATTTACAAACCGTGGCTATCCAGGTGAACACTACGTTAGACCGGATTGAACTGACTAACAATGTGATGACCAACAACATTGCTAGTATGGGTACCCAAATCGGACAACACATTGTCCTAGCTTTTCAAGGGGGTCAGGGCCAGAATCCACATGTGGCCAATCAAGTGCAAATCCCTGAACCCTATAGACCGCCACCTTTGGCAAATCAACCATGAGTTCATTTAGGTTTGGGGGCAATGGTAACCGCCAGAATAATGGCCGGGCCCAAAACCAGGGAGGCAACCATCAAGCGGTCAACAACTTTGCTGGGGGCATTCAGGTAGGACTCGGCCACGCCCCAGTGGAAATTGATAGGAATATGATCGAGATGGTCGTCCAAGACATGTATGGACCTTTAGCTAGGAAAACAATCCGACCAGTATACCGAAGACCTTACCCTGACTTTGTGGACCAAACAGAATACCCAAGAGGTTTTAGGATTCCTTATTTCACTTTGTTCTCCGGTCAAGATTATCAATCCTCTATTGAACACATAGGCCAATTCACGGCCCAGTGTGCTGAAGCTGCAAACAATGATAATCTGAAACTTAAGATGTTTCCCAACTCACTCAGTGGAGCTGCTTTCACCTGGTATGTTAGTTTGCCGGTCAACTCGGTTCTAAATTGGCAAACTATGGAGCGAATTTTTCATGAACAATTCTATCGCCACGAACCAGAAGTATCGATGGCTGACTTAGCCCGTTTGGGGCAAAATTCTGAAGAATCAGCTTAAAGGTATATCTCTCGATTTAGGCTTGCAAGAAGTAGATGCACTGTCCCTTTGCCCGAGAGCGAATTTGTGAAGTTAGCCCAGAATGGTTTGTCTTTGGAGCTTCGGAAGATGTTTAAAGGGATGGAGTTCCGAGATCTTTATAATTTAGTCATAAGGGTGGATAGATCTGAAGCTATTCTAAGGGAAGAACGCCAGAAAAGAATGGCAGCAAAGGCTGCATGGAACAAAAATAAGTCAAGTGTTCAGATGGTGGAGATGGAAGAAAAGCTCGAGGAAGTGGAAGTTGAATCGGATGAAGAATCAGCCGAGGTCAATGCGGCTGAGATTATGATTTCCAAGCCACATGTATGCAAGGCCTTGGTGAAGGCGTCCAAAGATCAAAAAGTGCAACAGTGAGTTTTTCTTCCAAGCAGAAAGGATCCGCCACTAAAGCATTCACCTTTGATTTATCAAAGGGTGAACAAATATTCGATCAACTATTGGCCGAGAAACTTATCAAGCTGACCAATGGCCAAGTGATACCACCGGCCAATGAACTAAAAGATCGAACCTACTGTAAGTGGCATAATGCGTGGACTCACTCGACCGCTAATTGTGTTGTCTTTCAGAATATTGTGCAGGACTTGATTGACAAGGGAACCTTACGCTTCCCAGAGAAAGAAAAGGTCGTGATGAGAGTTGAGAAGGATCATTTCCCCAAGATGCAGGTTAATATGGTCAACTTACATATTTTAGATTCCGAACGAGGAAGAGAGAAAAAGGTCGGAGAAGGAAAGCATAGACCAGCACAACCACATGGGGGAAGATCGCAACGAAATTAAGTCAATCATAGTTCAGCCAAAAGACAAAGGGGAAGAAAGAATTGACCAAGATCATGAGATGAAGGAGTCGGTCGAGCTTCATCCTAAAGACAAAGGCAAGGGTAAGATGATTGAAATATCACCACCCGGAAATTAGGGTCCTCATGGCCCTAGAAAAAGAATTGAGCCAGATAGTAAGGCCAAACGTCGCCTTGACTTCGATGATTATGTCCTCATAACCCGGAGTTATGATTCCATTGTCAAGAATCCAAACTCGGCGTGTTCAAAGGCAATACGCTCAATCATGTCGGGAAGAAGAAGCTTGGATTGAGCAAAGGGAGGCTCAACTTAGGAGAGGTTCTAACTTAAGGGAAAAATTGAGAAAAGGAGAAGTCAAGCTCCTAAAGAATGATGATGCAACCGAGGGTAATGCGATTGTGTTGCCTAAGGTCTAGAGGATGGTCGAAGGGACCAAGGTTTTGGTCGTTCTAGATGAGAAAGATGAAGTGATAAGTATGCTTGAAGCTCACTTGACTGGTGCATTCGAGAACAGAAAGAAGGAAGTCGTAATTAACAAAGTTGACGTCGATCAACCTATGAATAAGGTTTCTAGAATTGCAATAGACCAACAAATGGTCGAAGCTTCTAAAGTTGAAACTGACCAATCTATGGTCGAACCATTTGAAAGTGAAGTTAACCAAGAAACGGTTTTAACTCCTGAAAAGGAGGTCGACCAAGTTAAGGTTGATTCTCTCATTACCTCTGTGGTTATTCCACCGAGTTCTGATCCGCTGACAGAAGAGAACAAAGACCCTATCAAAGAGGAAGAAGAGAATGAGGCCGAACCCAACCAGGACATGGAATATGAAGGCGGAGAAGATGACTACTTGGAAGACGAGTACGATGAAGAAGGGGTCAGAGAGGAAGAAAGTAATGACAAGGAAGGGGAGAAGAAGCCCCGAATGAAGATATCGCCTTTTGGGAAGATTACTTATGATTCCGGAACACAAGAGTCATCGGAATGTGGCATGATTATCACATTACCTTTGGAATTCGAAGTAAGGCCAGAACAAGTAGCCCAATTAGAGGGTGATGTTATAGCTGAAGAAGAAGCTTGGGCAGAAATTGATGAGGAGGTAGCAAACCAAGAGGAGAATGATGATGAGCGGTTTGCATGCCTCAAAGAACATAGTGACGACCTTAGCAACCAGCTGAGAGCATGCCTTGGTCGACCAACAGAAGCAATGGCTAAGCAAGTAAGCGCATTATACATTCACGCACACATTGAGGGAATGCCAATGAATAAGGTATTCGTGGACAATGGAGCTGCCGCTAATATTTTGCCTTTGTCAACCTTAAAAAAGCTGAAGAAAACACAACACGACCTGCGTACAACAAAGGTGAGGATAAGCTCTTTTGTAGGGGATGATGAAGAGATTTTGGGAGCAATTTCTCTATAAGTAGTGGTGGGGAAGAAGAGAAGAAACACTACTTTCCTCGTAGTTAATTCGAACTCCCAATACAACGTACTCCTTGGTCGAGATTGGATCAATGGTAGCTGGTGTATCCCATCTTCTTTGCACCAGTTACTAGTTCTTTGGAATGAGGACAATACACTTGATGTTATATCGGCCGATACACGGCCTTTCCCAGCTTCTGCCAACTTTGTTGATGCCGAGTTATATGAGGAAGGAGTCACCTTCTAAACTTTGGTGGACGGAACCAAGACTACAAAGCCTTTGGAGATAACGGCCAATGAATTGGCTGGAATCGAGAAAGGGGAAGTCAAGATTGAAGATGAACGACCATCTTTGGCCGACTTGTTTGCAACAATATCCATATCCAATGACGGACAAAAATAAAGAAACGATTGATGAAGCGTTGGAGAGATGGTCAACGCACTTGGCCGAAGAAACGGCTTGGATAGATGAGGATGAGATCAATCTCATCGAGTGTTTAAGAGAAGGGCCTGAAGAGGACCTCTTAGAGATCGAAAAATTGTACCAGCGCCGACTAAGCTTGATGACTCTAAGGCTGAAGTCCAAGACCCTTTGATCGAAGTAAACTTGGGAACGGCTGAAGAACATAGGTCGGTTTACATCAGCGGCTTGATGGAACCATCGCTAAGAGCCGAGATTGAGTCACTTCTGAAGGAGTTCAAGGATTGTTTTGCGTGGAATTACACTGAGATGCCCGGACTCAATTGCCAGCTAGTGGAACATCGTCTTCCGATCAAAGAAGAATTTAAGCCATTCCAACAACCACTCCGACGAATGTCTAAAGAAGTAGAACTTAGGGTGAGAGAAGAAATAGAAAAGCTTGTAGAAGCCAAGTTCATTCGGCCAGCAATTTATGTAAAGTTGTTTTCTAACATTGTTCCTGTAATAAAAAAGAATGGCAAAATAAGAGTTTGTGTTGATTTTCGCAATTTGAATCTTGCAACTCCTAAAGATGAATATTCTATGCCTGTGACAGATCTCCTTGTCGATGGAGCAGCCAAACATGAAATTTTGTCATTTCTGGATGGTTACTCGGGTTACAATCAAATTACATAGTAAAGGACGACGTCCATAAGACAACATTTAGGTGCCCAGGAGCAACTGGGTTATTCGAATGGGTGGTAATGCCTTTTGGCATTAAGAACACTGGGGTAACTTACCAGCAGGCCATGAATGCTATTTTTCATGACATGATCGAAAAAATGCTTGAAGAATATATCGATGATGCGGTTGTGAAATCGACTACTCTACCAGGCCACCTTGGAGACTTAAGAAAAACCTTTGAGAGAATGAGGATGCACAACCTTAAGATGAATCCTCAAAAATGCGCCTTCGGCGTGTCGGCCAGAAACTTCTTAGGCTTCCTTGTCCATCAAAGGGGAATCGAAATAGATAAGAATAAAACTAAAGCTATCATCGATGCACCACCACCTAAAAATAAGAAGAAGTTACAAAGCTTCCTTGGCCGGATAAATTTTCTTAGGAGATTTATTTCAAACTCGGCCGGAAAAACAGAACCATTTTCCCTACTTCTTAAGCTTAAGGGAGGGGAAACGTTTATATGTGAAGAGCAACAACATAAGGCTTTTCAAGCAATCAAGGATTACTTGACCCGGCTACCCGTGTTGATACCGCCCAGAAAAGTTAGACCGCTCAAGTTGTACATATCGGCCTCTAAAAACTCGATCGAGAGTCTTTTGGCCCAAAATAATGAGGAAAAGAAGGAACAAGCCATCTATTACTTGAGTCGAGTTTTAATGGTGATTGAAAGAAAGTATTCGCCGATCGAAAAGTTGTGTTTGGCCTTGTATTTCACGGCCACAAAATTAAGGCACTACATGTTGCCTTCTGTAGTATACTTCATTTCTAAGACAGATCTTATTAAATACATGTTGTCTCGGCCTATCATTAGAGGCCGGATTGGAAAATGGACAATGGCTTTGTCCGAGTTCTCGTTTAGATACGTGCCCCAGCAATCGATCAAGGGCCAAGTTTTGGTTGATTTTTTGGCTGCCCACCCCGGTGTTGAAATAGAAAACATGGAATCATTTGAGATAGCATCACACTTTTTGATTCCATGGAAGTTATACTTTG
This sequence comes from Dryas drummondii, assembly GCA_003254865.1. NCBI lineage: Eukaryota > Viridiplantae > Streptophyta > Magnoliopsida > Rosales > Rosaceae > Dryas > Dryas drummondii. The sequence goes on along the minus strand of QANW01001054.1, from coordinate 1,292,486 downwards.
ATAGGTCGAGTACGACGGCCGCATCTGGGGCTGGAATTGTGCTCATTTTTCCAGGAAGTTTCAGAGCACAATATGCCTTCCAATTGGATTTCACATGTTCGAATAAACAAGCTAAACAAGAGGCATTAATTATCGGCCTAGAAATTTTGAGAGAACTGGAGGCAACCAACGTAACAATCATGGGTGGCTCCATGTTAGTCATCAAGCAGTTAACCGGGGAGTACAATTGTTATAGCACGGTTTTGTTGGAATACTGCGAAATGGCCATGCAATTGATGGACGACTTCGATGAAGTTAGCATAAAGCATGTGCCTTGAGACTTGAATTGGGAGGCCAATGAATTAGCCCAACTTGCATCTGGTGTGCACCTATCCGGATGTCAAGGCATTCATGGAAAATAATAGGATTAAATTGCATCATTCCACCTCATATTACGCCCAAGCCAATGGCCAAGCAGAGGCCAGCAACAAGGTTATCAAGAATATCATTCAAAAAAGCTATAACGGACAAGCCAAAGAAATGGCACGAAATTTTGTCCGAGACCTTGTGGGCATATTGAACGTCAAGGAGATCGGGAACAGGAACAACACCATTTGCTTTAACATATGGGCATGACGCGGTTTTACGTATGGAGATGGCAGTCAAATCCTTACGAGTCGCCCTCCAAGAAAGTTTAACACCGGATGAGTACACCCAAGCCATGGTTCAAGAGCTCGAAGAGTTGGATGAATCGAGATTGAAAGCCTTGGATAACTTGAAAATTAAAAAACAAGCAGTAGCGAAAGCGTATGATAAGAAAAACAAAGGCCAAGAGTTTTGGAAAGGGCGATTGGGTTTGGAAAACTATCTTACCTCTTGGTGTGAATGACCGAAAATTTGGAAAATGGTCACCCACTTGGAAGGGACCATTTGTCGTGAATAAGGTTTTGGGAAATGGGGCATATCATTTGAAAGATTATGACGGTCAGCTTCATGATGCCCCGATCAATGGCCGATACTTGAAGAAATATTGCCCGACAGCATGGGAATTGATGGAGAGAGAAAATGCATAATAAAAAAGTAATAATAATAATAATTTTGAATTGCCAAGGTCGACCGGAGTGCATATATATTGTGGGATGGTCGAAATCACAAAAATAGGGCTAATAATGGCCTAACATCCCAAAATAGGCCGATTCAACACAAAATATCTAAAATGGCCTAAAATGATAAATAAAAGTTAACGAAATGCGGCCAAAATACATCACAAAAGGGGCCGAAAGCTACATAAATGGGGGAAGATCTAAACCGGGCAAAAGAGCCCAAGGACTGCAGTACTAATCAGCTGCAGCAGATAGCGAACCGAAGCCTCGGCAGTCGCGTGCTCTCCCTCAAGTCCTTGAAAAGAGGCTTGCTCCCCGGCAAGACTCTTAAGCCTGGAAATGCATGGCTAGATCCCTTAGGACTCTATATCCTCCTCGGCTGCTAGCTCAGTCAACTCGAGCTCAATCTCTCTCTTTTTGTCCATCAACTCCTGCCGACAAAGACACCGCTCTTGTTTCTTCTTGTACTTCTCCTCTAATTTACCTCGAATAATATGAATCTGAGCGGGAAGTCGTCGTCCTGCCTCAAGGCGACTAGAAATGCTTAAGTATCGGTCTAGAGCAGATCGGAATGCAGGCATCATTTGCTCAACCATAGTTGCGGTGGTAGACTCCAATGTACCAGCCTCAGCCAACTGCCTAAGAGATGTGTGAAGGCTCGTTTGGTAAGCCTCGCCAATCATGGCCCTAGGCTCCCGATCGAACAGATCTCAGAATGTGACATAGAGGTCAGGAGACTGAATACCAATGGAAGTAGGTGTGCTGGAAGAGGCCGTGGGAACAGAGGTGGCAGCAAGGAGATCATCGACCCCCTTCCTAATATCAGCACTCGAACATGCAGAACCCTACAAAAAAGGAGGAAAAGTCAGAATACGTGCTAACTAAGTAAAAAAAAAAAGGAACTATAGTTGTAAGAACTTTGAGTTCGACAACTTACATCATGAGGTTAAGCAGATAGGCCGGAATCGATGATGGTGGAGGCATCATTCTAACCTGCGATCACCTGAAAGGTAAAAAGATGTTTTTGAGAAACATTTTGAGCAAGCGAAGTTAAAAGTTGATAAGAAAAGAAAAGCAAAAGCTCACCACGCGACCAATAGGAATAGAGGATCCTACCTCGGAATGACCTGAGTGGGGCAAAGATGCCATCATAGGTTGGCCACCATCGGCCTGAAAAGGAGTATCTCGATCAATAGTATAGTCCTATAATACAACATCAAATAATAAGGTGACAGAGCATAAGTATGAACAAAGGATAAAAGTACAATTATAGGACTTACCTCTACATAGCCGGGAGAGCTAGCGGTATCAGTAACTGGTGCATCAGCAATCATGGTCTTGATGTGAGTACGGACATGCCCCGATGTACTCATCTCCTCAATCAGAGCCACAGAAGAGGTAGAACTTAAACGAGCGGAAAACTGAATCACTGGGCTCGCTACCTACCAAGGATGGTTAAAGGATGAACTTAGTTGAAGCCAAAAGAATCGAGATGGACTTCAAAGAAATAGCTCAGTCAACTTACCCGCGGGTCGGGCGAAGTGATAAATTGAACCGGCGGACTGTCGTCTGGAGCAGATTCCATCAGTACAGTAGTGTCCATTTGGCCATGTTTGTCGGTCAGAAAAGTGCTTGTGACGGAAGAACTCGGGCCCTAAAATAGAAAAGTAAAATGGTCATACTCAAGTAAATATAAGAACGGCCAACAAACAAGCATGCACCAACAAAGCCAATAAACAAACCTGGCGGACGGATTTATTGGGTTGTTTGGTAGGAGCTTGGTCGGACAATTCCTCTTAATCGCTCACTTGATCTGCAAAGAAAAGGGCAACCAAGGTTAAGAAAGCTTGATACCATGAATAGCAGAAAAATCAATAGACAAGAGACTAACCCTGGGCGGGAGCTTTGCGTTTAGGTTCCGCCATTTTGAATCTTCCTTTGGGTGGTGGAAGGATTGGAACATCCTTGATCGGCCGAGTACCTAGTGCAAGCAAAAGATTAAAAAATATATATATATATATATATATGTTCACTTGTTTTTAGCCAAGGTTGGCCAAAAGCAACACTTTGGTCCGTTTTCGTGTAAGTGCGGGGCGTGCCACCGTCAAGCCAAGTTTTGGCTCGATCGGAATGTGATAATGATTGTGTTGAGTAACTGCGCCTAAATTGATTCTTATCAAGCGATTGATCGGCCAAGCTAGGAACCACTCTTGGCCTAGGTTCTTTTCTAGCCTCGGGGACAAGGCTCTTAAAGGCCTAGTCGGAATCGGAATCCGACCCACTAGTTGGCCTCCTTAAAATTATGTGATCGAACTCGGGCACAAACTAGTACAAGTGTCCAAGCAAAACAAAGAAACTATGGATAACAAAAATATAATGAAACTCAATACGATCTTGACCAACCAAGTTAATTTCAAGATTCAAAGAAACCATGAAAATAACAGGCATTAGATTGAGGGCGAATGAAAGAAAAATTGCATTAAAGTTGAAATCAAGACAAACAAAGTTGCATGAAAGGTAAAGAACAAAAATAAATCGATACCACAAGCCTTTGGGAAGGATGATGGTAGTGCTACAAACCTAGTAAACTAGAGCTATTGAAAACCTAAAAGCACCTTCAACGGTAGCAACTAAGTAAAATCGAAAACAAAAGAACTTTGAGAGATTCTTGAAAGCTTGAGAAATTTGTGAGTTGATTGTTGTGTGTTGAATGTCCTTTTTTCTCTTCTGAATGCGTCTATATATAAGGGTTAGGATAGTAATGGGCCATTACTTGGCCCGGAATTCCCTTTAGACTCCTTGTACGGATGAGATTTGAACTCTCTTGAATTTAGGATTCGACCAGATTCTTCCTTGATAACCACGTGATCTTGAGCATTGATGGTCGATCGGAATCCTTTCCAAATTTGAACTCTTTACTTGGACGGAATTCTAGCTTAAGTAAAACTTCTTGATGGATGAGAAATCCTTATGTAACTTGGGCGAAGCCATTATTGGCTAAGAAATTCCATCAAGAAGCTTTCGGGCTTGATCGAACTCTTTGAGGCTTTAAGCCTAATAAAAATTCGGCCCAAATATTGAGACCTAAACTTAATTAAAAAATTAAAATAAAATGAAACGACCCAGCCTCAAAACTAGGTTGGAATCACCTCTTTTTATTTTTTATACCCAATAATAAAACTGCCCAGCCCATTTTTATCTTCGATTGGACCGATTTCGTTATTTTAAATACATAACCCGGCCTCAAACTAGGCTGGAATTACTTCTCTTTGCTTGAAATTATACATGGCCTAGCAAATTGCATTTAGTTGGGCCAACTCATTCTATAAAAACACGAGAAAGAGATGACCCGGCCTCTAAATAGGCCGGAATCACTCTTTTATTTGATACGACATAATGGATTGAGCCACTCAATAAAATATTTTGGCCTTTCACTCACACAAGTCGAGCCACTTTCATGATCCCTGGCCAAAATTTGGCCTCCTCTAGGCCTTTGAAGCCACTTCACAAAATATTTTCTCCCGACCTCATATAAGCCATTTCTTCCGGCCTCATGTAGTGGGCGAACAACACTTTTGAAACCAAGGGCGAGGTAGCCCGGATAGATTTTAATTGATCACTTTCATCATGCTCACAAGGTTGGGCGATCAAAACATAGTTGATATTTGGGCGAAATAATCATGAAAAGAGATTGGACGATCAAAACATAAAAAATAGGGAAAGAAAGTTGCCCGGGCTATGTAGAAGGTATTTGGGTGTGAAAAATGATAAGTAATTGGGCGGATGGGAAAAAAGCAATTTAGGCCAATCATAGAATATTTTATGGGTGGAAGTAGCCTGGATAGCATAGAAGGAATTTTAGTAGAAAAGGAGAGGAGAGAGGCTGGACAAAATAGGAAGAAGGAGGTCGAACAAAACAAGAAGAATGAGGCTGGACAAAATATTTATAGGCTTTGGGTGGCCAACTTCCATGTCTCTTTTTCAAAATAGTCTGGTCCCACTTAAAAGTAAAAACCACTTTTTGGTCTTTAAAAACATGTATTTGGCTAGGCTAATATATATATATATATATTTATATACATTTTTTTTAAGCCAAATATCTAACCATATATATATATATATAATAAAATAATATATATATGTGTATATAATATATTATTTATATATATATTAGTGCATTTATATAGCAGACCATGCCACTTACTAGCCATTTTTTTCAATTGCATGTATATATATATAGATATATATATATATGCACATACAACTAGATATGTACACTCAATGCAATTAACGCCACTTCCTTACTGGACATATATATATGTGCTTATGTACTTCAAGCCACTTGCTGGCACCTTTTCCCTTATGTACAACATATATTGATATATATATGCCCGTGCAACAAAGACATTCTACTGCTTATGCTCACTTGATCACTTAGTTGTTCCCAACTATTCTTTTATTTTTGAACAACGCATGGCTTTGCTTAAGTCACACTAACGAAAAGAAATAATCCCAGCCTTGTTATCTAATACTTACCCATCCAAAGCTCACCTGACTACCTCATTCCTACTGACCAAACCATCCCTCAAAAGCTCCTCAAACAGCCCAGACCTCTTGCATGCCATTTCAACCAACGACAGCAAGTTGCACCCAGCCTAAGACACTAGGCTCTTATTTTATCACTTCAAACCAAACACCCAACTGCTATTTGATTGTCCTCTTGTGATTTTGGGACCCCATAGCAGCCCCCTTTGAGCTCCCTTAGTTCAAAGAAAACAACGCACGCCAAGTGTTCGATTTTATTCCTCACCTAAGCCTCCTTGTTGAAAACTCAATTAAAAGATGTAGGCCTGCTTCTCTATTTTACTCATTCTCTTCTCCGATCATCTTGCCATGGTAAATGCAAATTTATGGCCTAAACAGAATGGAAAGAATATTAAGTTCATCTTGAATGAAGGCTATAAAGTGTTGGCAAGATGTGAGACACCCTGTGAGCCAAAAGATAAAAACAATAAGGAGAATAACAACAAGGAGAAAGTGACCAATAAGAAAGGGAAAAAGAAGAAGTTTACAACTATGTGTCCATGGAGGATCTATGCATCTAAGATAGATGAGACAGATACGATTGTGGTTAAGACCTATGTGAGTGATCATGAATTTTGTAGCAGATTGGAATTTCCAATCTACACTGCTAAATGGTTGACAAGCAAATATGCTGAAGACTTATTGAAGAATCTAGATTGGGATGTGATAGCCTTCCAAAACACTTTGAGGAAGCAATATTCAATCAATGTCACAAGGACCAAGTGTTATAGAGCAAAGAGAAAGGCCTTGCTGAAACTTAAGGGTTGCTATAAGGAGCAATATGCAAAGTTGTGGGACTATGCAGAGGAACTTATGAGAACAAATCCTGAGAGTACTGTATTGGTAAAGACTAACTTGGAGGGAGGTAGACCTAGATTTGAGAGGTTTTATTGTTGCTTTGGAGCATTGAAAAAGGGCTTTAGAGAAGGATGTAGACCAGTTGTAGGGTTGGATGGGTGCCATATTAAAAGACCCCACCCAAGACAACTTCTAGCTGCTATTGGCATAGATGCCAACAATGGCATGTATCCAATAGCTTATGCCATTGTTGAGATTGAGAACAGGAGTACATGGACCTGGTTTTTGAGGCAGTTCATAGTTGATGTTGGTATTGAGAACAGTCACCATTATGTTTTCATAACAAATAAGCAGAACGGGCTGTTACATGCTTTGCAAGATCTTGTCCCAAATGCAGAACTTAGACATTGTGTTAGGCATTTGTACAATAGTTTCAAGGGGTCTCATCCTGGACTTGGTTTGAAGAATAAAGTGTGGGCAGCTGCCAGAGCAACAACAATCCCTTGGTTCAATACTGAGATGAGAAAGATGCAAGAAGAAGATGGAGGAGATGCTGGCTGATTTGATGACAAACCTGTAGCTCATTGGAGCAGGAGTCATTTTACAGAAACATCCAAGTGTGACATCTTGCTGAATAACCTATGTGAGGCATTCAACAAGGCAATATTGGAAGCCAGAGATAAACCCATCTTGACCATGTTGGAGAGGGTTAGGACATATATCATGGTTAGAATGGCAAGAATGAGAGAACTAGCAGACAAATGGGTACATATTGGGCCTAGAATTCAAAAAATCATTGAGAAAAACAAAGTGGACAGTGGCTCATGTGTTTCATTCCTTGCTGGTGATAAGACCTACCAAGTGTTTCATATTGGTGGATTTTCGTTTACTGTTGATTTGGCAACCAACACATGCACCTGTAAGAGATGGGACCTAACTGGGATTCCATGTTGCCATGCAATTTCTGCAATCTGGAAAAGACAAGATGATCCAATTCAGTATGTGAATGAATGCTACAAGAAAGAGGCATACATGAGAGCATATCAACCTTATATTAGGCCCATGGCTAGTCATGAGTTCTGGCCCAGATCTGATAACACACAAGTCATGCCCCCTGCTTATCACAAATAGACTGGGAGGCCCAAAAAGACCAAGATTAGAGAGCATAATGAGCCACCACCACCATCACAAGCTCAGTCCAGACTACCTAGGCATTATGTGAAGATAAAATACAAAAAATGTGGCCAAGAAGGCCACAATATTAGGTCTTGTGGTAGGAATAAGGGACAAGGAAGCTCAACCAATAAACAGATTAGAACTTGTCAACTTTAATTTTTGTGTGGTTAGAACTTGTCAACTTTAATGTTTGTCTTGTTAAAATTACTGCTGAATTATTAATTTTTTTGGTTAATGCAGCCTGAAGCAGAATCCAATTCACAAGCCACTGAGCAAACTTCATATTCAACACTAGTGGTACTCTAGTTTAACTTTTATGGCATTGTGCATGAATTAAGTAGTCTTGTTGGTTGTCATTTTGTATGATTTTTCTAACACGGAATTGATGTACTAGGTGCAAACACCACAAAATGAGTCCATTAAGGTTGCTAGAGTAAGTCAAGCAGCTAAAACTCAGCCAACAAATGTGAAAAGGAGAAAAGGCTCAGTAAGTATTGTCTTTAGGGATTTGGGTGGTGTGATCTTGGGCTTTATATGTGATAAAATTCATACTGTGGACGTGTTTGTAGGTTCAAAGAGGAGGCAGAGTGACAAGACAAATAGGTAGACCCAATCCATCATATTCACAGCCTTTGCCCCAACATGACACGAGTGGATCCCAATCTCAGCCTCAATACCCTCCAACTGGTTCACAACCTCTGCCCCAGACCAGTGGAAGTGGTTCCTTAGCAAAGAACAAGAGAGTAATATCCCCTGCAAAGAAGCAGCTACAAAAGAAAACCACGCACGCAACATTGAAAAAGTCAATCCCTTGGATGCCTTGACATGAATAAATGTGGGAAGAAATGCTTGTAAAGGATTTTGAACTCATTGTGGCAGAGTGTTTGGTTCATTAGTCTGTTCTGTTTTTGAGATGTATATGTTTTGAAACTCTGCCAATGTTTATATACTCATTTGGAGATGTGTATGTTCTAAAACTTGTAGTTCCACATGATTATTTTGTATTTTGGGATGAATTTTAGATGGAAAAATGTTGGTGAAATGTGGAAGTACAAATTTTGCCTCTGTTTGATGGTCATTTATTTACATAAATTATGCTCAAATTATGCATCAATTAAGTTCCAATTGTGCATCCAATTTTGCATCAATAAAACTCCAATTATGTCAAAATTACTACAACTTTCATATTTTGCTAATTTATTAGAGAGGTAAACATTAAACAAGCTCATTTATTAATTAATTATGTTGGTGTAGTTGTACTCTGTAAAACACCATGTTGGTCCAATTTGTAAAATAGCAAGTTGGTCTTCTTACAGCACCTCGCAGAGTTAGAATTCTACTATGCTCTTACTTTGCTAATGAATGCCTTTCATTTGGTAAAGCATCACAAATTGAATATTAATGCCTCTTCTTGAAGTTTCTCTAACTTTATTTAGTTACATTCTCTGCATCCATTTTTAAACACTAGCTTTCTCTTTTGTTTCTAGACCAAAGATTTAATTTCAAAAATCAAATTGTTTTTAAACAAAAGATATTCTCTTTATATTTCTTTTCTCCACTCAGTAGTATCTACCATTACTCCACTCAAACTTCATTTTATTTGATAATTTGAGTAATCCTAATATTGGGCAGCGGTGTACGACGCTCATAATTTGATTAATCCTAATATTGGGCAGTGGTGGACAACGCTATTAGCAGCAGTGGACAACGCTATAGCAGCGGTGGACGACGCTATGAGCAACGATGGAAGACAGTATGAGCAGCGGTGCAGCACGGCATCGTCGTCCATTGCAGATACTTTGTGGGTCAGCGACTAATGGCCCAAACTGCAGTTATGAGTAAAAATGGTGGGTTTTGGAGGGAAAGAACCCCAAAAATGGCAGGATTCTAATAGGTTAGGGAAGGGGGGAGGCGCCAAATCTGGTACAGTGATGGTTTAGACATAAAATGATGAAAAAGCCCCATAAAAGGGAGTCACGTGCGCAGCACATGGACATTTTTAACGGAAGTTTAAACAGAATGAGCTTGAGGTCCTACATTGCAACAAATATTTAATTCAGGTGGTAAATTGACACAATTTTTTTTCAGGTGGTAAAGTGAGATTAAGGTCAAAGTTCAGATGGATAAAGTGTAAAAAAGCCTAACTTGGGTGATGATCATTGACAATTTTGGACAAAAAAAAAAACTCATGGGACAAATATGTTTATAAATATTTTAGTAAATATCTAATGGTCTACACATAAAGATGAGGTAGCGATCATTATACATGTGCAATATAATTTTTTTGTTTGTTTGAAATATACTTCATAAAGCCCAAAAGGGGCTGCTCGGGCAAAACCCAAATTATTAATGATAAAAAGGACAAAATAATTTATTTAAGTATTGGATGATAAAAAGGTGATTGGTGGACCTTTTATCAGGTAGGCTTTTCTTTAACATTTTTAAAAGTGGATATTTATATGAGGTAGATTTTAGGGTTTTTTTAAAGTTCAAAATGAAAAAGCCCATCATCGGTCGACTCACCTGCAAAAATACAGTGACAGGCCGGTCCACTTTAATGAGCCGAGCGCTCAGCACTTTCATCAAACACTTGATACTATTCATCAAGCGCTCGACAATTGCCACTGTACGACATTAACTATTTGAATTGCATAAAACACCTAGTGGCATTTTTCCTAGTTAAAGAAAAACACACACTGAGCACAAAAAACACGGAAGAAATTATAACGTGGGGTTTTATTTGTATAAAGTGAACCTATTTGACATTGTAACCTTTTAGGTGAATTTAGTTATCAAAGTTCAAAAGTGGACTTTAGAATCATTATCTGTAAATTTAATCAACATTTTAAAAATAGTAGGTGAACCTTTTCAAGGTTCAACACTTTTATTTTTATTTTTTTAATTCAGGAAAGGGGGGATCCAACTTAGGTGCAAGAGAGCAATTCTATTGCCCTTCCAACCGGGCTACCCTATCAACTGCTAACATTCAACACTTTTAGTGGATCATTTTATTATCGAACACTTAGATAGCATAATCAAGTGAATGAGACATGGTTTAAAGATTATATGAAAACAAAAATAATGACAATTAGAGATTAGACACAAAATTCAAGGAATCGAGAATGAAATGAAGATAATTGGCAATATTGATAAGTTAGAGACGGAACAAAGAGGGGTAAGGATTTAATGCGGATGAACAGTAAATAAGCATGAATGCAGGCGCGAACATGGTACTGACACAGTGTTGACATATCATGAACTGGCTACAGCACACAAAATCGAGATGTGGTGACATTGTGTCGGTACCATGTCTGCGTCTGCATTCATGTTTATTTACTGTTCATCCGCATTAGAATCTGTCCCAGAACAAAGAGATTGCAGTTTCTTGTACACTGATGCTCTCTTTTCACCTTCGATATCTTTAATTGTAATCTTACTTTTTAAGTGAAAACCACGGCTGATGATTTGGGTGAAGACAACACAAAATTTTTTAGATGGAAAGGACACATCCATGGCTAATGATTTTGGGTGGTTGTGTTCTTTTTTTCTTTTTTTATATTTAGGTTTTTGTATTGTCACATCATCTTTTGTGAACTCTTTATATTTTCAACTTTTTTCTATGTTTATCATAGTAAATATAATCCACATAGTAGATATGTTTATCATAAATAATTAGCAAAATGTATATCAAAAGGAAAAAAATTATAATAAGTTTTATGCTTATGGCATAAAATGAATTGACAAGGTGCAAGAGAAGTAAAAACAAATCGAACATATGTATAGCTTTCAAATGACATTTTACTTCTCTTGATTTTGATTTCAAATGACATTTTGATTTTGATTTCTTAGTTTTGGGGTTTATGTTCTTGATAGAGATTTTGATTTCTAGGTTGGTTTGAGATTGGATGACTAATTTGAAAGCTATACACATGTTCTAGTAACCTGAGAAACTGATTTGGGGTGATGAATTGAAGGAAATTGAAGTAGAGTGAAATTTGGAAAATTTGCAATTTTTTTGGAAAATCTACAATTTTTTTTGGAAAATTTAGTTGCTTCGGGTAGCCTAGTTTGTCACCAATTATCTCGAGTTTCATAGCTTCTTTTTTAATTATTTTTATATTATTGTAAAGAGGAGATTCATAGCTTCAAAATAAGTATAAGATTGTTGATTTTGATGGAAATTTGATGAGCTAAAAGTAAGGATGAAGTTGAGATAAAAACTGGAAAACATGAGCCTTGAGGTTGAAGATGTTGAACAGTAAATTAACATAGAAAGACCAAAATACCCTTATTTTTAACATAAAATGTGACGAAATTGGATAGGAGGTGTCACATTGAAATTTTAAAAAAATTCAGGTGGCACATTGAGTCGAAAAATTTGTTAGATAGTGAAGTAAAAAACGGGTCAAAGTTCAAGTGGATAACATGTTAAAAAATAATAAAAAAGCCTTAAAAAATAACTATAGCCTACTCATCTTATTTGTAGTCCCTTAAATGTAATTAAATTTAACAATTTATAATTTTTGTAAAAATATTTGCAAAGATATTTGTTTCATAATTCTGACTCGATTATTTTATACATAACAAATAGAAATTGTATTTAAGAATATTGAAATTTTTATGTGTATTATTAGTCTATATAACTTATAGTATTATTTAAAGCGCCCTCTTTGAAATAAAAGTGTGGCTCCGCCACTGTTCGGGTGGGTTCAAATTGGGAAAGCCCAACGTCTACTCAAACTATAAATTGGGCCTGAAATTACTAAGTATCTCAATTGGACAAAATAAAATGTCAAAATGTTAAGCTTAACTAAAACTTGTCCAATAGAGAAAAAAATAACATCAGTTAAGCACAACTTAATATTTTTTTAGTAAACTATTAAAAACCCCCACTTTTGAACTTGAATAATTCAAAACCTCCAGCCTTAATTAAATTAATTCAAAACCCCCTGGTTAACTATATCCAGCTAGGTTTGACCCCCCTTTGTTTTCAATATTCCAATTATAACCTTCAAAAAATATCGACCAGCTATTTTGGAAATTGCTTTCTCTCTCCCCCAACTCGATCTCTCTCTTCTCTCTCGTCACTCTCTCTCCCCGCGCCTGTTGACCGGCGATATCGTTGTTATCCGGCGACAGTTGCCAGCGAGACCACCATCATCAGCTTCGTCTCTCTCTCATCTTCCTCCCTCTGCCATCACTCGCCCCGATTCATGCCCAAATAGCCCAAAATCGCCGCGACCAGATCAGTGGTGCTCGCCGGCAATCTACCTTTTTCGGCGGAGTTGGAATGCCAAACCACCCAAGCCTTCTTCCTCTCGGCGTCCTGAGCACGATGGTGTGCTCGGATCCTCCATCCTATCAGCCACGACGGCAGATCGAAGCCACAAAGGTCGTGGCTTCTCCGTCGGCAATCTGCCTTTTCCGGCAGCCATGGATGACTTCCTCTCGTCGTCCTGAGTCTGCTGGTGCTCTCAAACGTCACAACACTTCGATTTCTCTGGAGATGGCGACCTGAGATGGCGATCAGAGGTGGCGACCCGAGATGGCGACCGACTTAATCCTTGTGTGTAATTTGGATTTGAGCTCATAGATGGTTTTAAAGGTTAATTTCCATTATTATTTAAATTATTAGTTGATGTTCAGAAAAACAGTAGTTGGATAGGGAACTTTAAGCCTACATTTATTGATTAAACAGTTTCAGTTCGTGAAACATGAGTTTTAAATGAATTTTGAATGAAATTATGGTTCTGAAATATGATGAATCAAATTTGCAGGTAGAAACAGATCAAGGCAGTGGCGACTGTCGTGTACTCGTCGCGCGTGAGGTGATCGGACGACGTTGTCTCGGGTTTCAGTTTCACTAAATTCAATTTCACTGAATTCAGTTTCAGTGAACTGAATTTGAATTTAATGAATGCAATGAAACTGAATTTACTGAAATTGAATTCAGACTGAAACTGAATTTAGTCTAGTTGTTTGATAGGCTTACATCGATGGCTTGCTGTGTTGGCTACTCCTCTCATCTCGATGGCTTGTTGTATTGTTGTTTTTTTTTTTTTTGATAAGGTTGTTGTGTTCTTTTTAGTGAAACGAAATTCAGTCAAAGTGTAACTGTTTTAGTGAAGTGTAATTATTAGTGAAGGTGTAATTGTTTTTTAATTAAGGTATAATTGCATTTTAGTTAAGGTGTAATTGTTTCATCACTTAATTCAGTTTCAATAAGTGAATTCTTCAATTTAGTGTAACTGAATTTCTGAAATTCAATTTCAGTGTAACTGAATTCTTGAAATTCAGTTTTAGTGTAATGAAATTCAATTTCGGTGTTTGATTTTAGTTTTAGCGAAATATTAAGTTTTAGCAAAAACTTCAATTTCAAAAAAAACAAAAAAACAGAAAAAAACAGTTTCACCAAAATTCAGTTACAGTGATGTCAGCGTGCGTCAGCACGTGTCAGCATGCGTCAGCGCGCGTCAAAAAGGTAATTTAGGATTAAAAGTTATAGGGGGTTTTGAAAAAGTTTCTAGATAGGTGGAGATTTAGGCAAATTTTTTAAGTGATTAAAGGGTTTAAAATTACGAACTAATATTTTTTTAGCTCAATAAAATGGGATTTTCTTTTAATTGCTGGACGGAATCAAAATGGAAACAAGAAATGACTACTAGACCACATTACACCAGTTTAACTTATTAATATTCCAAGAATTATTAAACCACATTTGTTATTGTACTGTAGTACCAAAAGTACCAATTAAATGTGTGTATATATATAAAGAAAAAAAAAATAAAGCACTGTTCTTGTATATAGTACCGACTACGTGCATGAAGCTTGAAAAGAAAATGGCCAAAAAAATATGAGATGTGTTAGCTGTTAAGGTTTTTATGTAACTGTGACCAAGCAAATACCGATTACACTCTTCTCTTTGCAATGAGCCAAGACTGTAAATAATCAAATTCTTTATAAACTCTGGGTTTTGCAAATCATAAATATTAGGTCTATTAGTTTTTCTGAGAAGCAAAAGTGATGCATGCAAAAATGTGGAGGGAAGATTCAGAACCTTTATTTCTAACTCATAAATTGGAGTGCATGTACACATTCATTGCTGCAACAATGAGTAACTGAAGCAACAACTATAGTTTGAAAAACTAGTCAAATGTAAGACTGTCATGCAGATTTGGCGGCGTTAACTGCGTTCTGAACATGCGAAGGCTTCTTATAAGACTGCAACAAGAGAGAAGAGCATACCACACTTAGAGATGAAGCAGCCATACAGGCACCGGCAAGCCAAGGTGGTAATCGAATTCCAGTGAAAGGGAACAAGATTCCAGCAGCGATTGGCATGCCAAGGATATTGTAGCCAAGGGCCCAGACGTAGTTCAGCCGAATTCGAGACATGGTCTTTCTAGAGAGATCTATGGCTGTAACTACATCTTCCAAATTGCTCTTCATCAGAACTATATCCGCAGCTTCTATAGCTACGTCAGTGCCCGCACCAATTGCCATGCCAACATCTGCTGCAACCAAAGCTGGTGAGTCATTGATTCCATCTCCCACCATTGCCACAGTCATTCCTTTCATCTGCATCCAATTTCAGTTTAACAAGTCAGAAAAGGCTATGCTTTCTCAGAGTGTACTCACATATTTGGCCGGCAAACAAAGCTGATATAGAATAATGAGTGTAATCATCTCTTAGAGAAATGAATTTGCACTAGATGCATCACTAATAAATGATATGAACACCATAATTCAAAATTCTGTGATCTCCATTCAAAACCTGAATAAAATTGCTTGTGCAGCTTGGTATTTCTTAGTCCCAGACTCATGATTGTCAAACTTGAATAAAATAATTAAACAAGTGACTCAAAAGCTCTGTGGTTTTCTGAAATAAGTCAACCTAATGATCAAAGCATGCTATCATATTTTAGCTCAATTTTTTTTTTCAATGACTTTTACAAATCAACTTAAAACGCCTTTCTGTACTTTTTCAGCTTGAAAATTTGTTGGAAAAATTGACAAAGGTAAAGGCCAGAGAAGATGAAAGGAACCTACACTAAAGTGGAGTGTTTGAGGCATGCATGCCTCACAAGATGCCATGTTCTAGAAAGTAGGAGCTGAACTAGGAAGAAAAGCTCCCAACATATGCAAAACTCTATCAGCGAGTTAAAGCGTATTAGCCAGGCTTCATGCAACTACCAACCACCTTCCACTTTTTTCTTAATGCCTTTTATCTATATTACGACTTCCCATTGAGTTTCACCTTATACTCACTTCACCAGTCATTACTCATTGACAAATGTAATTTTCTAGGTAGTAACTTCATAAGCTTACCTGTAACTCTTTGATTCTATCAGCTTTTCCCAGTGGATCTGTCTCGGCAAACACCTCATCAATGCCAACCTCCTTTGCAATGGCTGCTGCTGTAGCCCAGTTATCACCAGTAACCATGATGCTTGAAATGTTCATTGAGTGTAGATACGAGATGACACGCGCAGCCTCTGGCTTGACTGGATCAGTTACAGCGAAAGATCCAGCAACCTTGCCATCAATGGCAACTAACACACATGTTCGAGCCAGTTTCTCATTTTCTGAAACATATTCCTCAACCTCAGGACCAACCTGAACACTACAATCCCGCATGAGCCTCTTGTTCCCAACCAAAACCATTTTATCACCAACTCTTCCACTAACCCCAGATCCAGTGTGCACCTCAAAGTCCTTCGCCTCCATCACCTGTTCAGTTGATCCAAACTTCTTAAGCAGCCTCTTAGCATGCTTTACCACGGATTTTGCTATTGGGTGTTCACTATTTGCCTAAAAGATAGCACATATACTAGTGAGGTTTCATCATTCATAAAAAATATAAATATGATGGAAATGATCAGCCATATCAGACGTTATTTGTGATTATCTCATGCTTAGCTTAACTCTTAAAGTACTCAAAATTTTTCAAAAAAGCTACAAAAAGTAAAATTTTCATGTTAAAATTTGAAATATAAACTCAAACCTCTGCAGCGATAGCCACAGCACAGAACTCCTCCATTGAGTGATTGGAAAAGAGCACAGCACTAACTACTGCTGGTTTTCCAACTGTCAGAGTCCCCGTCTTATCAAAGACAACTGTTTTAACCTGCAGGTTCAAATACATGCATTTTTTAATAATTGAAAAAAAAAATATAAAAAAAGAAGGCGCAGTTAAAGATCCAGACACCTACAAAGTGACAAATGAAATGCAATGTATGGATGTGCATAAGAAAGGAATAGACAAAAAAAAAAAAAAAAAAAAAAAAAAAAAAAACAGCAAAAGGAACAAAACAACAATCTTTATACGATACCTCTCTGTCCATCAAAATCAAGAGACATTTATCACCATGCTAGTATGCTAGTAGCTTACTGGGAATAATATGATACTTGGTGACATGAATAAGGTGTATACAACCACCAATTCTCTGGAACCAAAATCTCGTATGAGACAAATTTCAAATAAAATAATAGTTTCATTTTCAATAATCATAATATTTTTGAGCGCTTATATGTTAACCCACACAGAGACACAGATACATACATATACTCTTACAAGTGAAGAGGAGATGTTTGGTTTGGCATCCCAATATATGTAGAAAAAAACAAAAACATCCCTCCACACCTAATGACAGATTTTATTTATCTTCACGTTAAGAGCCTAAAAGTTCACAGAAGACGGAGCATTTTACTGCTCCTAGATGAAGTATAATTCTTGTTATAATTGCAAACACAAACATAAGCTATGTTATGTTGGCAGAAAAAAAAGAAAAGAAGAAAGCAACCTCATAGCAGAGGAAAAAGAAAGAAAAAGAGACTGCAAACTTAATTCATATATAGAGCTTGTAATCAGCAATTGATATTGTGGTGATGATAATGTCATATTACTGAAATTTTCCAAGTACCAATTGTCATGCTTGTGTTTCCTAATATACCACAAACAGAAGGTTTCTCACATCCTTGGAAACCAAAGCAAGTAGGAACAAGTTTACATGCAGTAACTAAACACAATAGCAAAAAAATGCAAATTAAACACAGATTGTAATTGCAAGATGAAAGTTGTTTCCTAGACTAAGGTGGCCTTACCTTATGAGCCTTTTCAAGTGCATTTCCACCCTTGATAAGAACACCTTGTGAAGCCCCCTTCCCTGTTGCAACCATTACTGCTGTAGGGGTTGCTAGTCCCAAAGCACAAGGGCAAGCAACCACTAACACTGAGATGCCAAACTGTAGTGCCAGCTCAAATTTATCCATGCCCTTTGGTATCCAATGTTTGGGATAAAGATCAAATTCTCCAGGGACGAACCATCCCAACCATGTTAAAAATGCTACAATGACAACCTGATTTGGGAAAGGAAAACAAATCAATTCTACAAATGAAAAATTGTCATAAGACATGGAGTTCTTTGCCTCCAGCTATCACTTAGCCAGTTTTTCAAGCAACAGCACTCAACTATAAATAAAAATTAAAAAAAAAAAAAACAAACTCAAAAGTAGTTGGATATGAAGGAAATTGGAGCATCCAACTCAAAACCAACCAATTGGCAATGGGAGGAGAGGCCAAAAAGCTTATAAACTACTATGCAAGGCTTTACATTCCCAGTGTGGGATATCTATATATATATATATATATATCTCACCACGCCCCCTCACTTGTGGAGTCACTTAAGCCAAACACTTGGACACTCATATTGGGTGACGTAGGAGCACGCATGGCCGTTTGGCCAAACACGTGAATTGTCTGCTCTAATACCATGAAGGAGATTGGAGCATCCAACCCAAAACCAATTAGCAAAGGGAGGGGAGGCCAAAGACCATATAAACTACTATGCAAGGTTTATACATTCCCAATGTGGGATATCTCTCAACAGGATAAAAAAAAAACTCAACAAAAAAACACAAGCCAAAATAAATCCAAGAAAGCCAAAGACAAAGAAGAAAATGAAAGTGCAGGAAAACCTTGACAGAAGTGATAAGAAGAAAGAGGAAAAGCATCGCCTGCAATATATGTTGCTGATCTTTTAGAGAGAAGTATCTCATGCTGGCATCCAGATGCAGCTAAGTTCTTTAGATACTTATCAATATCTGACTTTCAGTTCAATTTTACCTTTTTGGTATATTATGATGGGAAAAAATGCACATAAAATTTCAATCATTGGAATTACATATTTTAGAAAAGCAGATAAATGTAGCTCAGAACAGTATAAGTACAATTTATTTTATAAGTAACAGAAATTCATGGTATGTTAGAGAGTAAACAAATCAACTCACCATAGGAACAAAAAACTTTGAAATCTGGTCAGCGAGTTTCTGAACAGGTGCTCTAGCAAGCTGTGCAGCTTCAACAAGTTGAACTATCTGGGACAGTGCAGTCTCTGAACCAACATGAGTAGCCTTAACCAGTAAACACCCATTCTCATTCATGGTGCCACCAATAACCTATTCAAGAAAAAGGAAAAACTAGAATGAAAAAATAGCATTTTTCTTTAAATGATGCAAGTTCAAAGAAGTAAGGATGAAAGATGTACTACCTTGTCACCAAGTCTTTTAGCAATGGGTCTTGCCTCTCCTGTGATCATACTCTCGTTCACATGGCTTTGACCACTAATTACAATCCCATCAACAGGAACTTTTGCCCCTGGAACAATCTTAAGTATATCATTTCTTTGAATAAGTTGAGTGCTAATTTCCATCTCTGAGATAGCATTGCCATCATCATCTAACGACAACAGATAAGCTGTATCAGGAGCAAGTTCAGTCAGCTTCGCTAAAGCATCAGATGTCTTTCCTTTAGCCAGAACTTCTAAGTACTTTCCCAGGAGTATAAAGGATATCAACATAGAACTAGTTTCAAAGAAATCCTGCCCTTCAAATTTATCCAAAGCCAATGCTTTCACTGCTATATAGACAGAGTAAAAATAAGCAACATTGGTGCCCAGTGCAACAAGAACATCCATATTAGCTGACCTACGTCTTAATGCATGATATGATCCCACATAAAACCTGAAAAGGACATACAAAATCAAAGAGTTTTGGGTTCAGAAAGGTATCTAAACATATATAATTCTCAAAGGCAGTCATGCACAAGTGTTGGCTACACAACTCATAGCAAGAACAAGAAGTAACAGTAGAAATACAGTAATTGAATACCTCCTGCCAACAATGAACTGCACTGGTGTGCAAAGAATCCATCTTAAAAGCATCCCTACAGTGAGCATGTTGTGAATCTTGTAGTCTAACCAGTTCCCATAAGGAGGAAGCATTGGGAGCACCATTGAGAACAAAAATATAGGAACCGAAAATAGGCAGCTCAGGAAAAACTGGTTCCTGTATATCTGAATCTCATGCTGCCACTCAGCTTCCCTTCGTCTCGGGGGAATATACAAGGTTGCTTTGTACAATTTGGGGTCATGGCCAGCTTCTTCAATATAATGTATAAGAGATCTTGGACCAGTGAGGTCTGGATCATAGGTAATAGTCACCTTTCTTTCTGCCAAGTCCACTTCAACATTATCTACACCTTCAACTGACTCAAGGGAGGAACGGACAATAACCATATCTTCCGGAGAATTGACTCCTTCAAGTTTTAGATGTACTTTGTTTACATCGTTACCAGAGCTAATGAGCTCAGCTCCAAACCCAGCATCTCCTATTGCTTCAATAATGTAATTGGTATCAGTGAGGTTTGGATCAAAGTGAACCTTTGCTTCTTCAAGGGCAAGACCTACAACTGCATTTTTCACTCCATCAACCATTTGAAGGGCACATTCAATAGACTCAGAGCAACTGGTGCATGCCATTCCTTTTATCCTGAGCCGGCATACTGCAATGTCTTGTTCAGGAAACTCATCAACTGGGAAACCTGCATCTTCTATAGCTTCCTTAATTTTTCTTGCCTAACAAAAAGTTCATCATAATGTTACCATTTTCTTATATATAAAGATATGGTATAATAAAGAATCAAGATAAGCCAGAAAAACATGAACAACAATAAAATTTTCAGTAAGGAAAATAAAACATATTTTTCACTATATAAAATTATGAACAAACTAATTTAAATCTGCATCAATGTTTACTTAGCAAAGAAAACCTTGGAGGAAGAATGTTTTTAAAGCATTTTCTGGTGAAGACTAGTTCAGAGAAAGCACATGCCCACACATTAGCATGTGTTAGCTTGTTATACACTGTTGGTCTATTCCCAAACAACTTAAGTTTTGGGGTCCAGTGGTTGTCTAGCATGGTATTAGAGCTCTAATTGCAGGAGGTTCTGGATTCGAAACCTCCAATCCCCACTCCCTACTTCTTTGTTGATTTGCAAGGTGTAGGGTGGGACTACACCCATATGTTTCTCTTTGTCTTCATCTTCGCATGCAGGATAGGGTTCCACTTGAGGGAGAGTGTTAATTTGACATAAATTGTTTTCTTATTCCCTAACAATTTAAGACAATGGCCGTCTAACAACATGCGTGGTAAAAATTTGAGCGCAATTGCATGCATCTGCAATATATCAAAATAAATAAATAAATAAAGCCCTTCCCTCATAAATGCTCAATCCCAAAGAAATTGGAGTTACAGAAAATTTAAAAGTACATAAAACATATTACTGCAGTACCTTAAAAAAAATTGACAGAACATGCAGAAACATTTTGGTTTGGTTACTATTGTTAGACAACCACTAGACCCCAAAAGCTTACATTTTTAGGTAATGGACCAACAATGATATCAAGCTAACACTCTCCCTCATGTGAAGCCCCATCCTGCATCTGGGGAGAAAATGAAATGCAGACCAAGGAAAACATATAGGTGCAGCCCCACCCCCTGCACCTTCCAAACCACAATGAAGTAGGGATGAGGATCAGAGGTTTTGAACCCATGGCCTCTTGCAAACAAGACTATGACACCATGTTAGACAATCAATAGACTCCAAAATTTTAAACCGTTAAGGAATGGTCCAACAATATATATCGAACTAACAATTATGTCTAACAAACAAAAATTGGATTTAGAAAAAAAAAAAAAAAAAAAAAAAAAAAAAAAAAAGATAATTTTGTGGAAACATATGCAAAAATAACACCTTAGAGTAGGTCCGTAAACTTCACTCACATTAATGAGCTCTGGTATATATTTGACCGCAGCTTGGCCTTGGAGGGGTGACACTGTTGCATTATTGACCCCATTAAGCTTTCCCAACACAGATTCAATGGTAGTTGCACAAGATGCACACTTGATATCACCTATTTTGAACTTAACTGTTCGAATTCTTTTGTCTTTGTTAATAATACCTGAAGACTTCAACAAAGGCACCTTCAGATCAGCCATCCCAGTAGTATCCATTCCGTTAACAGCTACTTCTCCATTCAAATTGTCCAAGTCCATCAAACCTAAATTACAAATAACAATAAATACATAAATAATAGGACTTTAGGAGTCAAGCACTCTATAATTTCCAATCTAACATGGAATCACAGACATTTTCATTGTCGTCTTGAAGTCTTGAATTTATATAATAAAATAGAAAAGCATCAATCTTTAACCAATCACTCATCTTTGACCCCAGTTAAGCATAGCATATGTACACACACAGCAATACACACACATGTTTCTCTATTTATGTATTCCTTAATGTAAAAACAATTAAGTTAGAAAAACTAAAGACTACAATGACTAAAGCTAGCCAAAAGAAGAAAAAAAATCAAGATTAATTTGTAATTACTCATATGTGCGCGAGCAATCTATCAAACACCAAGAAAAGTGATACATAAATAGATAAACTGTGTGCTACTGTTACATACAACACCATATCCAATCAACACAAGAACAAATAAAAAAAAATTAACTAAAATAAATCTGTAGCAAGGAAATTCAGAGTTCCAATTGTTCGAAGCATAATTGACCTAAAATTCATCAAGTCTATGACTCATTCAACAAAACCCGACCCATATATATCATGAACAACAAAAGCTCACATACAAACATATATATATACATACATATATATATATATGTTTGTTTGTGTGTGTATAAAGTACCTTTAATTATTGAGAGAGTGGAGGAAAAAGAGAGGGTTTTGTGAGAAGAAAAAGCAAAAAGCTGAGAGGAGAAAAGAGAAGGAAGCGCGTTTGAGAGGCGAGAAAGAAGAAAATTAGGGTCTGCGTGTGTGAAGGTCGGTGAAACCACAGAGAGTCAGAGTGTTTGAGACTTGGTGCGCCAGAATCTTCTGATTGCGGAATTGGAATTGGAATTGTGGTGGGTGGGGCTTGGGCTTGTCGTTTATATAGTCGCCTAGTCGCCTCGCTTTTTTTAAATTTTTGAAATTATAACGTCTTAGATGGGATTCCCACCTTCACCTTGTTGCTAATCGCCGCTGAATGGGAATGGGATACATACATAGTTTCGAACGCTCTACTTCTACAGCTCATTTACCCTTGTGGATAGGCTTAATTACACATTGTTCCCTTCCCCTTTCTAGGGTAAATCACGAATTTTGATCTTTTGATCAATATTGTCATTGTACTCCTATTGTTTACAATTTTGATATGAGTCATGATAGTACGTTAGTATGCCACTGTGTAAATGTAGATTGTCACATCAATTAAGATTTAAAAAATTAATATAATAGTTGATATTTCTAATATTATTCTGAATTTAATTTTAAATTTCAATCTAATTTTGAAAATGTTTGTTGTGAAATAAATCAAGGAAAACTCTTATGAAACATTGAATTTGCATAACGGTAAGAGTTCGAGGAAAGAAGAGCGTTCAAATCAGGGTGAAATATGGCATAGAAAGGGAGGATCAATCCCACATAGAGGACCATATTCCTAATGGCGCTTTTTGTGCATTCTCAACCAAGGATCGATCCAGTGGCCAAAAAAAAAAAAAACCAAGGATCAATCCCACACCTTCTAAATGGCAAATTTAGGATTTCTTTTGCTCCAAAACCTTCCCTTTTTATGTTTTCTTAATCAATTAGGATTCTAAATAATATTTTAGATATATTTTATTTTACTTTCAGATTTTATCTTAATTAGATTCTTGCTGCCCAAGTTTTGTAAATTCTATAAATATATAGCTTTTTGGCATTAGGGTGGTTGTATTATTAATAAATTTTGAGGGACCAGGATCCCCTACCTATTTGTCTACCCATTTCCCTATCATGCTTTAATTTTGGCCATCAAATAGAGAGTAGAGAAAGAAAGAAAGGGGAAGAGGTGAGAATGTTGATGGCCAAGATTAAAAGCATGGTAGGAAAATGGGTAAGCAAATTAGTAGAGGATCCTGGTCCAATTTTGAGACACTTTCAATATCTATCCTATTGTTCTGATAGCTTAGGGAATATTAGATTAGTAGATACCCTTATTTTGGCTATTCTCGTTCTAAAAAATCTACATACCTAAGAGATGTCGTGTTCTAGCGAATCTTATTGCATTTACCCGTCACATACATCAATGTTACTTATACGTACAAATATTTTCTCACACCTTTTTTTTTGTGATTTATATGATACATGATAGCACAGCACACCATTATATTATAAAAGAGAGATTTGATCAAATTAACCCGATTAGATAGTCTCCTTCATTGAGTGGTCATGTGCTTAGGCAACATTTGACATTGGATTCTTGGAAGAAATTAGTAGATTTATTAATTCGGGGTCAATTGGAATACCCAACTTTGGAAAACCGAAAGCTATTATTCATGTGAGCAACAAAATTTTTTGGCATCTTACTATCTATATATATAGCTATGTGCATCAGTGCATGCTCTTTCAAATTACCGATTTGATCGAAGTTGTTACCCATCTAAATACATTGTGTTGCCAAACATATATGCAGATTTTAGGATCAATAAAAAAGCATCCATGCATGCATATATGTTCCAAGACTTTTGTCCTTGGGGGCATGCGCGCGTGCACTATACAATAAAGTGCGAACCCCCACTTTTGAGTTAGCTAGCCCACCTGTATGGGTCGATGTTCAGCCCACCACTTTAAGACTCACCTAGAGTGTGATCAATTGCCATGGAATCTCAAAAAGATGATATTCTCTTTGTCATATACAGTTGTACACTGATATGTTTGTCATTTGTGTACTTCTGCAACTGAATAACATTGGTGATTTGGTGCGACTGATTAATATCGTTGGTATCTTAAGGCTCTCACCTAGTGTACGTGTGATCAATTGCCATGGAACCTCAAAAAGATATTCATATTATCTATTTGAAGAGCAACTACAGTACGGACATGGCACTGTCAAACTAAATTTAATGGCTCAAAATTTATACCCTAAAATAAAAATGTTAAACTCGTCATTTCCAAAGATAAAAATTCATCTGCATCATATATAGTATCTAGTATTACATACGGTATCTGTATTTTAACATCTTTAAATAAGCTAGTGGATTCAAATTGTAGGTCTATCATGTGCACCGGTCATTTTTGTCATTTGTGTAGATTCTGCAATTGATCATAGCATTGGTGCATCTTAAAGGCGACAAGGGAAATGAGTCAAATGACCATGATAAGTTATCATCATACCTCTTTTCAAAAATTTATAGGGTATAACCGATATACCGTCAAGTAGTATAACTAATTCAACGTGTAAGAGTATTATTGGACGATGTGTTTATATTAGTAAGGT
The DNA here is from genome assembly GCA_003254865.1 of Dryas drummondii. Taxonomy (NCBI): domain Eukaryota; kingdom Viridiplantae; phylum Streptophyta; class Magnoliopsida; order Rosales; family Rosaceae; genus Dryas; species Dryas drummondii. The sequence goes on along the minus strand of QANW01001054.1, from coordinate 1,267,189 downwards.
ATAGTATGAATAATATTCACTCAAATGAAGACATGTTCGATGGCATGAGTTGTATCTTATTTTGCCATTTCTAGTTTGCTTTGCTTATTTTGTATTTTCCTATTTTATGTTTTTCCAGTCCTAATTTAATTAAAGTAGATTGATTTAGTACTTTCCTTATTCTTATAATTGCTTTTAATTAATTAGTTTTCTTGTCTATTTCGGGTTGCTTATGAAAATAAAATTGTATATATATATATATATAGGTTCCTTTAGGTGTTGAATCTCACATTTAGGCTTATTTGTGGGATCCTTCAAGGGACCCCACTTCATATAATATTTCAATAATCCGAATCATTTATTTTTTAAGTCTATATTCAAATATCATCTTTGCAAAAAATTAAGCAAATCGAAAACTATTAAGCTATCAAAATTTGATCAAATAAATAGACGAACAAAATATTTTTGATAAACACTTGAAATTGTGATCATTTAATCAACGGTCAAATGGTTTCCAATTAACCTAACTTTTTTCAAGCACGATTCTTCAATGGAGACCAAAACAGTAAACGATTCCGATTATCAAAACATAATGTGGAGTGGGCCCCATGAAGAATCTCACAAATAAGTCTAAATGTGAGATATCACACCTGAAGGCCCTTGTATACATAAATATATATATATATATATTGTAACACCCTATAGAGGTTTAAAGTTGAGCTCTAGTACCCTTGAGTGTAATTTTGGTGATTATCAAGTTGGATTATATTTTTGAGAATTAAATTCATTGGTGTTGGATTTTTCATAATTTTTCTAGAGATTAATTTAGGGTTTTGAGTTTACAAGAAATTAGGATTAATCACTACGAGTCTGTAGGATTTTTTGAGGAATTATTTGGAGTCCCGAACTATTTTTGGTAATTAAACGAAGTTTGGGAAAATAGGAAAAATGGAAAAACAAAAAAAAAAATTGGAAAAAGGCTAACGCGACGCCACGTGGCGCAACACCATTCGTCCGGATGCGCTGACGTGGCGACAGTTGGCTCCATGCGGGCACTGCACTTTTGACGCAGGCGGGCTCACGGAAGCCTCCGTGGGTGCGTTTCACCGGATCGTCAACTCCGACCTTTTTTAATCTGAGCCATTCAAGCTCATTAAAAAGAGAGAGATATAGGCCGTTGACTGGGCTGAAAGGACCGACACTATAGCACCGGGTCGGCTGACCCGCGTGTTGGTTTCTGGGCTGACCCGTGGGCTACATGTGAGAGAAAATGAGTTTTTAGTTGGGTTTTCTTAACCCAGTTCCACTTTTAAGCCACTTTTGAGCATTTTTAGTGCACTTTGTCTCATATTGGAGATTTACAACTTTTTCCAATCCTCTAGTGCCTATAAATAGAGAGCATTATCCTTCATTTTCACTTACACCACCAAGTGAAGTTAGAGTTACTCACTCCTTGGTTATTTGGGAGTCTCTCTAAAAAGAGACATATCAAAGGGGAATAAACTTCTCATAGTTTAAAGTTTTTGGAGTGCAAGAAAGAGACCCTAGGAGTGAAGTCTAGCTTTGGAGGTCTACAACTTGGTAAATATTTTCTTTATTTTCAGTCTTATTTATTTATTCTTAAGCTTTAATTTTAGGATGCATGCTTAGATTAATTGAGTATGATTTATTTATTTATTAAGTATGTCTAGCCTTATTTTTGGAGATTTAATTGTTTATTTAAGAGTAATTAGCACGCTAGAATTTGCAAGTTTCAATTGTAGAGATTAAATTAGTTTAATTTAATTTATTTCAAGGCTTTGCTTTGAGTTAAAGCAACTAGTCAATTGGTTTGACTTCAAAATAAAACTTGAAACTTGTGAACCCTTAAGTTAACTCTAAATAGAAGAGTTTAGTCTACTTAGAACTAGAAATAAGCGACGTGTGACTACAAGAAAGGTTATATCGTCTTCCCTTATTGTTAATCATCTCTAACTTAGAGTTTGTTTTCTCTTGTCGTGTTTGTTTTTATCGGATTTCTCAGTCACCTAGTTGCTGAGTTATTAAGAAGTTAATGTTGTTGTAATTGTCTAGTTACGACGGATTTGCCAAGATAGAACCGTACGCAAACGTGGAAGGCTTGTGGAAGAGAATACTTGAAGTGATCGGATTTCAAGTAGGGGGATTTATCCTACATTTCTGACTATGGACTTTGTGTGTGTATATGTAGTTTTTGATAATATGCTATTTTTATTATTGCAATTGGTCTGAGAGTTTGGAGAGCGTAGTATGTGACCTTGGGTTCAAATTCCTAAACTTTCTAAAAGAATTGATCTGTATATTATGAGAAGTCTAGCCAGGTTAACATGTGGCTACGTGTGCTTGTGCGAAATGGGGACCCATGATTGATCAGGTGGCAGTGATACAATTTCTCAATTGCGAGTTCATATTTCTGTTTACCGTGGCACTCTCGCTATGGATGTTATTTCTTTGATTATAGCTGGCTATAGTTGTACCTAATGTGTATCAACCATATGAGTTATTATTATTTATGGTTTTTTATGCATGTTTACCCCATATAGTGCTGCATCTGAGATGTTAAATCGAATTTGTGGAAATGTTTTAGGATTTTAGAAATCAATCTTTCACAGAAAAATGTTTTTAAAGGTTTTCAAACCTAGTAGGGTCCTATAAGGGAAGCTATGATCGTATGAGATGCTTACCCCCTACTTTCTCTGTTTGTTTTGTTTCTATTCTATTGCTTATGCAAATTTGCCTCTTGTAGGAGATCTTGACTGAAGGGGTGCGCGGTTTGGATTTTCTTGTCGGGTGTCTGAAGGTCTCTGTTATCATGTTTTTTGCTATCATAGCGGTTCTTGTTTTTCCATGTATGTTTTACATTGGGAATCCTTTTGAAACAATATTATTTTGTAATTTTTTTGGATTTAACTATTTCACCCAAGTGGGTTGGTTAATCTTTATTTTGATTATTTATTTATTTTGATCTTATTATTTCCTTCAAGATCTTGTTGTATAATAAGTACTCTGATCCAACCCGATTCATTTAAATACAAAACGCTCAACATTTCTTGAGCATCTTGGAGGATTAACGCCCGTGAGACACATGGGTGTATACACAACTACTAATAATGTGTGTACTATTAATCTTTTATGACTCATGTTTCTTTCACGGTTTCTCAGCAACTTGTAGTATATTTTCCCATTAATTTGTTTCTCAATTTCCATCATTTTTCTGGAAAAGACGATATGCATTTTTTTGCCAATATAGTAGAAAACTAGAAATAATGGATATTATTGTGAATCCCACATCGCCCAGGTGAAAGGTTTTATAGTGCTTTATATACTAGAGTGAAACAACACTGTTCGGCCAAGTTCACTAGAATTCTGAATCAACTAAAACCTCAGACTCTCTTGGGTCTGGCTTTTTTTAATTTTGGTTCACTTGCTCTGCAACCTTTTTGTTTTCAGAAGTCGATGATTTTAGTTTGGGGTTGTCCATTTTTTATAGTAATCTCCCCTCCAATTCTGGACAATTTATCTGGTGTAGTATTGTCTTTTTATACGTTTTGGAGAAGGATCCATAATATTATATTTTTAACACAAATTTTTAATGAGACTCATTCTATATAGAATTTCAACGATTCAAATTGTCTATTTTTTAGGTTTATATTAAAATATCATCATTGCAAAAATTAGATAAATTAAAAACTATTTACCTATAAAAATTAAATGATCAATATTTTAATTATTTATTTTGTTGACTATTTAATCTTTGTAAGTAAATCGAAAATTATTTACTTATAAAAAATAGACAAATTAGATCATTGAAATGAAAGATTAAAAACTTGTGTAAAAAATCTAGTGTCATAAATCCGCTTCCATATATTTTTTATCTTCTTGTTTATGCATTTATGGTGCGCACAAATTTGTTCGTAAACTTGCTGTTTTTTTACACACATGTATTTATAACATTCTTTTTTTCTTAAGGAAAAAAGTTACGGGAAATTCTATACATATTCTATTCGAGGTGTCAAATTGGCGGGTCTTGTCATGCCGGTCAACTTTATATATGTTGACCATATTCATGCCTCATGTTGTATTCATAATGGCCAATTTAAATTGGGTCCATTTGTACTTTGTTTCATGTCTATGTCAACCAAGACAGTTAAGAGGTAGGCTTGGTACAACTCATGCCTCATTCATGCTCGTTTCATGTCTTAAATAAGTGCTTTTGCTCAGTACTAGTGCTGCCGGTGTGCCAATTGACCTGCTTGGCACCTTTATGGCTCTATACCCTACTAAATACTGATTATAACCTGCAATTTTTTTATCAAATAATTTATATTTTTCCCTCAACTTAAAAAGCTAACAAAATTAGTAAAAAGAACCCAACCCCTACCCGTGCAACACTCATCCGACGGCCACCAATCCTCCCTCTGCTATTTTTTGTTTTTTTTTGTTTTTTTTTTTTCGGTCTTGGCTGTTCTGTGCATCACCTCCCCCCATTGGACTTTTCCCTCAATCGTCCTATTAATTACAGAAATAATATAATTTAGTTTTCAGAAGGGGGGAAATGGATCCATAAGTGCAAACATTAAGGTCAATTAATCTCTTATTAGCACCCTTAACCAGTTAACCTCTATAATAAAACATTCATGATTGGTCAGAAACTGCAGAAAAACATGTATGATATCATGCATTTTGCATCTCATTATATTTTCTTTTATTTGTTTTCCTCCGCCAATTCAACTCCTAACCAGTGGATCTCACACACGTGACAAATATATATATATATATATATGCAAAAGAGCAACAATACAAGGATAATTCTTTCTGTGTAACCAACACAAGAGTTACGTGGTTCACCTCTAAAAGCTCTACGTCCACCAATGTTTACGACCAATTGAACGAAGAAGATTACAATATAGAACAAATAAGTTCTTCCAATCACACTTACTAATCTCACTCCTCTAAACCCTTCTCAATAGAGAATCCCAATTACACCCAGAGCTCACAAGCACTAAATCTCACTAAGTTCTCTCAATTGGTCTTTTTCAACACTAACAATAGTCTTGCAAGGAATCTTAAAGGCCTATTTATAGGCTCACTAAAACCCTATAATACATTAGGAATCTTAATTCAACTAGGAGTATAAGATGAATACCAAAACTAGGCTCAAAACATGTCATGATCAAAACAGAAATGCAGGAATTGCACTCCAACTCTAGAGATCACGCTGGAGCGCACAAAAGCTCCTCAAAGGTACCTATCTGGACACTGGAATGCTTGAGCCTCAAACTCATCTGCATATTTGACGCCTCGAACCACATCGCCCAACATTGGCATGGACTGCGCGCTGAGTAAACAACAGATAGAACAACGGTAAGCAGACGAAGGGAAGGGTCCCTGGTGGAAACAACTTTGCTTACTTCACAACTTAGCTTACCCGAGAAGAATCCCATCAGCTTAACAACTTCAATGCCATTTTAAATGCTTGAAGTTTCAATTTGAGCTGTACATGTAGCTTGCTGTGATTTTTGTATACAATAGATACATAATAACGGGACTTGCCCATAACCTGAATTAAGAGAACTATAAGCAATTCCAAACCACCTAAAGATTTATTTGAAATTTCGTTTCTGGAAAGTTGTGCAGAACATAGATAGTACCCGAGGGTCATCTTGTATTGGGACAGCCCAGCCATCACAACTTTGAAGCCTGAGACGTAAAAGAAAAATTGGAGCATTGCAGACAACCATTAATGCCAATCATATGACTTAAGGAACCACAAAAGCTCTTTTCTATGTACCAAATACAGTGTGGATGCATGGATGAGTGATTAATTATCAGGTTTTTACATGTACCATATAAATCTGTTTTAATCTTTCTTATAATTGTAATCACAAAGCTCTGCACTTACATGTATCTTGGAGTAATTGAACCAAAAATGTAAAGACCGATGTACTTGAATCGGGATTTGAGTTCCAGCATCAGAGGAAGCACAACATCATAACCAGCCTCATGGGGGTTCCGTCAGATATGCATCCATATTCCCTACAATACATAACCTGAAAACAACCCAATTAGACAAAAAAAGGCATTCCAACTTTTTAAATTCAAAAATACATAACACATTGCCTAATTCAGTGTGAATGAGCCCTCATTAATTTTGCCCATTCCAGTTTTAATGAGTCCTCATCATGTGACATTAATCTCTCAGAAAACCATCTGATGAATTAATCTCTCACCATGTGATATCCACAATGCTTTTCCTCTAGCTAACAAAAGTTCTGGTTGCATATATGTTCCAAGAGGAAGTTGAAGTCTAAATTAAAATTAGATGTCAAAAGGAATGAGACCATGAACTTAGATTTGGAATTAAAATTGAAGGAAAAATACCTTGTCAATTTTCATAGAAGATCGAGCGGTCGCTGATGGAAGATTAAAGAAAATGGATGCCACCTGCCTTGTGACTTGCGAGTCACCATTTGACAATAGCGATTATAACAACTGAAAGTAAATTAATGATGGCTCAATATATAATATTATACATCAATAAACCACAACCGACCATCAAAAATACTTAAATAAATGCTTCAAGCTTCAATGTGAGCTGTACATGTAGCTTGCTGTGATTTGTCTACAATAGATACATAATTAGAGGACTTGTCTACAACCTCAATTAAAAGAAAATAATCAATTCCAAATTAACTCGTAAAGATTTATTTGAAATTTTGTATCTGGGAAATTCTGCAGAACATAAATAGTACTTGAGGGTCCCATTGTCTTGGGGAAGCCTAGCCATTGCAATCTTTCTGCACTTTTCATGACCATTAATAATTATTTTCTGCACATATATAATTATCTCGTGTGAGCAACTTAATTTGCTAATAGCTCCAGAGACTAAATCGGAGCATTGAACATGACCAATAAAGCTGATTCTGAGTTCCAAATAAGTAAAGTGTGGATGCATAAAGGAGTAATTATTAAATTTTTACATGTCAAAGCTCAGCACTTACCTGTATCTTGAAGTAACCGAGCCAAAAAAGTAAAGACGGGTATACTTGATAGGGATCGAGTTGAGTTCCGGCATCAGAGGAAGCACAATAACATCTTTGACCCTGCAGTACTCTCATGTGTTCCATCAGATATGCATAAGAGAAATAAGCTGAAAATAAAGGTAATTCCAAATCTTACAAATTCAATTTGATGCATTAAGCACCATGTTACAAATATGAGAGTACAAATGAGGCGTCCAAAAGGCTTTTAATTTTCTCTAAAAAAAGTTGTGATTGTTCCAAGAAGTTGAAGTCTGAATTGAAAGAGGCCAAAACCTATAAGAGCGCAACTATGATGGAATATTACAGATAAAAAAAATTGTAGTAATTGACTTTTACTAAGAAAAATTGAAGGAAAAATTAATAGCTTTTCAATTTTACATTTGACATTGCTTCTTCAATAAAAACATGCCTAGCGAGTAGGGATTATTAGAAGTGAAAATAAATGATCAATTTCCCGTACAACTAATGTATGAATATTTGAATATGATAGATCAATAATATATACATTAGATAAATAAACAAGAGTTTCCTTACAAGAAGAATAGAGCTTGATGATCGATCGAGATTGGCACAGCTCCTCACCCAGGGAAGATGTAAAGCTGGGATGAGGTTTCCTCATCTTCAATGTCAATCTAAATGCTTCAAGCTTCAATGTGAGTTGTACATGTAGTTTGCTGTGATTTTTGTCTACAATAGATACATAATTAGAGGACTTGTCTATAACCTGAATTAAAAGAAAATAATCAATTCCAAATTAACTACCTAAAGATTTATTTGAAATTTTGTGTCTGGAAATTTCTGACGGAACATAAATAGTACTTTGAGAAGCCCAGCCATTGCAACTATGCGGCTTGCAATTCTGCAATTTTCATGACCATTAACAATGTGCAGATATATAAATATCTCGTATGAGCAACTTAATTTGCTTATAGCTACAGAGACTAAAAACCGAAATGGAAGCATTGCACATGACCATTAAAGCTTCTTTCTGAGCTCCAAATAAATTTTTACATGTCAAAGCTCTGCACTTACCTGTATCTTGAAGTAACCCAGCTTGAAATGTAAAGACAGGTGCACTTTATAGGGATTGAGTTGAGTTCCAGCATCAGAGGAAGCACAATATCATAAGAAACCAGGAACATTTCTCACCCTGCAGTACCCTCACATATGCATAAGAGAAATAAGATGAAAATAAAGATAATTCCAAATTTTAGAAATTCAATTTGCAGCATTAAGCTCACCATGTTACAAATATGACATTACAGATCAGGTGTCCACAAGGGCTTTCCTCTAACAAAAGTTCTGGTTATTCCAAGAAGAAGTTGAAGTCTGAATTAAAAGAGGCCAAAATGAATAAGAGCTTAGCTATGATGGAAAAATTAGAGATAGAAATGAAGAAAACAACTTTGACTAAGAAAAATTAAAGGGAAAGTACCTTTTCAAAATTAGATTTGACATTGATTCTTCAGTAAATCATGCCTAGCCAGTAGTGATTATAACAAGTGAAAGTAAGTGAGCAATTTCCCATACCATGAATAGGACTATGATAGATCAATAATATTATACAGTACCATAAGATGTAATGTATTACTTACCAGAATAGTAGAGCAGCTGGATGATGGAGATTGGCAGAGCTCCTCACTCATGGAAGAGGGAGAGCTGGGATGAGTCAACTAATAAACGCCATCCTCAGTTTCATCATCATCCTTGATACCGTGGTCGTCCTGGATCCAAACTCCGTCTTTTTGTACTTTCTCAGAATCAATTTGGATATTTAGGGTGTGAGAAATCTTGGCCCACTCACTTCCTCTTCCTTTTTTGTATACAGGTGCGAGAAACGGACAATGGATGATCCACAACATCTGTAGTGGTGTCTTCTGCAGGAAGTTGGGCAGTGCTCTTAGCATTCTGCAGTAATTAAATTCTAGGGTAGAGAGGCAGGGCATTATTGTTATCTGATCAGAATCCTCTTCCCTCCACCCTTCCACTCCTTTCCACTCTTCCCAACTATCCATGTCTATGAATTTGAGTTGTTTCAATTTTGGGAACAAAATATGTGACGATGATGATGATATTAATGATGTTTGCATGTCTATTCCCAAAAAATCAACTCCTATCTTTCGCATACCAGACCTGGAAATTTCCAGAGATTCCAGGGACAACAATTTCCCGAAAGGAGGCGAAAACATGCAATATGGAATGCTAAAATAAAGCTTTCTCAAGTTTTGTAAAGACATCAGCCAATTGGGAGACGACCTGGTGTTATAACACCTCTTGATGACTAATGACTCCAAACCTGGATGTGGTTGCAAGGAATTCAGTATGTCTCCATTGTTTTTGCCATGCTTACGGTTACAGCCACAGCCACACTCGAAATCCAGTTCCAAATGAAGGAGTTCTTTCTTATTCACCAATTGTGCTTTTTCACCCTCACTCGCATCTTCTGCAGACCCTATGTTTCTAATGGCAAGATGCCGAAGGTGGTTCATGTTTTTCAAATCTTCTAACTTGGGTCGTTCAGTACCACCATTGACATGTAACTCATCTACCATTTGCAGATTTCTTAATCTCCCAATCCCTTCTATCTTTGGACTCCAAGTGCCCTCAACATGAAGATGCTTTAAGTTAATTAGCCTTCCCATATTGGGTATATTTATGAGACTACCGCACCCATTAATTTGCAAGGTTTGCAGGTTGTATAATTCACCCAGAGCATTGGGTAATACCTTCAAATGTTTATTTTTAGATAAATCAAGATATCTCAAATGTATCAATTTGCCGATTTCCTTTGGAATTTCTTCAATATAGTTACAACTCAAATTCAATGTCCTTAGGCATTTCAATTGCAAAATTAAATCTGACCCAATGGTAGTAATTTGTGAATCAAAAGCTGTAAGGGTACGCAGATTTTTAAAATTGCAAAAAGAAATTGGCAATGCACACCCAAATGCAAACATCAGAGTCAAATGAAGAATCTTGTCATCTGGTCGCTCTACTCTCTCATAAGCACCCTTTATCTCCATAATAAAGCTTTCCTTCTTGGTCAAATACTGCACAAAATCATGTACAATATCATGCATTTTGCAACTTATTATATTTCCATCATCATCTTTCTTGAAATCTTGGAAAAAAGATCGCATTGCCAAGTCATATAAATATGTTTGACCCATGTCTTTGTCTTCTTTGTTTCCCTCAACATTCAAATAATCTTGTGACATCCACAACTTAATCAAATCATCTTTATCAATCACATAATCTTTTGGGAAAATCACACAATACAAAAGACAACGTCTGATTGTTGGGGTCAAATCATAATAACTTAGTAATAACGGTTGAAAAACCTCTTGCTCAAACCCTTTTAATTCCCATATCTTGCTATTCAAAACATCTTGCCATTCTTTTAGTTTGCACTTTCCACGCATGAGACTGCCTAAAGTTTTTGCAGCAAGAGGCAAACCCTTACATTTTTTTACTATATCATTACCAACAGCTTCAAACATTTTAGATTCATTGTTTCTTTTCCTGTCAATGAACGCAATGTGATAGAACAATGACCGACAATATTCTTCACTTAACCCCTCCAAATGGATCATGTGAGTGGTTGCTCCCATCATATTAGCAACCTCCTCCTTTCGCGTGGTCACCAATATTCTACTGCCTAAATCACCACTACGTAAAGGTTTGTTCAATTGTTCCCACTGACTAAGTTTTGGGTTCCACACATCATCAAGGACAAGGAGAAATTTCTTTCCCTGAATCAATTTACATATACATTGCACTAAAGTTTGCAACTCATTTGAATTTGGGACATTTTCAGTCAGACCTTCTACGATAGCTTTGGCAATTTTGATCTCGTCAAAGGGGTCTGAGACACAGACCCATATTCTCAAATCAAAATGAGTCTTCACCATTTCATGGTTATAGGCTAGCTGGGAAAGAGTTGTCTTTCCAATTCCTCCCATCCCTACAATAGGGATGATAAGGGGGCCCCTCCCTTCCTGACTACTCTCACTGACCAACTTACTTACTAAACTGTTCGTTTCATTTTGTCGACCAAATGATATATCGACAAGAGATGAAGTTTTTTGTCGCACAAGTTGCTCACCAAGTCTTTCAGTGTATTGAAAGTTATACCTTTGCCTTTCATTAGCAATCACAGTTAATCTTTCATTTAGATTTTCTATCTTCAGAGCAATGTCCCGACGGTGAATTACTTGATTGACTTTGCCAAAACAATTGCAAAGGGAGGGAATGGGGAGACATACCTTCTTAGTAGCAAGAGCATTTTCACCTTCTTTATCTCCTTTTTCAATTTGCAGCTTTAGAATTTCAGTGATCCACTCATCCAACACGTTGTCCATCTCGTAGGATACTTGTTTCAGATTATTCAGCCAATGTCTCACGTTGGCATCCTTCACTTGTCTCTGCTCTGCATCCTCAAGCACACCTCGAATAGCTTCAAGATTGCTGGTGAGATTTGTGACTTCTTTGTCAACACCTATGACCAATTCGATCTCTCGTTCTACCTTGTTATGGGTGATCGAAGCCAAACGGTCTAAGAGTACGTTAACGAGCGCTTCAGCCATAGTGTTGACGTAGGTTTGAAGCAGATTGGGAGTGAAAAAGAGAATAAGTATGAGAGATGTGAAGAAAGAAATGCAGAATGGGCGTTCTATGGTCTTTGTTCTAGCCAATGTATCCCTGATGTCTTCCTTATAGCTTGTGACCCGCAACCGTTTGTGAACTGTGATGGGTGATGGGTCCTAATTCACTCCTCACTCATTGTGTAGAACAGTAAATGATGTCTTCTTTATAGTCAAATACTACTCAATAGTCAAGACTAGGTGGGACTAGGGACCAGAAAAAACATAGCCCTTTCACACTACTGTTTGTCCACTATATATATATAATATATTCTTTACTTTTACTTTTTCTTTTCTTCTTTCTTATCGCGAAAAAACAGGGACTTTATGTAGTCTCGGTTGCAGTAACATCGTGTTGAGCTTATTTTATAATATTTATTTAACCTCAAAATTATACATTTTAGTGATTTAATTATTATTTTAATTTTTTGATTAATTAGTAGGTTTTATTAAGGAGTAAAATTTCAGTTTTAAAAAAAATTTTGATTTTGACAAAATTAAACAAAAATGACGAAAATTACTATCAAAATACAGAAATTTTGAATAAAACTTGACCATATGTTTATTTAACATATTATCTACTACATTGATAAAAAAAATATAGTAGGTTTCATATAATATAAGGTGAATATAATTCGCGTTGTAGATAAATACTGTTAAATAAAATTAGTATAATGAATAAATGAAATTAGTATATTATTTATACTCTATAATCTATACACTAAACTTTATATACTCTATATTGTTTATGATATGGTATAAAATATTAGTGTTTAAGCCCTTTAGGGTATTTTTAATTATTTTTTACATAGAAATGTGTTATGGTTTTAAAACAACTAAACAAGACATCAAAACGGCCAAACAAAACTCCAAACTTTTTTTTTTCTTTCCAATTGCCCAAAGGCCCCAAACTCCAATCAACTCTAAACTTTATTTTTTCTTATTTTCTCTTCTTTTTTTTCCTTCCTTTTCCCCCGTGACCTTTCCAAGTCTCCAATAGTCCAGTCTTCCTCTCTCCTTTTCTTTCTCTCTCCGACTCTTCCAGTCCCTCACTCCCTCCTCCCCCCTGATCTTTTCTCTCTCCTCCTTCTCCCTCCCTGATCTCTTCCTTCCCCAATCTCCATCTCTTCCTCCTCTCTGTCTCTTCCTCCTCTCCCTCCCCGATCTCTTCTTTCCCTCCGGCGACGAGTGGCTCGATTTGCCTCTTCCTCCCCTCTCTCCCACCGGTCTACCTCTGATATTTTTGTCGAAATTTCTGAAATCTTGACGAAAATATCTTGGTATTTTCATAAAATCTCCCCTTCCCCAAAAAACGAAAAATTTCCTCCTTAGGTTTTATTAGTTTTTATCTTATTTCTTAGATTTAATTAGGTTGTATTTGTTTTATTTAGTTTAGAGTAATTTTACAAGTTTAAATATTAATTAGTTATTTTTGTTTTGTAGGATTTTTAAAATTGCTCAAAAGAAGAAAATGTGAGAAAGAAGCCCAAAAGAAATAAAAAGAAGAAAATCTGCCTAAGCCCAAGAGAAGAAGAAAAAAAGAAGCCCAGTTCGGCCCAATTCGCCAGGCCCGGAAGTCAACAGCCCGGCCACCTGGAAGCCGAACAGCTACTGAGGGAAACTTCTAGGAAATTTTCGCACAAGCTAGAGCAGAGCCGAGCCGTCCTTCAGGAGCTGCCAAGCTGCGTGAGCCACCGGTCCTCTCTCTCTTTCTTCCGCCTAGCTGCTCTCTGCACTCCCCTAAGAAGCCAACGACTCCTACTTTTTCTGCTGCTATCCTCTCACGTGGTGACACATGGCAGAACAGCTGCTACCAGCCTTTTTGGCAGCTGTTAACAACCCTCTCTCTTTCCTCTCCTGGCCCATTCACGTTGCGACAAGTGTCCCACACAACCCTAAGATTCCTATTGCTCTAGCCTATTTAAGAAAGGCTCAGCCTTCATTCTCTTTTCTTCACGCCTCTTTCGAGGCCTCTATAGCCGTACAGTATTTTAGGTCTCTTCTTTATTTTTCATTTATATATACTTTGTAATGTCTTCTTTTATTTTTACTTTGTAGCACATTTCTATTTAATATTATGTTATTTATTTAGTTATTGTTCACTCGTTTTTAGCCAAGGTTGGCCAAAAGCAACACTTTGGTCCGTTTTCGTGTAAGTGCGGGCGTGCCACCGTCAAACCAAGTTTTGGCTCAATCAGAATGTGATAGTGATTGGGTTGAGTAACTGCACCTAAATTGATTCTTATCAAGCGATTGATCGTCCAAGCTAAGAACCACTCTTGGCCTAGGTTCTTTTCTAGCCTCGGGGATAAGGCTCTTAAAGGCCTAGTCGGAATCGGAATCCGACCCACTAGTTGGCCTCCTTAGAATTTACGTGATCGAACTCGTGCACAAAGTGGTACAAGTGCCCAAGCAAAATAAAGAAACTATGGATAACAAAAATATAATGAAACTCAATACGATTTAGACCAACCAAGTTAACTTCAAGATTCAAAGAAACAATGAAAATAACAAGCATTAGATTGAGGGCGAATGAAAGGAAAATTGCATTAAAATTGAAATAAAGACAAACAAAGTTGCATGAAAAGTAAAGAACAAAAAATAAATCGATACCACAAGCTTTTGAGAAGGATGATGACAGAGCTACAAACCTAGTGAACTAGAACTATTGAGAACCTAAAAGCGTTTTGAACAGTAGCAACTAAGTAAAATTGAAAGCAAAAGAACTTTGAGAGATTCTTGAGAAATTTGTGAGTTGATTGCTGTGTGTTGAAATGTCGTCTTCTCTCTTCTGAATGCGTCTATATATAAGGGTTAGGATAGCAATGGGCCATTACTTGGCCCGGTATTCCCCTTAGACTCCTCGTACAGATGGGATTTGAACTCTCTTGAAATTAGGATTCGACCGGATTCTTCTTTGATAACCACGTGATCTTGAGCATTGATGGTCGATGAGAATCTTTTCCAAATTTGAACTCTTTACTTGGATGAAATTCTAGCTTAAGTAGAACTTCTTGGTGGATGAGAAATCTTTATGTGACTTGGGCAGAGCCATTATTGGCTATGAAATTTCATCAAGAAGCTTTCGGCCTCGATCAAACTCTTTGAGGTTTTAAGCTTAATAAAAATTCGGCCCAAATACTGAGACCCAAACTTTAATTAAAAAAAATTAAAATAAAATGAAACGACCCAGCCTCATAACTAGGCTGGAACCACCTCTTTTTGTTTTTATACCCAATAATAAAACTGCCCAGCCCATTTTTATCTTCGATTGGACCGATTTCGTTATTTTAAATACATAACCTAGCCTCAAACTAGGCCAAAATTATTCCTCTTTGCTTGAAATTATACATGGCCTAGCAAATTGCATTTAGTTGGGCCAACTCATCTTATAAAAAACATGAGAAAGAGATAACCCGGCCTCTCAATAGGCCGGAATTACTTTCTTATTTGATACGACATAATGGATTGAGCCACTCAATAAAATATTTTGGCCTTTCACCCACACAAGTCGAGCCGCTTTCATGATCCCTCGCCAAAATCCGGCCTCTTCTAGGCCTTTGAAGCTACTTCACAAAATATTTTCGCCCAGCCTCTTGTAGGCATTTTCTCCCGGCCTCTTATAGTGGGCGAACAACACTTTTGAAACCAAGGGTGAGGTAGCCCGGGTAGATTTTAATTGATTACTTTCATCATGCTCACAAGGTTGGGTGATCAACATAGTTGATATTTGGGCGAAATAATCAAGAAAAGAGATTAGGTGATCAAATCATAAAAAATAGGGAAATAAAGTTACCCGGGCTATGTAGAGTGTATTTGGGTGTGAAAAATGATAGAGTAATTGGGTGAATGTAAATAATGGGAAAAAAGCAATCCGGGCTAATCATAAGATATTTTGTGGGTAGAAGTAGCCTGGATAGCCTAGAAGAAATTTTAGTAGAAAAGGAGAGGAGAGAGGCTAGACAAAATAGGGAGAAGGAGACCGGACAAAACAAGAAGAATGAGGCTGGACAAAATAAGAAGAATGAGGTTGAACAGAATATTTAGAGGCTTTGGGTGGCAAACTTCCATGTCTCTCTTTCAAAAATAGTTTGGGCCCACTTAAAAATAAAACCACTTTTTGGTCTTTAAAAATATGTATTTGGCTAGACATATATAAATATACATATATTTATTTTTAAGCCAAATATCTAATAAAATAATATATATGTATATATATATATATATTAGGCCATGCCACTTACTGTAGGTTTTCAATTGCATGTATATATATATAGACATATATATATATACACATACACTTACGCAATTAACGCCACTTACTGCCATCTCTTTCAATTGCATGTGTATACTAGCTAATATATATATGGCCAACTAGACATGTATGATATCTACTTTACTTTGTATATATATATATAATATATATTTGTACAAAAGGCCACACCACTTTTACTGCCATCTTTCTTTTTGCATTGTACATACACATATATATATGTATATATATATGTGCATTCAACACACACGGGTAGCCTTTTCCAATTGGCTTTGGCACTTACCAGGTTAACCATTCCTCCCTCTCTCCTCAATTCATGAAGTACCACGTACTGCAGTCATTCTTTCCTTTACTTCACGCAAATATCACTGCATCCCCCTTTTCTTCAATGATCTCTCTATATCAAATCAACAACAAAGCCCATCTTTCCACTAAAGCCACTTGATTAACCAAATATATATATATATATATATATTATTTGCTGGCCTTGGATATATTGAGACAAACTCAGCCATAAAAACTCATCATATTATCTCATTTATGCCAAGCAAACCAACCACCTACATGTTCTTTATGCAGCAGCCCATGCTTTAGTCATTTTTGCTCACATCCCCCTAGCAACACAATCATGCTAGAAACATATTTTCTCTATTGAAACTTGTGATTTTGGGACCCCATAGCAGCCCTTTTGAGCTTTCTTAGTTCAAAGATAACAACACCCGCCAAGTGTTTGATTTTATTCCTCATCTAGGCCTCCTTGCCGAAAACTCAATTAAAAGATGTAGGCCGGCTTCTCTATTTTACCCATTCTCTTTTCCGATCATCTTGCCATGGTAAATGCCAATTTATGGCCCAAACATTTGCCCCCCCAAGCTTTGTGGTTTTGGCTATCAAAGCCACAAAGTTTGTAAAGTATTTGAATTTCAAATTTTCACTTTTCTTGAATTTCTCCTTCTTGTAGGTACATAGTGTGGCAATTAACAATTGGTGGAGAAGCCCTCTTGTGACATCATCACCCCTACTAAGGTAATTTAAAAATCACATTTCTTCTTCATCTTCCTCATTTTTACAAACTCCATAGCCAAAAACACTTAAGAAAAAGTTTCTAACTTTTCCTCAAAAAACCTCATAATAGGTTTAATTTGCTTTGGATTTGACTTGATTTGGAGCGATTCTTGGTGATTTCTTCGAGAATCTTTGGTAAGTCTCACTTTCCCACCTTGTTCTCTTCAATTTCATGTATTTTGGTGGCTTTTTAGAAACTTTGTTGTCAAAGTTTAAAACTTTCCCGCGTGTTCTTGATATTTTCTTGGTACTTTCTTTGTAGACAATTACCATGGCTTCACCAAATTCTTCTCTTGATTCGGAGGAATTCTCAAGAAAGCTCCACAAAGTTGTTTATGAATGCAAGACTTATATGAATGCCTTCTATGCTCCAATCGCTCCTAATTCCGGTAAATGCTTTCTTGGCCCTTACTTTGCCACTTCCATACCAACCAACATAAATGAGTTACTTAAGAGTTACCGGGAGGATGACCCATTGTGGCTTAGTAAACCTTTCAAAAATTGGCCAACCCCCTCTAAGGTTGACAAACCGGCCAAGGTGCCCCCTAAGGGCTCTAGCATGACCAACCCACCTATTGAGTCTAGCTCTCCCAATATGTCATGGAATGCATGGTATGAGCGACTTGAACCCATTCTTAGAGATCAATGGCATCAACGTGGTCTCCACGACCCCTTGACCCTTTGTTACAAAGGTGAATTTCATTGTGACCGTTCCTTGATCGGGGCCGCTCTATGCTTTTGGTCGGCCTCTTCTAATACTATGCGACTTCAATTTGGCATGCTTTCTCCTACTTTACTTGACTTGGCCGCCATTGCGGGATTCCGGCCTCATGGTCAAATTATTCATGCTAAAAACCTTTCGACCGCATGTGCCTTTACTCTTGACAACTCCTTGAGCTTTGTGGGTTTTATCAAGGAAAATGCTAAATCATCCAGAGAAGTCTCTATGGAAGAACATGTAGCTTTCCTTCATGTGTGGTTGTGCAAGTACATATTTTGCCCGGCCTCTTGCACCATGCCCAAGGAATTCCAACCTCTAGCCGAGATCATAGTTGGTGATGACCCGATCGCCCTTGGTCCATGAAAGTTTAATTTAGGTGATCTATTCACTCAATTAACTTGATTAATTTCACTTTCAGTGATCGGACCCCAATTTTTGGTTTATGTGATCACTCACGAACTAGTCAACCAAACACAACTCAGACGGTCCAGTAACAAAAATGTGAAACTCCACATTGACTTCCAAAAACCAAAAATCACTTCAGCAAACAACACAAATCAAACACATCAAGGATCAAGTGACATCCTATACACTCAGAGGATCCATCACAGTAGGCATCCCAGTGTTATCCACAACTACAGTGGTGTGTGATTAGCTAGACAATTAAATAAGGCATATATCAATTTCCAGCATATAGCTACAGTACCGATTTGTGTTTAGATGTTGAGTGAATCAGTAATCATAACAACACAAACAGGGAAGACAGATGCACACAATATGTTCACCCAGAAAAACCACAAAGGGTAAAAACTGGGGGTCTATCCAGCTGACCAGGCAATCCACTAAATCAGAAATTCAATACAAAAGAGGGCACTCAGCACACAAGCTCAATCACTAAGTCCTAGACTAAGTGGCAGCTATCTTACCCCTTTTGTGCAACTTCCATACGCAAGGCAGATGGTCATTCATGAAGAAGGCAGCTCCTCTCCAAGCTCATCAACTCATGGCACCAATCCGCACCAAGCTCAGTGGTTTCATCAATGCATGAACATGATATGCAAATGTAGGATTCAAATAACAAAGATCAACTTTCTCAAGCTATAGGCGTGGAAAGAGTTGATGTTGAATCCTTCAACTAAGATCTAAAATGAATGTGTTTGAATAGAGTATAAAAAGATTTAAGCACTCAAACCCATTTAGAATTTTAGATGAAAACAAAGAACAAGTTCAGAAAATCCCGTTTTGATTTATCAAGATTTAAAAACCATTTTCTGAAAATTAATGAAGATGAGCACTTCACATTGAAAAATACCCAGGCGTGAGAAACCAAGAATCACGCTAAAAAATTGCTCATCGACGCACAAAAGATCTGAACCAAAACAGCCCATATACCCGTACACACTCACGCAAGAAACATGTTCGCCCATGCCACGTGGAAGCCAATCAATGGTTGTCCACAAGAGACGGATTAAGGGCATATTCCCTTTGTCCTAGAGGGGTATCCTAGTATTTACTAAGGATAGAAATAGGCAGCTGTCAAAAGGAATTTTGCTTTTAAAAATCCGAATGAAGAAGATAATGAATAGTGCTGATGTGTGAAGGTGTGTGCCTGAATGGAAAAGAGGAAATCAGATCTGAATGCTACAGTGGAAAAAACAAGTCTTGTGCAATGCACATGCATGTTTAATACTAAACAGAATATGGGCTTTCAAAAAATTGGGCTTAAAAATCAAAACCCGAAATGACCCACTGTAGCAATTGTGACTTAAGTAACAGTCACTGTACGTGAAAAACAGTGTTCTTTATGATCAGTGAATGACTAGTCAAATAGACAAAAATCTGTTAATTTCATGAAATGAATGAAGTGCAGTATACCTTGTGACTTGTTCATTCTTGACTTCTTCAAAGCAGCAGACCTTGTCCTAAATCTAGCCTAGAGCTTGTGAGTGAATAAATACAAATTAATACAATTGTTTTTGACAAGGAAAATAGCCAACATTAACAAATCCTAAAAACTAACAATCTCCCCCTTTGGCTTTCCTTGACAAAACAATAACCCATTTATCTCACAAGACTCTCAACACACAGCCCAACACTTGTTATAATGTACCTGCAAGAAGAAGAGCTTGCACAACACAAAGTATGATGGTATGCAGTTTAAACGCAGCAAGCAATGGAGATTAAACAACCAATACATTCTCCCCCTTTTTGTCATGGAAAGACAAAAGAACATACATGAAAAAGAAGAGTGAAATTCAAGTGAACATATAGTTGGTAAAGTATACAAGAAAAATCAATGGCAATATGGTCAAAGAGAAACTGAAGTAAATGCCATAACTTCCTTGAAATTTGAACTCCCCCAAAGACGAACGCCCCCTAAAGACTAACTCCCCCTAAATGCTAACTCCCCCTAAAGACAAACTCCCCCTAAATGCAACATCTCGATACCGGGCTTGCAGAATATAGACATGTAATATGAGGGACAGCTAGAGAAGAACCTAGGTATGCAGAAAAGTCTGAAATGCCCTTTAATGAACAGTGATTCAAAGTGCAGAATGGTTCTGTGAAATTAACTGGATTTGACGATTGTTAGACTAGTCAAAATGAGCAAACTGCGTACTGGAACGTAAAATAAAAAAGAGAGAGGAATCCTTAGAGAATTGGAAGCAATGACACACAAAAGGAAATCTATGAGTTAGATGTGCTTCAGGGAATTTATTTTTGACAAAACAAATTTGACAAACCAACAAATACACTTGAAAAGAATTAACCACCAATGTCAACACTCTCATAGATATGGAAAATGAAGATTGCAAATTTTGTGTAAGAAAATAAGCATATTTGGGATATAGGGAGGTCAATGCTAGCATTCAAGACTTGTTTAAGATGGAAAAACAATGTCAAAGACAACCAAAGAAGTTAAATAATTTTTCATCCACAACAAGAGATTAGAATTTAACCACTCAAGAGAATTTCTAATTTGGGAACAAATCTTGAAAGCAAAGTTTTTCAACTCATGACAATGGCTTTGAGAAAATTATTTTCATTTGTTTTGTTTAGGCACATCCCAAGTTAAGTGCAATGAATTGGTCCAATTTTGCGACTCTTTACCCTAGAACACCATAAAAACACCTTATGTCTCCCTAGGGCCGTGACTTCTTTGGTCACACTTCCTTTTTTTTGTTATTTTGTAGGGTGCCCATTTGTTCAAATGAGAAAAGTGTAGCTGAAGATGGTTCACAAATGAGGAATTATATTGAAGGGCTAAATTGCATCCTCAAACAAATTGACATTGAAAAGCATTTAACAAGTTTGATTGACTATGACAAAGTGTTAAAAAAAATCTTAAGGCTAACATTTGACAAGAGGGAGGGATTATGCTTATTGACATGACTCATGGTATGCAAGAACCTTTTTGAATATCAAAAAGAGTGTGACAAATAATGTTAAGACCTTTCAAAGTGGTTATTTTCTTTAAAAGAAAAACTACTTAACCAAATAAAAGAGACTTAAACAATGAAGCACATTTAACTACAAAGACTCATGCAAGTGTACAAATGCCAATTGACTTCCGAAGACTAATGTGCTTTGGATTCTCTAGAGCTTTTGTAAAGATGTCTGCAAGTTGTTGTTCAGAAGGACCAAAAGCCAAGGTAAGAGTTCCACTCTCCACAAGATCTCGAATGAAATGATGTCTTATGTCAATATGCTTGGTTCTAGTATGTTGCACCGGGTTCTTGGAGATATCTATAGCACTCATGTTATCACAATAAATGAGAAAAGTTTTCTCATCAATTCTATAATCGGCTAACATTTGAGCGATGTCTTCGTCGGCAGGAGTTGATGGACAAAAAGAGAGAGATTGAGCTCGAGTTGAATGAGCTAGCAGCCGAGGAGGATAAAGAGTCCCAAGGGATCCAGCCATGCATTTCCAAGCTTAAGAGTCTTGCCGGGGAGCAAGCATCTTTTCAGGGACTTGAGGGAGAGCACGCGACTGCCGAAGCTTCGGTTCGCTATCTGCTGCAGCTGATTAGTACTGCAGTCCTTGGGCTCTTTCGCCCGGTTTAGATCTTTTCTCATTTATGTAGCTTTCGGCCCCTTTTGTGATGTATTTTGGCCGCATTTCGTTAGCTTTTATTTATCCTTCTAGGCCATTTTAGATACTTTGTGTTTGGCAGGCCGATTTTGGCCTATTTTGGAATGTTAGGCCATTCTTGGCCCTATTTTTGTGATTTCAACCGTCCCACGATATATGTGCACTTCGGTCGACCTTGGCAATTCAAATTTATTTTTATTATTCATTTCCTCTCTCCATCAATTTCCACGCTGTTGGGTAGTATTTCTTCAAGTATCGGCCATTGATCGGGGCATCATGAAGTTGACCGTCATAATCTTTCAAATGATATGCCCCCTTCCTTAACACCTTGTCCACGACAAATGGTCCCTTCCAAGTGGGTGACCATTTTCCAAATTTTCGGTCGTGCACACCAAGAGGTAAGATAGTTTTCCAAACCCAATCGCCCTCTCCAAAGCTCTTGGCCTTTGTTTTTTTATCATACGCTCTCGCTATTGCTTGTTTTTGAATTTTCAAGTTATCCAAGGCTTTCAATCTTAATTCATCCAACTCCTCGAGCTCTTGAACCATGGCTTGAGCGTACTCATCCGGTGTTAAGCTTTCTTGGAGGGCGACCCGTAAATATTTGACTGCCATCTCCATAGGTAAAACCGCGTCATGCCCATATGTTAGAGCAAACGGTGTTGTTCCTGTTCCCGATCTCCTTGATGTTCGATATGCCCACAAGGTCTCGGACAAAATTCCGTGCAATTTCTTTGGCTTATCCGTTATATCCTTTTGAATGATATTTTTAATAACCTTGTTGCTGGCCTCTGCTTGGCCATTGGCTTGGGCGTAATATGGGGTGGAATGATACAACTTAATCCCATTATTTTCCATGAATGCCTTGACATCCGCCCCAATGAAATATTTTGCCCAATCAGCAGTAATGGATTCAGGTAGGCCGAAACGGTGAATGATGTTTTCTTTCACAAATTGAATAACCTCCACTTGAGATATCTTCTTCAAAGGCACAGCCTCGACCCACTTAGTGAAGTAGTCGGTGGCCACTAAGATATAAGCATGGCCCTTGCTTGACGATGAGTGAATCTCTCTGATCACATCCATAGCCCAACCTCTAAATGGCCAAGCCTTGATTATGGGGTTCAAGGTTGAAGCGGGCACATGCTGGACTGGACCATGCCTCTGGCAAAGCTGGCATTCTTTTGCGTACGTGATACAATCTTTTAGAATAGTTGGCCAATAATAGCCATGTCTTCTAATTAACCACCTCATCTTGATTTCGGGTTGGTGAGCACCGCATGCTCCATCATGGACTTCAGTCATTACTTGCATGTCCTCCTTCTTTCCTAAGCACCTCAAAAGCAAGTCGTCAAACCCTTTTCTATATAATTCATCGTTCATAATCAAATAGTTTTTTGCTTGAAGTCTTATCCGTCGGTTGTGCTTGTCGGTTGGACGTCTAAGGTATTGAAGAAGAGGATGACGCCAATCTTCTGGGGTAACGTTTAACGGTATCGCTCCAATCAACAAACCCCTTTCTTCGACTGAAGGTAAGGATCTTCTTTCTACTTTAAAGAATCTCTCGGCCAACCTCTCAGATAGGTGCACGCCGGATGCAAGTTAGGCCAATTCATTGGCCTCCCAATTCAAGTCTCGAGGCACATGCTCTATGCTAACTTTATCGAAGTCGTCTATCAGTTGCATGGCCATTTCGCGGTATTTCAATAACACCGTACTAACAATTGTACTCCCCAGTTAAGTGCTTAATGACTAACATGGAGTCACCCATGATTGTTACGTTGGTTGCCCCCAGTTCTCTCAAAATTTCTAGGCCGATAATTAATGCCTCATATTCAGCTTGATTATTCGAACATGTGAAGTCTAATTGGAAGGCATATTGTGTTCTGAAACTTCCCGGGGAAACGAGCACAATTCCGGCCCCAGATGCGGCCGTGGTACTCGACCCATCAAAGTATAACTTTCATGGAATCAAAAAGTGTGATGCTATCTCAAATGACTCCATGTTTTCTATTTCAACACTGGGGTGGGCAGCCAAAAAATCAGCCAAAGCTTGGCCCTTGACCGATTGCTGGGGCACGTATCTAAACGAGAACTCGGACAAAGCCATTGTCCACTTTCCAATCCGGCCTTTAATGATAGGCCGAGACAACATGTATTTAATAAGATCTGTCTTGGAAATGATATATACTACGAAAGACAACATGTAGTGCCTTAATTTTGTGGCCGTGAAATATAAGGCCAAACACAACTTCTCGATCGGCGAATACTTTCTTTCAATCACCGTTAAAATTCGACTCAAGTAATAGATGGCTTGTTCCTTCTTTTCCTCATTATTTTGGGCCAAAAGACTCCCAATCGAGTTTTCAGAGGCCGAAATGTACAACTTGAGCGGTCTACCTCTTCTGGACGAGTGGGGAAAATGGTTCTGTTTTTCCAGCCGAGTTTGAAATAAATCTCCTAAGAAAATTTATCCGGCCAAGGAAGCTTTGTAATTCCTTCTTATTTTTGGGTGGTGGTGCATCGATGATAGCTTTGGTTTTATTCTTATTTGTTTCGATTCCCCTTTGATGGACAAGGAAACCTAAGAAGTTTCCGGCCGACACGCCGAAAGCGCATTTTTGAGGATTCATCTTAAGGTTGTGCATCCTAATTCTCTCAAAGGCTTTTCTTAAGTCTCCAAGGTGGTCCGGTCGAGTGGTCGATTTCACAACCACATCATCGATATATACTTCAAGCATTTTTCCGATCATGTCATGAAAAATAGCATTCATGGCCCGCTGGTAAGTTGCCCCAGCGTTCTTAAGGCCAAAAGGCATGACCACCCATTCAAATAACCTGGTTGCTCCCGGGCACCTAAATGCTGTCTTATGGACGTCGTCCTCTGCTATGTATATTTGATTGTAACCCGAGTAACCATCCATAAATGACAAAATTTCATGTTTGGCTGCTTCATGAACAAGAAGATCCACCACAGGCATAGGATATTCATCTTTAGGAGTTGCAAGATTCAAATTGCGAAAGTCAACACAAACTCTTATTTTGCCATTCTTTTTTATTACAGGAACAATGTTAGAAAGCCACTTTGCATAAATTGCTGGCCGAATGAACTTGGCTTCTACAAGCTTTTCTATTTCTTCTTTCACCCTAAGTTCTACTTCTTTAGACATTCGTCGGGGTGGTTGTTGGAATGGCTTAAATTCTTCTTTGATTGGAAGCCGATGCTCTACTAGCTGGCGATCGAGTCCGGGCATTTCAGTGTAATTCCACGTAAAGCAATCCTTGAACTCCTTCAGAAGTGACTCAATCTCGTCTCTTAACGATGGTTCCATCAAGCCGCTGATGTAAACCGGCCTATGTTCTTCAGTCGTTCCCAAATTTACTTCGATCAAAGGGTCTTGGACTTCAGCCATAGAGTCATCAAGCTTAGCCGGTGCTGGGTCCAATTCTTCGATCTCTAAGAGGTCCTCTTCAGGCCCTTCTTTTAAACATTCGATGAGATTGACCTCATCCTCATCTATCCAGGCCGTTTCTTCGGCCAAGTGCGTTGACCATCTCTCCAACGCTTCATCAATAGTTTCTTTATTTTTGTCCGTCATTGGATATAGATATTGGTGCAAACAAGTCGACCAAAGATGGTCGTTCATCTTCAATCTTGATTTCCCCTTTCTCGATTCCAACCAATTCATTGGCCGTTATCTCTAAAGGTTTTGTAATCTTGGTTCCATCCACCAAAGTTTGGAAGGTGACTCCTTCCTCATATAACTCTGCATCAACAAAGTTGGCGGAAGCTGGGAAAGGTCGTGTATCGGCCGATATAACTTCAAGTGTGTTGTCCTCATTCCAAAGAACTAGTAACTGGTGCAAAGAAGATGGGATGCACCAACTACCATTGATCCAATCTCGACCAAGGAGTACGTTGTATTGGGAGTTCGAATTCACTACAAGGAAAGTAGTGTTTCTTCTTTTCTTCCCCACCACTACTTCTAAAGAAATTGCTCCCAAAATCTCCTCATCATCCCCTACAAAAGAGCTTATCCTCACCTTTGTTGGACGTAAGTCGTGTTGTGTTTTCTTCAGCTTTTTTAAGGTTGACAAAGGCAAAATATTAGCGGCAGCTCCATTATCTACAAATACCTTATTCATTGGCATTCCCTCAATGTGTGCACGAATGTATAATGCCATTACTTGCTTGGCCATTGCTTCTGTTGGTCGACCAAGGTATGCTCTCAGCTGGTTGCTAAGGTTGTCATTATGTTCTTTGAGGCATGCAAACCGCTCATCATCATTCTCCTCTTGGTTTGCTACCTCCTCATCAATTTCTGCCCAAGCCTCTTCTTCGGCTATAACATCACCCTCCAATTGGGCCATTTGTTCTGGCCTTGCTTCGAATTCCAAAGGTAATGTGATAATCATGCCACATTCTGATGACCCTTGTGTTCTGGAATCATAAGTAATCTTCCCAGAAAGCGATATCTTCATTTGGGGCTTCTTCTCCCCTTCCTTGTCATTACTTTCTTCTTCTCCGATCCCTTCTTCATCATATTCTTCATCGTACTCGTCTTCCAAGTAGTCATCTTCTCCGTCTTCATATTCCATGTCCTGGTTGGGTTCGGCCTCATTCTCTTCTTCCTCTTTGACAGGGTCTTTATTCTCTTCTGTCAGCGGATCAGAACTCGGTGGAATAAACACAGAGGGAATGAGGGAATCAATCTTAACTTGGTCGACCTCCTTCTCAGGAGTTAAAACTGTTTTTCGGTTGACTTCACTTTCAAATGGTTCGACCATAGATTGGTCAGTTTCAACTTTAGAAGCTTCGACCATTTGTTGGTCTATTGCAATTCTAGAAACCTCATTCATAGGTTGATCGATGTCAACTTTATTAATTACGACTTCTTTCTTTCTGGTCTCGAATGCACCAGTCAAGTGAGCTTCAAGCATACTTATCACTTCCTCTTTCTCATCTGGAACGACCAAAACTTTGGTCCCTTCGACCATCCTCTGGACCTTAGGCAACACAGTCGCATTACCCTCGGTTGAACCATCATTCTTTAGGAGCTTAACTTCTCCTCTTCTCAATTTCTCCCTTAGGTCAGAACCTCTCCTAAGTTGAGCCTCCCTTTGCTCAATCCAAGCTTCTTCTTCTCGACATGATTGAGCGTATTGCCTTTGAACACGCCGAGTTTGGGTTCTTGACAATGGAATCATAACTCCATACT
Source organism: Dryas drummondii (assembly GCA_003254865.1). Classification (NCBI taxonomy): domain Eukaryota; kingdom Viridiplantae; phylum Streptophyta; class Magnoliopsida; order Rosales; family Rosaceae; genus Dryas; species Dryas drummondii. The sequence continues at coordinate 1,240,132 of QANW01001054.1, read as the reverse complement.
TTTCTTTCTTATACCATACATTAGGCTCGGCCGGAGTGGGTTTAAAAGTGTTCTTGCCTGGTTTCGGCATAGTAACATGAGACACGTCTCGCTTTTGGCCGTCAGCCACTGATACCCAAAGGCTTCTTTCCTTTCTTTCATATGGTTTGGAAAGATCTTCTGCCACATCATCATATCGGAGTGTTCTCTGATAAGGCCGTTTGTACGGCCTACGGTAATTATTCTCATAACTCCGTCTTGGTTCATCTACCAACACAAGCTTTCTCCTTGGGCTACGAAGTGGGTAGCCGTTAGGTGGAGGCATTTCCTCCAATTTTCCTTTGCCTTTATCTCTAAGTTGGAAACCAACTGGTTTCCTCTCGACATAATCATCAAAGTCAAGGTGACGTTTAGCCTTACTATTTGTCTCAATTCTTCTTCTAGGGCTATGAGGACCATAATTTCCAGATGGTGACATTTCAATCATCTTACCCTTGCCTTTGTCTTTAAGGTGATGCCCGACCAACTCCTTTATTTCATGATCTTGGTCAATCTTTTCTTGTCCTTTGTCTTTTGGTTGAACTATGATTGACTTAATTTCATTATCATTTTGAGTCGGCGAGGACACATTTAGAACCTTGGCCTCCACCCCCTTTTCTACCCTGAAAGCTTCGAGCACCACTTCACATTGGCACCTACTGCATAGCACAATTCCTTTTATTGGAGCCGATTTCTCTTACGGCCGAGTTGTTATCTTTCCAACCGACTGATACTCTTGCCTCTGAGTTTGCCCCCCATGCGGTTGTGCTGGTCTATACTTTCTCTCTCCGACCTTTTTCTCTTTTCCTCGATCGGTATTTGGAATATGTAAGTTGACCATATTAACCTGCATCTTGGGGAAATGATCCTTCTCAACTCCCATCACGGCCTTTTCTTTCTCTGGGAAGCGTAAGGTTCCCTTGTCAATCAAGTCCTGCACAATATTCCGAAAGACAACGCAATTAGCGGTCGAGTGAGTCCACGCATTATGCCACTTACAGTAGGTTCGATCCTTTAGTTCATTGGCCGGTGGTATCGCTTGGCCATTGGTCAGCTTGATAAGCTTCTCGGCCGATAGTTGATCGAATATTTGTTCACCCTTTGATAAATTAAAGGTGAATGCTCTAGTGGCGGATCCTTTCTGCTTAGAAGAAAAACTCACTTGTTGCACTTTTTGATCTTTGGACGCCTTCACCAAGGCCTTGCATACATGAGGCTTGGAAATCATAATCTCAGCCGCATTGACCTCGGGTGATTCTTCATCCGATTTCAACTTCCACTTCCTCGAGCTCTTCTTCCATCTCCATCATCTGAACACTTGACTTATTTTTGTTCCATTCAGCCTTTGCTGCCATTCTTTTCTGGCGTTCTTCCCGTAGAATAGCTTCATATCTATCCAACCTCATGACTAAATCATAAAGATCTCAGAATTCCATCCCTTCAAACTTCTTCCGAAGCTCCAAAGACAAACCATTCTGGGCTAACTTCACAAATTCGCTCTCGAGCAAAGGGACAGTGCATCTACTTCTTGCAAGCCTAAATCGAGAAATATACCCTTGAGCTGATTCTTCAGAATTTTGCACCAAACGGGCTAAGTCAGCCATCGATACTTCTGGTTCGTGGCGATAGAATTGTTCATGAAAAATTCGCTCCATAGTTTGCCAATTTGGAACCGAGTGAAAGCAGCTCCAGTGAGTGAGTTGGGAAACATCTTAAGTTTCAGATTATCATTGTTTGCCGCTTCAACACACTGGGCCGTGAATCGTCCTATGTGTTCAATAGAGGATTGATAATCTTGACCGGAGAACAAAGTGAAATCAGGAACCTTAAAACCTCTTGGGTATTCCGTTTCGTCCACAAAGTCAGGGTAAGGTCTTCGGTATACTGGTCGGATTGTTCTCCTTGCTAGAGGTCCATACATGTCTTGGACGACCATCTCGATTATATTTCTATCAATTCCCACTGGGGCTTGGCCTAGTCCTACCTGAATGCCCCCAGCAAAGTTGTTGACCGCTTGATGGTTGCCTCCCTGGTTTTGGGCCCGGCCATTATTTTGGCCGTTACCATTGCCCCCCAAACCTAAATGAACTCGTGGTTGATTTGCCAAAGGTGGCGGTCTATAGGGTTCAATGATTTGCACTTGATTGGCCACGGGTGGATTCTGGCCCTAACCCCCTTGAAGAGCTTGGACAATGTGTTGTTCGATTTGGGTACCCATACTAGCAATGTTGTTGGCCATCACATTGTTAGTCCGTTCAATCCGGTCTAACGTAGTGTTCTCCTGGATAGCCACGGTTTGTAAATGAGTCTAGGTGACCCGACTTTCTTCCCTCTTCAAGTCGATGAGTTGTTGGACATCTTCTATAGTAGCCGGATTCGGCAGGAGTAGAGGGTCGATTTTCTCCGATACATCTTCGATTGTAACTTCACCATACGATCCATCCTGATTCTTTTGGTCCACTCCTTGGTCCACAAAGGTCAAAACGTGATGGTTCCCGCTTTGTTGGCCAACTTGAGGCCTTTTTCCAGAATCAAGGTTGGGATGATTGCTTGGATTCATAGCACCGGTCGTCTTGCCAGCGGGTTGGTTACTTGGGATGGCCTGATTCTTCGTCATTGGATCACGATAAGGAACCGGGTTACGGTAAGGATTCTCCTGATCACGATTTGGAAACGCACGAGTATTAGCAACCATGCAATGTTAGCAAAGACAACAAATAATGTCCCACCAGGCGTGGCAAAAATATGTTCACTCGTTTTTAGTCAAGGTTGGCCAAAAGCAACACTTTGGTCCGTTTTAGTGTAAGTGCGGGGCGTGCCACCGTCAAGCCAAGTTTTGGCTCAATCAGAATGTGATAGTGATTGGGTTGAGTAACTGCACCTAAATTGATTCTTACCAAGCGATTGATCGTCCAAGCTAGGAACCACTCTTGGCCTAGGTTCTTTTCTAGCCTCGGGGACAAGGCTCTTAAAGGCCTAGTCGGAATCGGAATCCGACCCCACTAGTTGGCATCCTTAGAATTACGTGATCGAACTCGTGCACAAAGTGGTACAAGTGCCCAAGCAAAATAAAGAAACTATGGATAACAAAAATATAATGAAAGTCAATACGATTTAGACCAACCAAGTTAACTTCAAGATTCAAAGAAACAATGAAAATAACAAGCATTAGATTGAGGGCGAATGAAAGGAAAATTGCATTAAAATTGAAATAAAGACAAACAAAGTTGCATGAAAAGTAAAGAACAAAAAATAAATCGATACCTCAAGCCTTTAAGAAGGATGATGGCAGAGCTACAAACCTAGTGAACTAGAACTATTGAGAACCTAAAAGCGCCTTGAACGGTAGCAACTAAGTAAAATTGAAAGTAAAAGAACTTTGAGAGATTCTTGAGAAATTTGTGAGTTGATTGCTGTGTGTTGAAATGTCGTCTTCTCTCTTCTGAATGCGTCTATATATAATGGTTAGGATAGCAATGGGCCATTACTTGGCCCGGTATTCCCCTTAGACTCCTTGTACAGATGGGATTTGAACTCTCTTGAAATTAGGATTCGATCGGATTCTTCTTTGATAACCACGTGATCTTGAGCATTGATGGTCGATGAGAATCCTTTCCAAATTTGAACTCTTTACTTGGACGGAATTCTAGCTTAAGTAGAACTTCTTGGTGGATGAGAAATCCTTATGTGACTTGGGCAGAGCCATTATTGGCTATGAAATTTCATCAAGAAGCTTTCGGGATCGATCAAACTCTTTGAGGTTTTAAGCTTAATAAAAATTCGGCCCAAATACTGAGACCCAAACTTTAATTAAAAAAAATTAAAATAAAATGAAACGACCCAGCCTCATAACTAGGCTGGAACCACCTCTTTTTGTTTTTATACCCAATAATAAAACTGGCCAGCCCATTTTTATCATCGATTGAACCGATTTCGTTATTTTAAACATAACCTGGCCTCAAACTAGGCCAAAATTATTCCTCTCTGCTTGAATCTATACATGGCCTAGCAAATTGCATTTAGTTGGGCCAACTCATCTTATAAAAAACATGAGAAAGAGATGACCCGGCCTCTCAATAGGCCGGAATTACTCTCTTATTTGATACGACATAATGGATTGAGTCACTCAATAAAATATTTTGGCCTTTCACCCACACAAGTCGAGCCACTTTCATGATCCCTCGCCAAAATCCGGCCTCTTCTAGGCCTTTGAAGCTACTTCACAAAATATTTTCGCCCAGCCTCTTGTAGGCATTTTCTCCCGGCCTCTTATAGTGGGCGAACAATACTTTTGAAACTAAGGGCGAGGTAGCCCGGGTAAATTTAATTGATCACTTTCATCATGCTCATAAGGTTGGGTGATCAACATAGTTGATATTTGGGCGAAATAATCAAGTAAAGAGATTGGGTGATCAAATCATAAAAAATAGGGAAATAAAGTTACCCGGGCTATGTAGAGGGTATTTGGGTGTGAAAAATGATAGAGTAATTGGGTGGATGGAAATAATGGGAAAAAAGCAATCCGGGCTAATGATAAGATATTTTGTGGGTAGAAGTAGCCTGGATAGCCTAGAAGAAATTTTAGAAAAGGAGAGGAGAGAGGCTGGACAAAATAGGGAGAAGGAGGCCAGACAAAACAAGAAGAATGAGGTTGAACAGAATATTTAGAGGCTTTGGGTGGCCAACTTCCATGTCTCTCTTTCAGAAATAGTTTGGGCCCACTTAAAAATAAAACCACTTTTTGGTCTTTAAAAATATGTATTTGGCTAGGCATATATAAATATACATATATTTATTTTTAAGCCAAATATCTAATAAAATAATATATATATGTATATATATATTAGGCCATGCCACTTACTGTAGGTTTTCAATTGCATGTATATATATATAGACATATATATATACACATACACTTACGCAATTAACGCCACTTACTGCCATCTCTTTCAATTGCATGTGTATACTAGCTAATATATATATGGCCAACTAGACATGTATGATATCTACTTTACTTTGTATATATATATATAGAATATGTATTAGTACAAAAGGCCACACCACTTTTACTGCCATCTTTCTTTTTGCATTGTACATACACATATATATGTATATATATATATGTGCATTCAACACACACGGGTAGCCTTTTCCAATTGGCTTTGGCACTTACCAGGTTAACCATTCCTCCCTCTCTCCTCAATTCATGAAGTACCACGTACTGCAGCCATTCTTTCCTTTACTTCACGCAAGTATCACTGCATCCCCCTTTTCTTCAGTGATCTCTCTATATCAAATCAACAACAAAGCCCATCTTTCCACTAAAGCCACTTGATTAACCAAATATATATATATATATTATTTGTTGGCCTTGGATATATTGAGACAAACTCAGCCATAAAAACTCATCATATTATCTCATTTATGCCAAGCAAACCAACCACCTACATGTTCTTTATGCAGCAGCCCATGCTTTAGTCATTTTTGCTCACATCCCCCTAGCAACACAATCATGCTAGAAACATATTTTCTCTATTGAAACTTGTGATTTTGGGACCCCATAGCAGCCCCTTTGAGCTTTCTTAGTTCAAAGACAATACGCCAAGTGTTTGATTTTATTTCTCATCTAGGCCTACTTGCCGAAAACTCAATTAAAAGATGTAGGCCGGCTTCTCTATTTTACCCATTCTCTTTTCCGATCATCTTGCCATGGTAAATGCCAATTTGTGGCCCAAACAGTTATTTAAATTCTCCTCTTGTCTCTTTTATTTAGTCTATTCTTATTTCATTAATGTCTTTTAATATTATGAGCTTAGATGATTTATTCTCTTACTTTTTTAGTTTTAGTATTTCTTTTTTTGTTTTTATTTTCACAATGGTTGGTCACTAGACTCCTTTACCTTGGTTTCTCTTATCCTAATTTGATTTTTGTTTGTTCTCTTATCTATATTTCATAAACGTTTCAATAACAAATTACATGTTCCCTTTCTCCTTTTGTTATAATTTTAGTATTTATTCTAGTATTTTTCTTTTTAGTGCTTGCATTGGGGAGAAGTTTGCAAATGTGTGGTCATCAAGAAAGGGAAATTGCTAGCAAAAGTTTGGTTGCCTTCTCTTAGTGTGGTGTGGCCAATGTCACCACACCAGTGATATACTCTAAACTTTTTCTTTTTAAAGCTTTCTTGAGTGGTGTTTGTATTACTTGTGCAATTTCAATTTTCATATATCGTTATTTTGTTGGATTGTTGCATCTTTAATTAGTATTCTTGCATAATCAATTAGTAAGGGCATTCATCCCCCAACAAGATAAGGATTGGATTTCATCATCAAGTCCTTGCCTACCCAAGCTAACCATCTCTTGCATTTATTAATCCCAAACTCAATTTAATTAATATCAAGTAGACATTGGCCAAATGGTTCACAAAACTCATAGGACCCTCTTGGAAGGAGTCAATTAGTGGATACTCCGGTGAGTCTTTTTGAAGTACAATGTCTAGAAAGGTTCTTTAAGGTTGCAATCATCTTGATGCTTAAAGGGGACTGGTTTTTAAAAGAGACTGTCTGTGACTCCTCCACCCTCTCCGGAACCGGCCTGGTTGTATTTTTGAGAACTTTATATCGATACGCAACTAATTTGCTTTGAAAGAGAGGAAAATCTTGTCTAGTGCTTAATCAAGATTATGATTGTCTAAAAGACACCTCCCAAGGCTAAATCAAAGATAATTAAATTGCTTGTTTGGATTAACTCCTTGTTTTGTGATTTTATTTTTGTTTGCTTTGTTTGTTTGTTAGTTTGTCCATATTTTCATCTAATAAGGGTAGTTAGTTAATTAATTAAAAAAAAAGTTTTTGAAAAATTCTTTTCTTAAAAGTCATCTAGTGTATGTTTAGTTGCCGTTTATTGAATCAAAATTTAGCACCTTTTGACTTTGAAATTGAGAGAACACTTAGACATTTAAGAAAAAGAATTGAACCGATAATTGAAATGGGTGAAAACATTGAAATTCGTCCGTTAAGAGAGTATTTTGCCCCCGTCATCATTAACACCCCTTCTTGCATAGTTTTGCCCCACACAACCGCAACCCATTTTGAGATTAAGCTCCACATCATTCAATTGTTGCCCTCCTACCATGGATTGGATCGAGAGGACCCGTACACACATGTTAAAGAATTCATTGAAATTTGTTCAACCTCTAGATACCAAAATTTTCCCGATGAGTTCGTGCGTCTCTGTTTATTCCCATTTTCAGTTAAGGACAAAGCAAAAGCTTGGTTGAATTCCCAACCCCCTAGTTCCATCACTTCATGGGATCAACTTGTTAAAAAAATTTTGTCAAAATTTTTCCCAATGTCTAGAACTAACGAGCTTAGGAGAGACATTTCGGAGTTTAGACAAAAAGACGATGAGCAGTTTTATGAGAGTTGGGAGCGATTTAAGGATTTAATTTTGCGATGTCCTCACCATGGTTTCGAGACATGGCGTTTGGTGCAATACTTTTACAACGGTTTAAATCAAATAAATCGCAATATGGTAGAGTCCATGAATGGGGGTGCGTTTTTAAATCTTGGGGAAGAGCAAGCCTATGATTTCTTTGAAAAATTGTCCGAAAATTCTCAACAATAGGACTTCTCCAACCCACATAATAGACAAGCCAAAGAATCAAAGCGTGGGGGGATGTATGAAGTGAGAGGCGATGTAGACTTATGGTCTAAGATTGAGAGCCTAACAAGAAAGGTGGAGGCCTTGGCCTTGAGTCAAACCATGAGTCCTGTTAACCATGTCCAAAATGAAGTTTGTTCTCATTGTGATAGCCCGATGCATAATGTCCAAGAATGTCCTTTCTTGTATACTTTTTTCAAGAGTAATGTTGAGCATGCGAATGCCCTTAACAATTTTAGGAAGTCGTTTGTGAACCAAGACACTTTTTCCAAGACCTACAATCCCAATTGGAAGAATCACCCAAATTTTTCTCGGAGACAAGGCCAACCTTAAACACATTTAGGAGGAAATTCAATGCCAAACAATTCATTTTGTCCTCCTAATCCCTCATATTCTTATGTTCTCCATGTTTCTCATCTCACTCCACAAAGTGTTGCCCCACAACAAAATTCATCATCACCTTTAGAGGACATACTCCAAAAGTTCATGCAATTGACCGATCAAGTCTTTACTGAGGTTAAAGCTTCCACCCACCAAAATACACAAGCCATTGCGAAGCTAGAACATCAAATTGGTCAATTAGCTAACATTGTGGGAGAAATAGAGAAGGAAAAATTTCTAAGTCTATCCATTCCTAATCTAAATGGTCAATTTCATGTCGATGCATCTAGTTCATCCAATACTCATAAGCATGTCAAGTCCATCACAACCCTTAGGTCAGGTAGGTAAATTGATAATAAGGTTCAAATGCCCAATTTGGAAAAAGAAAAGGATGAAAATGAAAAAAATGAAACAAATGAATTAGGTGGTCTAGAGCCTAATGTTGATCACATTGTCAACTCAAAGGAAAAAGAGTCTTTAATTGTTGATCATTCTCCAATTCTTGTCCTCACAGTCTCATTTCCTCATAGGTTGGCTAAGACAAAGAAAAATACACAATTTAATGACATCATCGAAGTGTTTAAGCAAGTCCATATCAATATCTCCCTTTTTAGGTGCCATCAAACAAGTGTCTTCTTATGCCAAATTTTTGAAAGACCTTTGCACCATAAAAAGGAGAACTAACGTTCCAAAGTAAGCCTTTCTCACCAAGCAAGTTAGTTCAATTATCGAGCATCGAATTCCGGTTAAGTACAAGAATCCCGGTTGTCCTATCATTGCATGCACGATAGGAACTCATCATATAAGAAGAGCATTGCTAAATTTAGGAGCAAGAGTGAACCTTTTACCATACTCTGTTTATGTGCAACTTGGCTTAGGAGAGATGAAACCAACCTTGGTGACTCTTTCTTTAGCGAATAGGTCGGTTAAAATTCCTATGGGAATGGTGGAAGATGTTTTGGTTAAAGTGCTTGACACCCAACCCGTGACCAATGCTTGTGATCAAATTCTGGTAATTTTAAGACGTCCATTCCTTGCCACCGCAAATGCCCAAATTAATTGTAGGAATGAAGTCATGAATTTGTCGTTTGGGAACTTAACTATGGATCTTAATATTTTTAATATAAGTCACCAACCACAAGAGGGTGAAGATAGCATTTGTGAGATTAATTTAATCGAACCAATAGTGGTAGACTCTTTCCATAGGGATAGTGTTGAAGACCCACTAGAAGCATGCTTAGCCCACTTCGGTTGTAACTTTGATTTTAATGAAGCCATAGAAGAAGTCAATGCATTTTTGGACTCCATACTCATAATGAACATCACCAATTGAAAACCAAAGGTAGAACCTCTTCCTCGATCTTTCCAAAATCCTCTACTTCCTTCCACTATTGAGCCACCCAAGCTATATCTCAAACCTTTACCTGATAACCTGAAGTATGTATTTTTAGGATCTTCTGATACCTTGCCCGTGATCATAGCCTCCGATTTAAATGATGAGCAAGAATGCAAGCTTTTGGAAATTTTGAAGAAACATAAAGAAGCCATAGGTTGGTCCATTGCTGACATTAAAGGCATTTCTCCATCCATTGTTATGCATAGGATCCACTTAGAAGATAACACTAAGACTTCTCGTGAGCCCCAAAGACGTTTAAATCCTGCCATGAAAGAAGTAGTCAGGAGTGAGGTTTTGAAATTGTTAGATGTTGGTGTCATTTATCCCATTTCAGATAGTCATTGGGTGAGACCTATCCAAGTTGTTCCAAAGAAATCTGGCATCACCGTTGTGAAAAATGATGACAATGAATTAATTCCCACTCGAGTGCAAACCTGTTGGCGTGTGTGTATAGATTATAGGAATTGAATGCCGTCAGTAGGAAAGACCACTTTCCTCTTCTTTTTATTGACCAAATGCTTGAGAGGTTAGCTGGTCATGCCTATTATTGCTTTCTTGATGGTTATTCTGGGTATAACCAAATCCCCATTGCACCCGAGGACCAAAAAAAGACTACTTTCACTTGCCTATTTGGTACTTTCGCTTACCATCGCATGTCCTTTGGGTTATGTAATGCACACACCACCTTTCAAAAGTACATGATTTCTATTTTCTTTGACATGGTAGAGCGGTTTCTTAAGGTTTTTATCGATGATTTTTCCATCTTTGGGTCTTCTTTTGATGAATGTTTGCATCATCTTTCATTGATTTTAATTCGTTGCAAGGAGAAAAATCTTGTTTTAAATTGAGAAAAATGTCACTTCATGGTCAAAAAGGGTATTGTATTGGGGCATATCATTTCTTCTAAGGGAATTGAGGTTGATAAGGCTAAAGTTGATCTAAAAACTAATCTTACACCTCCACGTACTGTTAAGGAAATTATATCTTTCTTAGAACACGCCGGTTTTTATCGAAGATTCATCAAAGATTTTAGCGAAATTTCACGTCCCTTGTGCAATTTACTTGTCAAGGATTCCTCATTTATCTTTGATGATTATTGCATCCGTGCCTTTGATAAACTTAAATCTTTGTTGACCTTCGCTCCCATCATTAGACCTCCTGTGTGGAGTGAACCCTTTGAGATTATATGTGATGCATCTGATTACACCATAGGTGCCGTTTTGGGACAACGAGTTGGTAGGTTGCCCCATGTCATTTGTTATGCAAGCAAGACCCTCACTGATGCTCAACTTAACTATTCCACCACTGAAAAAGAACTTTTGGCAGTTGTTTTTGCATTAGACAAGTTTAGGTCTTACCTTTTAAGCACTAAGGTTATTGTTTATTCTGATCATGCGGCTTTAAAATACATTTTTTCTAAAAAAGATGCTAAACCCCACCTAATCCGTTGGATCCTTTTGCTTTGATAATTTGACATTGAAATTAGTGACAAAAAGGGGTCTGAAAATATGGTTGCCGATCATCTTTCTAGATTAATAGTTGAGTCATGTGAGAAGTCCATTCCCATCACTGAGACATTTCCTGATGAGCAACTTATGCTTGTTTCCCAAACACTATTGTATGCAGATATTGTGAATTTCCTTGTCACTAATGAAATGTCTTCCCATTGGACCAAGCAAGATAGATCTAAGTTTCTAGCTAGGGTCAAACATTATTTTTAGGATGATCTTTACTTGTACAAATATTACCCTGATCAAATCATTAGGAGATGTGTCCCGAATAGTGAGCAATCCAATATCATTTCTTTTTGTCATAACCATGCTTGTGGAGGTCACTTTAGTGCTAAGAAAACTGCTGCCAAGATTCTTCAATGTGGTTTCTATTGGTCTTCCCTTTTTCCGTGATGCCCATGTGTATTGTCAATCTTGTAAGAGATGTCAAAAGTTAGGGAGTCTCACTAGAAGAAACATGATGCCTTTAAACCCAATCCTTGTTGTAGAAATCTTTGATGTTTAGGGCATTAATTTTATGGGACATTTTCCTAATTCCTTTGGCAATTTATACATACTTGTGGGTGTGGATTATGTGTCCAACTGGGTAGAGGCATTTGCATGTAAAACCAATGATCATAGAGTAATGCTTCGTTTCTTGAAGGAAAACATTTTCACTTGATTTGGACCCCGCGCACTATCATTAATGATCGTGGGAAGCATTTTTGTAATAAGTCATTTGAACATTTAATGAAAAATTATGGCGTCACCTATCGAGTTGCCATCCCTTAGCATCCCCAAACAAGTGGTCAAGTTGAGATTTCTAATAGAGAGATTAAACATATTTTGAAGAAAACAGTTAACCCGTCCCGAAAGATTGGTCTTTGCGACTCATTGATGCATTGTGGGCTTACCAAACCGCTTTTAAAACCCCTATTGGAATGTCTCCTTATCACTTAGTTTTTGGAAAAACGTGTCATTTACCTGTTGAATTGGAACATAGAGCATTTTGGGCCATAAAACAATTTAATTTTGCTCTAGACAAAGCAGAGACACATAGGAAGCTCTAATTAAATGAGTTTGAGAAACTAAGGAATGATACATATGATTGTACTAAAACTTACAAGGACCGTATGAAGGTGTTCCACGATAAACACATTTTGAGGAAAACTTTTTCACCTAATCAAAAAGTCATTTTGTATAATTCTCGTTTGCATCTTTTTTCTAGTAAATTGAAGTCTTGTTAGATTGGTCCTTTCCTTGTTAGCTCTATTTTTCCTTGTGGGGCAGTTGAAGTTGAAAATCCTAAAAATGGTGATGTTTTAAAGTCAATGGTCAACGATTGAAACCATTTCTTGAGTTCCAAAATTATGAGGTTGAGGAGGTCATACTTTGTGATCCGGTTTATCATGATTGATGTTTTTTGTTTAGTTAATTACTTTAGGATTTTTCTTTTCTTTTCTTTTTCTTTCTTTTTATATGTATATTCTCTTCATATCTTTGAGAATTATCATTCATTATTTGTTGAGTTTCATTGTTGGTAATTTCAAAAGAAATGAGAGTATCCTCTTTCAAGTAATTTCTTTTCACTATTTTCTTTCTTATTTCTTGTCATTGTCATGTTTTACCTTTCCAATCATTGAGGACAATGTTTGATTTAGATTTGGGGGTGGAGATTTGAAATTTTACTTGAATTTTCTAGTACTTTTCTAATTAAAAAAAAAAATGTTTTAGTTTTGTTTTTTTGTTGATTGCTTCACCTTGATGAGATTGATTTTCTTGCATTCAATGCTTAGCTTTTTGAAATACATGATTCTCTGCTTTAATATTTTTGCATGCAAAATAAGAATATCTCTCATTAGATTTCCTATTATTTTCATGATAGAATCATTTTTCAATTCTTGAACTTGGAATATTTTTGCACTTAAGCCAATAATTACATTTTGAAATTAAAGAGTGAAATTTGAATTGAATTACCTAAGGAAAAAATAATGGAGACTTGAACCTAGTGAGCTTAGAGCCATTCTATTTTTGTGAGTATTATACATTTATCTCTAAATTTTTCTTAGGTCCACATTTTTGTCGTTGATGATCTCATTATTTTTTCTTGTTTGGTTAATTACTTGAAAATGACAATTGAATTTTGAATTATTGTACTTTAAGCTCTTTTAGTTTAATTGAAGCATCATAACCATACTTGACTTATGAAATGATTTTAGGCCATTTTTGTTTTAGTTTGAGCCTTTCTTGTCATCCTTTGTCATTAAATAAAACTTTACCACTAGTATCCCTTTTGAGCCTTAGTTTTAAGTTTTTTTCGTTTGTTAAACACTGTCACCCTTTTTTCTGAGAATTTTTAGAAAAAGTAAAAAAAAAAAAAAGGCATTATGTTATTAGTATCTCTCTTTATGCATGTTATTATTTTCTTCAATAAAAAGAAATGTTAAAAAAAATTTAAAAATAAAATCTAATAGACAATTAAATAAAACTTAATAAATTCTAGGAATTAAGACAAAAACTAATAAAACCCACTAATTAACTAAATAATAAAAATAAAAATTTAAAACACTAAAAATGCTCAAAGACATATATAGACAAAAATGTATGGTTTTAAGGATAAAATATGTATATAAATTAAGCTTAACAAGACCCACAAAGATGAGCCGATCTGATCCGACAAAAAATGTGTTGCTGAGCTGGCATAGTGACGTAGAGGCCTAAGTCTGACCCAGTTGACACTACAACAAAGTAGCTGTTTAGCGGGGAAAAATTTCCTCGGTAAAAATAAGCTTACCTTCGTAAAAAGTTTTTGGCGAGGATTTTTCATTCGTCATCAACTTGTCGCTGTATCGCCGTCGAGGAAAGTCTATAGCGACGAAAATCTGGATTCCTCGCTATCCTTTTCCAGCGACGCTAAAATAATTTCCTCGCTAAATCTTTTTTGTGAGCATATAATTCCTCGCAAAAAAGGAATTAATTTGATGCAAAAAATATTAAAAACGTCTGCAAATAATTTTAGTGACGACATTTTTTTCCTCGCTAATGCTAAAATCCTCGCTAAAGTTTAATAATCAATTAATATATTGTTTTATAAAATAAAAAAATTTATTTCTTTTCGGCGGCACAATGCAATTTCCTCGCTGTAAGTGAATTGTAGTGAGGAATTGTATCCTCCCTATAGGTTATTTAGGGCAAGGAAATAAATCTCCTCACTCTAAGTGACTTATTGTAGGTGACATATAGTGAGGAAATCCCATATTTTCCTCGCAATATGTTTTCTTTGGCGAGAAATACTTTCCTCGCTATAGGTCCTCTACAACGAGAAATTTTTTTTTTTGCCACCAAAAGTTTGATATTTGATAGATAATTTTGTAGTTTGTTTATATTTATTGATAACCAAATAAGATAACAATTAAAACAATATATAACATATATCAATACTAGTTCAAACTAGTTTCACAATGCCATTAAACATTCAATAGATCTCCTAAATTAAAAGTCATAATTAAGTACAAAAGAAAAAGAAATTAAAATATTGATAACTAGCTAAAATAAAAGGAATCATCATTAAGTGCATGAAAACTAACACTTAGTAGCCATCATAGAGGGAGTCATAATTAAGTGCATCAAAACAAACACTTAGGGTGTGTTTGGTAATGCTGTGAAAATAATTAGCTGTGAATTAAAGCTGCTGTGAAGTATAACTAGCTGTGAAACAAAGCAGTTTAGTGTTTGGTAAATTGTGTTTTCAAAAGTGCTGTGAAGTAAAAGTAGCTGTGAAGCAAAGCAATACTGTTTGGTAAATTTTCATGTAAAAGTGCTTTGGATGTTTATAATGACTAAAATTGACATGTTATAGTTGAAAATATTTTTTACTCATTTGTTTGGCAAAAAAAAAAAAAAGTTTTTCGCTTGTTTTTCAATTTTTTTTCAATTTTTTTTTTACAAATTAATATTAACTTTCATTTTGCCCAAAAAAACAAGTCAATAAAGATGTGTTCCTATTATTTTTTAAAAATATCACAAAGGTTCATTTTGCTTTATTAATTGGAAGGTCCATTTCAATATTAATTGATTCCATCTCAAGGTCAAACCCCTTCATATGCACCATGTATACATGTAAGCCATACCTCGTTTATACGTCAAGGATACTGAATAATATGTATGAGGTCTAAACTGACACATGTCTCTCATTTGTTTGATATTTGAAAACATAACTATATAATATTATCTAACAAAAAATTATAACTAACATTCGACATCTTTTTCAATGTAAAATAAGAATTAAAAATATTGGAAATAATAACAAATACATATTAAAACGTCTAAATGGATGCACGAATTAAACTTGTAGCAATGTGATTTCTCAGTTGCTCCATCTCTTGTGCTCCTGAACCCTGGGTAATATGATAATCCTCAATCTGATCTGCCTCCTCACTTACGATGTCATTTGGGTCATCCTCACTTTCATTAAAATGTATATCACGGTTGACATGCCTTCGTATTTAGTTATGAAGTGCCATAGTTGCAATGACAATTTTAACTTGCTTCGTGAACGAGTAATTGGGCATGTCCCTTAAAATCTTCTTCTTTTCCANTTAACTTGCTTCGTGAACGAGTAATTGGGCATGTCCCTTAAAATCTTCCACCTTCTTTTCCATACTCCAAAAGTACGCTCAATGACACTCCTAAGGGAAGAGTGCGCGTGGTTAAATATCTCTCTAGAACCTCTTGGTTGGCTACCCCTGCGGAAATCTGGAAGATGATATCGTTCACCCTTATATGGTCCCAAATACCCAATCATTTGTGGATACCCAGCATCCACAAGATAATATTTACCTGTCAAATACATTATATGTTTAATTATACTATAATTTTAAACTATAAAATTGAAAGTTCAACATTATAATATTGAAAGTATAATATTACCATTTGAAGGTTTAGGAAAGTTTAAAGCATCATTTTGTAAAACTGACATGAATACTCTTGTATCATGTGCAGTGCCTTCCCAACCTGCACATGCAAATATGAATTGCATGTCAAAATTACATGCAGTCATTATGTTTTGAGTCGGTATCCCTTTCCTGCCAATGTATGGTACTTGATCTTGAGGAGGTATCGAGGCATGTACATGTACACCATCAATAGCACCAATACAATCCTACAAATGATGCAAAGATAAACTTCTCAATACATGTAACTTTATTAACAATAATTAATTAACAAGATTAATTAATTGCTTTTCCCCTTCTTGTAAAAGTTCCTTTGTCTTTCTTCTCTTCAGTTGCTTTTCTTTTTCCCTTCCCTGAAGAACTTTCAGTAACTTGTGTGGTTTCCATTGTGTGAGTTGTATCATTGGAGTCACCACTACCTTCGAGTGCAATATCATCACCATTCGATGCTTCTTGATTTTCAGACGGAAGTACACCAGATGAGGGTGCCCAAGCATGTTGGCCAGTGGCCACAGTGTTCATAAACATCCTATCAAGCTTCTGCTCCATATCAGGACTAATGCCATTTTTACGAAATTGTGCATACTTCTTGTTTTTCTGCATAGCAAAGAGATAAAGTCATGATTATATAGAAAAAAGACAATAAAGTCATGATTATATAGCAAAAAGACAATGAATTCATGATTATATAGAAAAAGACAATAAATGAAAAAATCTAATTGGAAATTGAAAATTCTAATTAGATTGATCAGTCTACACTATCATGTTTATGTTTATGTTGTGAAATAGTTATGTTTCTGTCCGATATATATAAACAGTTCTCCTGGGGTTCTACAACTGATGAATTCTTACATGAATCCAGAACATTTTTCCAAGATACAGATTCTTTGTTTCCATCTTCATATCCATGATCAATAAATTGTTGATGTTCACCACTATTGTCTGTGTTACCTTGCATCTGAGCATCTCCACTAAAGAACTGATCATGTACAATATAATTGGAGTAAACCAATTACCTCCAAATTTGATCCTTCAAAGAGTTAGAGAAGAACCATCCAAGTGGCATTGTTTTCTCATGAGGTCACTTCCTATTCTATTCACTTGAATCGTTTGTGGTCACTTACTCACTCTGTAATTCATTGCAAGACTAACAATTCAAAAGGATCAATGTTTTACTGAGAAAACATGTTGAGTACAGAGTCTGCAGACAATTTAAAAATAATGGTGATGATAACTATATCACCCAACCTCATCTAAAGTTTATTATTGGTAACATTGTCTGGTGAAATTGAAATGCTCGAGATCAGGCATGCAAACACTTGGGGTTCAAAATTCTAAATTGAAACAAATTGAAAATTATAGGGTGTGATCATATCAATTAAACTAGAATATACTGTGGCGCTCTGTCCATTAAAATATCCTTGTTATGGATGTTGGTGTAGTTTACATATGATTAGGCTCAGATTTAAGCTATATAGGTAATGTTATAAGTAATTAAACTACTTTCTAGGTGTTTCGGTTGGTGAGTTAGTACTAGTAGGATGTTTATGTTGCAATGTTTATGCAATTATTATTGTGTTTGCTGGCTTATTCTTATATACTTGATTTGTAAAATTTAATGTAGGCTACCATATATGGCAAATCTATAGCACATTAATTGGATGCTGCAAATTATAGCATATTCATGACCTTGCAGCCAGCATGGCTATGGCATCAAAGCCATTTTCTTATGCACAATTCTGATTGAAAATCTTACAAAATAAGATAGGGCACTAAAGGTATGATGATCATTCGAGTTCAGCATATAATGCAATGGAACCAATCCATGTTTTTTATCTGTCTACAAATGCTCAGTATTTTTTTTCAACTAAACATAAAACCAAGGATCAAAGACACTACATGATGGAAAAGCAAGAGGGTCATGAAAGGTGGCTCAGACCTTTACTATGTCCAATAAGCATATAATTATATATGATATATTAATCATATTTCAGGAATTTCAGTTATGTTTAATATCATCAGCTAATTAAACATTTTATTGAGTCTAAATGCATCATTATAAGTAATAGTAATCAATCCCAAATCAAAGAAAGCAGTGGTATGTACTGAAGTCAGTTTAAGACAAATTCATGATTATATAGCACAAAGATAATAAATGAAAAATTTACACACCTGAATTTTACTCTGCCACCAATCGTTAGAAGCATCAACAGTACCAAGTTTGGGATTCCACCCCAAACCAGTTTCCTTCCCTTTTAATTCTTTCCAATATTTCCATTGTTCTTTAAGTACATCCCACTTATTTTTCAATTGCGATTTAGATAATTCTTGTCCTGTCTCTTTAGCAAAATTGATCCTCAAACTTTCCCATCCTTCCTTTTCAAAGTGAGTAGTAGGACGGCGTCCTGCCTCGACCTCCTTGATACAAAGGTCACAAAATATAGGTATATTATGCTCATTCCATACAGCCTTAACTCCTGAGTC
The DNA here is from genome assembly GCA_003254865.1 of Dryas drummondii. NCBI lineage: Eukaryota > Viridiplantae > Streptophyta > Magnoliopsida > Rosales > Rosaceae > Dryas > Dryas drummondii. The sequence continues at coordinate 1,221,751 of QANW01001054.1, read as the reverse complement.
ATTCTTCTTTCCCATCTGTATATAAGTACTTGGTTTGAATAATACACTCAAATTCTATGTAGGAAAGCTCACAGATCAGACAACAAACACAAACTAGTGTTAAAAGTGATGACCGAATTAACATTCTCCTTTGATGACCAAACTTGTCTCTTTAGACCAAGCAGAAGATTGCATTGCCTTTGAGATGACTCAGTTTCCATTTTTCCATAACCAAAAGATAGCTAAAACTAAACCAAACTGCAACTTTGAATCACTAAAAAATACCAACAATAGCAAATAGATGACATAACAGATAATTTTATTCATCAATCATGTATTGCCAAGATAAACATTCAATCCAATTATCCAAAACCCATATGAATTGCAACACAATGAATCAGTCCTGCATATCTAACATCACTCCCTAGCAACAACTCACCATGTTTATAATCAGAAATGTAAAGCAATAAGAGGGGATGAATTTGATCTCAATTAATGATCTTGAAAGACGAGCAGGACCAAAGAAGTTCTCCTACAGTGATCTTGTTTCGGCAACCAACAACTTCTTAATTGAGAACAAGTTGGGTGAAGGTGGGTTTGGTGTCGTCTTTAAGGGGCATCTAACTCAGTTAGATATGGCTGTAGCAGTGAAGAAATTTTCAAAGGAATCTAAACAAGGCATGAAGGAGTACATAACGGAGGTGAATATCATTAGCACATTAATAATAACTAACCCAAAAATTCAATAGAAACCCAGTTGATATCAGCAAGCACTAATTAACTAAGATGAAATTTCCAAACAGAAATCAAAATTCAAACAGCAAGCCCAGCCTCACTCACAGATATAAAAAATTTAGGAACCCTAAATAAAAAATTTAGGAAATTTTGACAAAGAGAGAGAGAGAGAAACATAGAGCACTAACCCAGCTATTGGAGACGACGACAACAAACAAATGGAGACGACGACAATAGCCAAATGGAGACGACGAGAAGAAAATGGCGATTGAAGGAATTCAAGTTGCAGAGACTGTGAGAGAGAATGGAGGAGAAGACAACATCGTGAGAATGTGAGGTATAACATGTAATTTTTCTAAAATGATCGAGGGTATAATAGGAAATGTAAATATTTCATTAAACCTTCCGGTTTTTTGTAACTCAAAGCTGCTTTTAAAAGCAAGGGAGGAGCTGCTTTGCATAGTTACGGTCACTCACCTCCAATTTTCATAAAAAGCAGCTTGATCAACACTTACCAAACACCAATTAGCTGCTTTAATTGTGTATCACCTCACAATTGTAATAAAAAGCTGCTTTTCCATGTTTACCAAACGCACTCTTAGTAGTCCTCAGCCTTTTTGATCTTCTCCTCTAAGACTTTATTACTTCACTTTGATGGTCTAGTTGTTGTTGTAGACTCTCAAAAATATGTTGTTGAGCTTGACAATCATCCTCTAACTCTTACTCTACAAAATGAAAACCAACATGGACAGCAGATAGCATGTTTAATTCAAGTGCTTTACTTACAAGATAAACACCCCTAAATTTTTTAAAAGAAAGTATGAAAATTCCACTGCAACAGAATATACACCACATTGAGAGAAATCTAAAAAATGTAATTAAATTAACCTTTATGTAAAGCACACCTACACAACTGGAACATAGTGGAGAATAAACAACAATGTAATTGGGCAAGTAAGATGAAACCATAGATTAATAAATCAAAGAGAAAGACATGCTTGAGGGTTCAAAATTAAGAAATAACAGCTATAAAATGAAAACCAACCTATATGGACAGCATATAGCATGTTCAATTCAAGTGTTTTACTTTAAATGTCCCAAAACTTTTGAAAATGAAAGGAAGAAGATCCTTCCAGAAGAAAAGGCAACATTTCAGTAACACACCCCAAGATACACTAACATGTCGATTCGGTCATCAATGCCAATATCACATTTCACTTCAAGCAAGAAAGTAAATTTCTATATGTATATTGCAAAAGTGGAATTTCAGCCTCCTGATCGAATCCTAATATCAGGGAACAAAAATTAATCTATTTCCCAGCAGCATGCTCTAATATATCCACAACTACAACCCCAAGAAATTAAACTAAACAAAATGATAGCACATGTAACTAAGTTATAGAGATAAAAAAAATACAATAAAAACATCAGAAGAACCTTACCAAAACAAAAGATAAAAAAGAAGAAGCTTATTGAGGTGGTCGTTGGCCTGACATGTGCATATTCATGAACTCCTCAAACTTGTCGCTCCTCTCCTCAGACTTTTTGATCTTCTCCTCCAAGACTTTGATTACTTCACTTTGATGGTCAAGTTGTTGTTGCTGAGTCTCGACAATCTGTTATTGAGCTTGAAGCTGTTGCTCTAACTCTTTATTCTTTTGAGTCACAAATGCTCGAGAGTGAGATTTTGCAGGTTGAGGGCCAAAACTACAACCCTTTATGTAGCCAGATCTGATCGACCCCAAGGACTTTCGCACATATTTCATCATTTGTCATTGTTCTAGTCCCATCTTTAGGAGTATTCTCATTCCGCATAGTAATCATCTTGTCCTAGAAACCAGAACACTTAATGATCAAAGACCATATATACTTATGTACTTAATGATCAAAGACTACCATATATACTTACCCACATAACTTTTGCTTAGTAATCATCTTGTCCTAAAAATATTGAAGAAAAGGAACCAAAGACCATATATACTCACCCACATAACTTTTGCTCCTGCATCCCATCCATTTTTCTCATTTTTATGTTATGTTTCAAAGCGATCAATTGCACCTTGCCTCTGACCAGTTTCTTCAGCCTAAGAACATTCATACAATCAAAGTTAATGTTAGTTTATAAATTTTATATATAAAAAAGATTTGCACATGATTAATGTTAGTTTATAATTTTTATATATAAAAAAAAAAACTAATGATATATTACAATCTCTTCTTGGTGCGCCATAAAAGACTTTGACCCAGCTTTGTGGTTATACTTTGCCTCCGACCTATTCTTAGTATTTTTCTCTGAGCGTTCCTGCAAATAATTACAAAATAAATTGAAGCAATTCTCAACAAATCCACACAAAGGGCCTGTGAATAGAGGTAGGAGGAGAGAGTATTCTTAAACAAAAAAACAAATAAGCTTTAAGACAAATTAACAAGTTTACCATGAACTTTGTGCTAGAATAACGTGTACAAAGGAAATCCCATTCTTCCTGAGTAGATACTTCAGGATGTTTGTTTTTTCGGGCCTCATCAATTGTTGGGAACTTAGCAAAATGCAACTTCAGCGCATGTCGGAAATCACAGAACCGTCTTTGAAACAACGTATTAACACATTTTTGAATATGAGGCAGCGACATATCAATGTCGTACTTACTCTGTATGGAACCAAATTCAAGTTAAACCCACGAGACATCAATTTAAAACTGAAGTGTAAGTGGCAAGCTGATAATTTATTACAGCAAAAGAGAACATGTATCAGGAGACCCAGTAGAACATGTTGCAGCAAAGAAGCTGATAAGTGGCAAGTTAAACCCAGGAGATGTATGACAACTTAGAGGCGCCAAATAAAATAATATGGACAATGTAATATCATCAGTATATATGGAAAAAAAAAGATGTTTTGCAAGAGGAAATGCTATTAGATGTTTTCATATAAGCAATGTACGTAATCATTTAGTGAAAAAAAAAAAGGAAAAAAATTACTTAATTACTGTTAGTTTTGCAATCATCTTAGTCTTGTCAACTTGATCTATATCCTTCCATTTCTCCACGTTTAGTGGTGCACAAGTTCTGACCGTGAAGCCAATTTCATTGACAAACATACATGCATTTGGACCAGTAGGCCTCCCATTCTCACTATTCAAAGTAACTAGTATTTTGTCTTTAAGCTGAGTCTGAAGTTTATCAGAATTAAGTCCACGAGACTTTAATCTAACTTTTTTCACAGCACCTACATCACACTTATTAATTAATTATTTGTGGATGCATAAATTTCTCTTTTATTGACATAAAATATAACACATACCGGTACCACTAGTACTGCCCTCAGTGCCAGCTAATGTCACAACAACAACATCCTCATCTTGTGGAGTTTGCGAAGACACATCATTAGTAGTTTGGAGAAGATTACGTTTTTGGTTACAGGTTACCATTATGATTACTTGCTATAAAGACATGCAATTATAGTGCACAAAGAAGAAGGCATGACTTTATTTTTTACTTCTTTAGAAGCCTTGACCGTAGGAATTCAATTCATTAATAGGAAAAAAGTAATATACAGTAAGGGGAGCCATAATGAACCTAACCCCTCAAAAAACATGCAAGCTTTAAAAAGCCCGAAAAAAACAAAACAAAAGAACAAATACATCTATCAAACTTAATCACTATCATTATCACTCTCAAAAACTCCTTCACCTTCACTATCATCACCTAATGGAGTAACTTCTTCAGTAACATCATTTATAAAATCAGTAAGATCATCTTCTACTACCCTTATATTATTCTCAATGTTTGAACCAATGATCTCAGGTTCAACATCTATTTGATTTAATTAGGGATTTTCTAGATCATCTGCCTGAACATGCCATTGCATATCATTGAACTCTTCTTGGTAAGCTTCAGTATTAGTCACCTGATGACTAACGTTATCTACCTCTTCATCTACATTTATCTCTGGGACGTCCCACAAATGCCTGTATTCCACTTTTTGTACAACTTTCCAACTAGGACCCAGTTTATAATCATCAAGATAGAACACTTGTTGTGCTTGAGTAGCAACTCCGATCCATCCTAACAAATAAGTACCATCAAATTCAATACGAAGCATTAACAATACCTCAGCAAAATTATCACAAACAATCATCAAATATAAAATAAATATATACAACTGTAAGAAAAAATGAAAAGGGAGTGAATGGGTGAGGCTAAACGTATTTTATTTATTGCTTGAAACCTATTTTTGATTATTTTTTACAACCTAAAGTTAAAGAACTATTGAAAAAAAAAAAAAAGTCAAAATGACATAGTATTTTTCATTCATGGCACAAATTAAACAATTTCCATCATGAAAGATTTAACTTAAAAACAAAAATAGTGTACATACTCTCACCGGAACATGCAATTAGATTTTTTACTTCTTTTGTTACTAAATTGAGTTAAGTGGATTTTAATGTGTGCGTCTAAAACAATACAAAATTATTGCACATTTTGATAAATTAAAACAATATAACTTACTCTGTGTTTCCAATAAACGAATATGCTTCGAAGCTATAGTAACTTTAACTCTCCAGTTGATGAATACGTCTCACCTACACAAAATTGAGAATAGATTTCATTAGTATAACATAATTTAAAATGTTAATATAAATAACAAAAAGAAAAGAAAACAAAAAGTAAGGAATAAGCAGAGCCACCTTGAAAAATTAACAAAAATGTTAATATACATCTCACCTACTTCTAATCACCTTAAAGAGCCACCTTGAAATAAATCAATACGTAAAACAATGTGTAGGGAAGGAGTTGCATGCAGAGAAAGAAAGAAACTAAAACTAAACTTTGGCAATTGTATTACATGTGATAGCCCAATAGTATATGTATAGCCTCAGCCCAATTTTGTATTCATTAACTTCTTGAAATAAATATTGTGCTATATATATATATAAATTGTAGGGTCCAGAAGTAGTACTCTCTCAGAATCACTCTCTAGGTTGCAGTAAGAGTATGGCTATGTGGGTGCGGCCATATAATTCATTGATGATCATGATGACCGCATTATTACAGTTTATTTCTTGTATTAGTTTGGTATTGTTGTGCAGTGGCAGTAAAAGTATTAGTACTAATAGAAAAGGGATGAAATCAGAGGGTGTGAATTATAATCTAAGTAAGCTAGAGCTATTAGGTGCGAATGTAAATACAGGCAACAATAACGGAGTTAAATTGTAGCTAAGTATAGAATGAAATTGGAAAAAAAGAGTTCAACTAATTAAATGGAGATCGAATCCCTTTCAATTCCATTCCATATACCTTATTAAATGGAGTTCACTACAATCGAATAATTCAAAAAGCAACAAATGGTGGTCCAGAGAAGAAGCAGCAAAGAGAAAACAAAACATAAAGACAAGACCATGAAAACTCAATTGCAGCAAAGAAAACAGAACATAAAGACAAGGCAAAGACAAAATAGAACTAAAGGGGAATCATAATTTTCTTTTGCTGGGGAGGTGAAAAAAAAAAAAAAAAAAAACCAAAACATGGGAGTTAGGTGTCACGGCCCGCTATCTCAAGTCCGAGGCCCACTTGCGTAGGGCTCAGCCCATTGTACTTGTTTAATTATGGAACCTTCTAGACGTGTGAATGTCCAGATTCGTTGTATGGGGGTAGGTAGGATATTTTTCCTTATTGTACTCTGGACTGTTAGATCAATCTGATCTTAACCGTTCAATAGGGGTAGGTAGAAGTAATGAATTGTATATAAAGGGGGAGGCCTCATTTGGCCCAACCATCTTGGAAATACAAACATATTCTCCCCATATCTCTCTTTTGTGTTCTCAAGTGTTCTTGCGTGTTCATCTCTTGTTCTTGCATATTTGTGCTGTTTGATCTACCTTGGCAGGTGATTGGCTAACTTAGCTTGTTCGAGGAGGCGACCAAGTCTAAGGCCACACGGGTAGAGGACTCTGAAATACTCATCCCGTGACAGTTGGTATCAAAGCAGATTGAGATGGCGGATCAGTTGGTGGCCAGTGTGGTGGACACAACGAACATCACCCTGGAGCGGGGTGGTGAAAAGTCCAAGAGGGGCAAGTCAAAGGATGTGGTTGGTGCGATGGAGGGACAGCTTTCAAGGATGGAGAAGGCCATGGCCGATTTTGAGATTCGGCTTGAGGAAGATGTTCCTAAGATGGAGACCCTTAAGGCAATGGTAGAAGATCTTAAGGGAGAGTTCCAAGGAGCGCTCATCTCTCTCGCAGACACAATCCGGCTGGAAGTCAGGAGCAGCTTGACCAGTACCTTGCTAAGCTCACCACAATCCGTGAAGAGATGGACGACATGAAGGGAGATTGGGCCTTATGTAAGAAGGCAGTGCTCAATAGTTCACATGGGCCTAGAGAGCCGAAGATGGATGCTTTCAAGCCTACTTTCTTCAATGGGAAGAGGGAAGCTAAGGAGCTAGATACCTTCTTATGGAATATGGAGATGTACTTCAAGTATTTGAGGATGGATGAGGATGAATCAAAGATCTCAATGACAACCTTGTTCCTCACCGACAATGCACTCATGTGGTGGCGTAGAAAGAGTATAGAAAAAGAGCAAGGTATATTTACTTTCTGAAAGTTTAATTTAGGTGATCTGTTCACTTAATAAACTTGATTAATTTCACTTTCAGTGATCGGACCCCAATTTTTTGGTTTATGTGATCACTCACGAACTAGTCAAACAAACACAACTCAGACGGTTCAGTAACAAAAATATGAAACTCCAGATTGACTTCTAAAAACCAAAAATCACTTCTGTGAACAACACAAATCAAACACACCAAGGATCAAGTGACATCCTATACACTCAGAGGACCCATCACAGTAGGCATCCCAGTGTTATCCACAACTACAGTGGTGTGTGATTAGCTAGATAATTATATAAGGCATATATCAATTTCAAGCATATAGCTACAGTACAGATTTGTGTTTAAAAGTTGAGTGAGTCAGTAAACATAACAACACAAATAAGAAAGACAGATGCACACAATATGTTCACCCAGAAAAACCACAAAGGGTAAAAACTGGGGGTCTATCCAGCTGACCAGGCAATCCACTAAATGAGAAGTTCAATACAAAGGGAGCACACAGCACACAAGCTCAATCACTAAGTCCTAGACTAAGTGGCAGCTTTCTTACCCCTTTGTGCAACTTCCATAAGCAAGGCAATCGGTCATTCATGAAGAAGGCAGCTCCACTCCAAGCTCATCAACCCATGGCACCAATTCGCACCAAGCCCAGTAGATTCATCAATGCATGAACATGATATGCCAATGTAGGATTCAAAAACAAAGATCAACTTTCTCAAGCTATAGGCGTGAAAAGGTTGATATTGAATCCTTCAACTAAAATCTAAAATGAAGGTGTTTGAAGAATATATGAAAAGATTTAAGCACTCAAACCCATTTAGAATTTTAGATTAAACAAAAACAAGTTCAGAAAATCTTTTTGATTTTTCAAGAATTAAAAGACCATTTTCTGAAAATGTTAAAGATGAGCACTTAAGCTCCAAAATACCCAGACGTGAAACCCCAAAAATGCACGCTCAAAAATGCTCATTCACACACCAGAAAAGATCTGAAAGGAATGCACCATATACCCGTACACACCCACGCCACTTTCATGTTTGCCCAAGCCACGTGGAAGCCAATCAATGGCTGTCCACAAGAGACGAATGAGGGGCATATTCTCTTTGTCCTAGAGGGGTATCCTAGTATTACTAAGGATAGGAATGAGGAGCTGTAAAAAGGAATTTTGCTTTATTTTGCAAAAATCAGAAATGGGGAAGATGATGAATAGTGTTGATGTGTGAAGGTGTGTGGCGTGAATGGCAAAGATGCAATCAGATCTGATTGCTACAGTAGGGGAACCAAGCCATGTGCAATGCACATGCATGTTTAGTAAAAAAACAGAACATGGGCTTTCAATGAAATGGGCTTAAAAGGCAAAACCCGAAATGGACCCACTGTAGTGACTGTGACTTAAGTAACAGCCATTGTACGTGAAAAACAGTGTTCTTTATGATCAGTGAATGACTAGTCAAATAGACAAAAAACTGTGATTTTCATGAAATGAATGAAGTGCAGTATACCTTGTGTCTTTGTTCATTCTTGACTTCTTCAATGCAGCTAAACTTGTCCTTAATCTAGCCTAGAGCTTGTGAGTGATTAAATACAAATAAATACAATTGTTTTAACAAGGAAAATAGCCAATATAATAAATCCTAGAAACTAACACTTTCACTACATGGACTGAGTTTAAGGTTGACATCAAGCTACATTTCTACCCTGAGAATGCTAGGTTTGAAGCAAAACAGAAGCTCAGGTGGCTGAAGCAGACCGGATCTATCAAAGACTATGTGGTTGAGTTCACCAATCTGCTTTTTGAAATCTCCACTATGAATAAGGAAGACAAACTTGTGTATTTTATATATGGGCTTCAACGTGATCGTTGGAAAGTTAGAGATGAAAAAAAATCTGACCAGCCATGTGTCGATTTCTGATTGGCTGTTAAATCCATGTGGATTGATCCACAAACACAAATCAAGGAATTACGATCCTAACTTAATTTTTGTTTGTTCTCTTATTTATTTTTCATAAACGTTTCAATAACAAATTACATGTTCTCACATGACAACTAGAAATAAAAATGAATTTTTCTATCTATTCGAACAATTGAAAAGTGAGCAGCAATTATATACTATAGCAAAATCAACCCAGCAATACTATAAGACTATAAGAGCAGTCAACATCCATTCAAAATCAACAACAGAACTGTGCACACTAGAGATATAACAAGGAATAATAATGTACAAGAAATCATTTATATGCCAAGCACAGTGACTAAAATGAAGAAATTAAATCCATGTAAAGCAACCATCACAGTCAACCTGTTAAAAGTCATCAAAATATAAATTCTGTGAACAATCAGATTTGATTTACAACAGAGAGAATATATATCAGCTCTTAGATTATAGTTCTAACCAAAACACCTGTTCGTATGATAAATCATCTAGATATAACGACAAGTCACACAAGGCTTAACAACATGCCGTTTAGACCTAGGCCCAAAAGCTAAGCCCCTCATAGGCAATGACTTCCTAGGCCCAAAGGCTAAGCCTTTCCTGGGCTCCTAGCCCCTGACCTCCTAGGCTCCGACCCGCTAGGCTCCAGTCTCCTAGGCCTTGACCTCTTACGTTCCGGCCCCGCTAGGCTCCGGCCTCCTGGGCCTTGACCTCCTAGGCTCCGGCCCCATAGGCTCCGGCTTCCTAGGCCTTGACCTCCTAGGCTCCGGCCTCCCAAGCTCAAGCCTCCTGGGCCCCGACCCGTGTCAACTCACTCGGATCCCCGAGACAGGTGACACATGGCGCTCCTACAGTGCAAGTTATCACAAGGGACACGTGTCATCACCGGATTGGTTGACACTCTTCCAAAAGTACTATAAAAGAGGTACTTTCTGATCACAAAAGGACAATTCAATCAATATTATATTATTCACTCACTCTGCTCTCAGATTCTCTGAACACTGACTTGAGCGTCGGAGGAGGTTTGGCCGGTACCACACCGATGCCCTTCCCGCTCACCTTTGTGTCTTTGCGCAGGGTGCCTTGGATATCATTCTTTCTCCACTATTCACTAGTCGGACCCAGTTACCTGTTCTTACCCCACTTCAACGTGTCATGCACTCAGTGGGAGGTCAACGGGTCCACGTGGTTCGACTCGACGTTGACTGCCTTACCATTTTTTAGCATCATCAGTTTGGCGCCGTTTATGGGAAAGTTACAACTTTTCCCCATTGAATTCTCTACCCTCAGTTCAGGTGCAGAAATCTTCCAAGCTTCCGAGTTTCCGGGCTTCCGAGCTTTCGAGCTTTCGGGCTTTCGAGCTTTCGAGCTTTCGAGCTTCCGAGCTTCCGAGTTTCCGACCTTCCGACCCTTGCGATGTGTGACGGAGGTCCGATTCTCGACCAGGTCGACAACACCCCACTAAGTGACAAACGGGGTAAGAAGATTGCCGAATCTGATCAGGAGGCATACATTCAACGATTGGAAGCTCAACTCCAACGAACCCAGGAACAGCTCGACCTCCAAAAGGGTACAACACAACTGTATGAACGACTTCTCCATGACAAGGAAGAACATACCACCCTCCGGAGTGGTGAGAGGAAGAACCCCCATGACAGGGAAGAGCATACCATTCTCCGGAGTGGTGAGGGGAGGAACCCTCGGAGGGACCGAAATGTTCCGCGTCAACTGGACGCAGGGCAAGATAGCCGCCCACCCCTCCGCCTACCCGCTCTGAAGAGTTCCACATTTATGGGGACTGTCGCCATCTGCTCGACGACAACCGTTCTAGACGAGAGGAGCAGCGGGCGACCCGGGGTGAATCCAACCCATGTCCCCAGGACTTTGAGGAGGAGGAGGCTATTCGCCCCAAGCGACGACGGGGAGAAGAGCAGGTTTTCTCGGCTGGACGCCGTGCAGGAGATGATGCTTCCACAAGTGAGCAAGTCGCTGACTCCGGTAACAACGAATTTCTCCCATCAGACCAGCTCCAACAACTCCTCATGGACATCAGCGAGCGCCTGAGGAGAGTGGAGGGGGGAGTCGTGGTGGGCACCCATCTTTGGAAACAAGGGAGCTACCTGGACCTTTCACAACTCGCATCCTGTCCACTCCTCCTGTTGGCGACGTCCGACCTCCCAAAATAACTCCGTACACAGGGAAGGAAGACCCATATGACCACCTCATGAGTTTCAGGTCAGCTTTGGAGTCCAAAGGTGTCGATGACATTACAAAGTGTCAGATCTTCTCTTCCACCCTCTCTGGTAGTGCAAGGGACTGGTTCTACCAACTTCCTCCAGACTCAGTTGATTGTTTCAATGAGCTCCGAGAGCTCTTCCTAGGCCAGTATATCATCCAGACCGATAGGATTTACACCACGGATGACCTGACACTGGTCCGCCAGGACAGCAGGGAATCCCTTAGGGAATATATCACCCGATTTCAGGTAGAGCGATCCCGGTGTCGCGACTGTGATAAGAAGGTAGCCTTCGCTGCTTTCAAGGGTGGTCTCCTAGAGGGGGACTTCTTGTTAGAAATCAGCTGCTGCAACCCGCACACCTACAAGGAATTCATGCAAGAGGTCATTGCCTATGCTACTGCTGAACTCAAAACATATGGGAAGAAGCCACCTACCATAGATCATCCAAGTACCGACCAGGCCATCATAGTGTCACCCTAGCCCAAGCCCTACTCGGGTAACCAGTATGGGGGTCCGGGAAAAAGTTCAATAAGTTCACCAAGAAACAATTTGGTAATGGTAGAGGTGAAGGACAACGAAGAGAGGAAACTTATCAGACATCCTATGCCTCCAGGTTCAAAGTCTATACAATTCTCACTGTTACTTATACAGCATTGTATCCCCAGATCAAGGACATACTTCCTAAGCTCCCACCCCGCCACCACAAATACGGTACCGGGCTAACAAGAACTTCTTTCGCATTTACCATGATGACCATGGCCATGACACCGAGGCATGCAGAGCCTTTGAGGAGGCAATAGAAACTTTGGTACAGGAAGGAAAGTTGGATGGTTTTATAGACAAGAAGGCCACCGAGAAGGCCAAGACAGAAGGACAACGACGGGGGCGGGTCAATACCATCTGTGGGGGCCCGACCCTCGCTGGCAACTCCAACAGGGCTAGGAAGGAATACGCCCGAAGTGCTCAGCAATGCTCCGGCGTTATGGCTGTAGACTTCCACCGTGGCAAAAAGGCTCCTAAGCTCGGGTGGTCGCCCATTTCCTTTGCTGATGAGGAAGAACGTGATTTAATCTTTCCACACGATGACCCTTTGGTCATTGAGGCCACTATAGCTAACTTCGACGTGGCTCGGATCCTTGTCGATTGTGGTAGCTCCGTCAACATCCTCTTCGCCTCAGCCTTCACAGCTCTCGGAATTGACCAAGAGAGGCTTGACCGGTCAGTCGCTCCTTTACTTAGCTTTTCATGCGATATGGTCACCCCTCTTGGTGGGATCTACCTTCCACTCATCCTCGGGAGATATCCTTCGTCCGCTACCACAACCACTCAGTTTTTGGTGGTCGACTGCCCCACTGCTTACAATGTCATCCTGGGATGACCGGCCCTTAACCAACTGAGAGTTATGATCTCCACTCACTTGCTTTTGATCAAGTTCCCGACCCCATGTCGAACGGGGGTAGTCAAAGGCAATCAGGTATCCGCTAAGTCATGTTATACGACTTCCGTCAAGAAGAAGAAAGAGGCCAAACCCTCTATGGCTGTTTCTGTTTCCCCCACCTGCCCTACCCCGGATCCTCCTGAAGATCCCTGTGATTCGTCTTTCAAAGCTATTGCCCAACCAGATGACAATTGTGTGGAGGAAGTTCTCATCTCACCTGCCTACCCGGACCGCAAGGTTCGGGTCGGAACCCAGCTCAGTGTTGGTCTCCGAGAAGAGCTCATCCACTTCCTTCGCCGCCTTGACACGATTCATATCTAAGGCCACCCACCGTTGCGCCCCATTCTTCAAAACCCTCAAGGCTCGGACAAAATACATTGATTGGACTCCGGAATGTGAGAAGGCCTTCCAAGACCATAAAGAGTACATGGGAAAATCACCTCTACTCTCTAAACCCGAGCCAGGGGAAGAGCTACTCCTCTACTTGTCCGTTTCCCATACAGCCACTAGCTCAGTCCTAATTCGACTTGAGGACAGGGTCGAGCACCCGGTGTACTATACCAGCAAGGCCCTGCAAGATGCTGAGACCAGATATCCGGAGATAGAAAAATTAGCTCTTGCCTTAGTCACATCAGCCCGGCGCCTCCGCCCATACTTCCAGGCTCACCCTATCGTGGTTCTCACCAATCAACCACTCAGGCAAGTCTTGCAACGACCTGAGGTCTCCGACCGGCTTATCAAATGGTCTATTGAGCTGAGTGAATTTGACATTTCCTACTACCCACGGCCTGCGATAAAGGGACAAGCCATTGCAGACTTCATTTCAGAGTCTACATTCCTACCCGAGGTTGAGCCCTCCTCCGCCATCGTGACAACCACCGACCCACCAACTTCTTCCACTCCAACAATCAGGCTGGATCGCCCAATCTAGTCCTTATATGTTGATGGATCTTCCAACCAGCAAGGCAGTGGAGCCGGAATCGTCTTGGTTGGTACGGGCCACATCCGACCCGACCATACAACTCAAACCAAAATAGGGCAATGGTCCGCCCACCCCTGCCCCCGGGCCATGAATGCTCCAGATATCTATTTGGGATCATCTCACATGTCACGCTCCCCACCTGTGGATGCTCCATCCTCATGCTCTACCTCCTGGGTACCTTCCTCCGGGACGTTGTCATGCACATCATTACCAGCCCTTAGTAGACCACGCACGCGGTCCCAGTCAAAGTCAGGGCACATCTCCTCGAGCTCTAATTTGCAATCGCCAAAGCCCATGGCATAGCCGCTGTTATACTCATTGTCCAACTCTTGCTTCGCTTGGCTCAGCTCCTGCTCGCACTGCTCCAACTCTTGCCTAGCCTGGTCCGCCTCTTTCCTGACCTGCAGCAGTTCGGCCTGCAACGCATGGTTCTGGGCGACCAGGGTACTGACCTTCTCTTCGGCTGAGAGCGCTCTATCCTTCCACACCACGAAGCTCGACATCTCGTCTTTCATCTTCTCCACCGTGGCCAGGACACTAACATGTGCCTGATAAGTAAAGAACAGTGCCTGCCAGGTCGAATGCCACGAAAGTGTTATCACAAGTTATAAAGTTTAAACTTTGGACATCTCATCATGATATACCACTTTCCCTTACCTGGGACTGCTCGGAAAAGGCCCGCTGTAACACAGATAGCGGCTCAACATCGTCGCCAATCACCCGGTCATCCCTCCCCTTCTTCAGGGACCCTCCAAAGTCTGTCACTGCCTGATGTACGTACCAGACGATCCTCCTCTGGAACTGGATCAGGCGCAGTGGCTGTCCTCTTGCCCTCTCTCCCGTGCTCAGCCGCATCTAATCTAGTCTTCCTTTTCCTCCCGGGAGAAGCCGCCTTCGGAACATGGGTGTTGGTAGACCCACTATGTCTCATACCCCCGGGCGCCGACGCACCTCTACTTGTATTCCCTTAGGACAAGCCACCCCCGGCCAACAACGCCCTTATCATCATCCTCCTCTAAGCAGGCGGGGCAGGACCAACTGGTCTACTTGTTTTCTTCGTATTGGCCATCTTCACTGTAAGACCAACAAAATCAATGAGCACAAATTATTCTCTCATCAAACACTTCAAGAAGGGAAGTACAGAACCTCACCTGGGGCTCCGAAACTGTACTTGGCCAACTTCTCAGGAGACAGGAGGTATGCAGCGCTCAACTTTCGGGCGGGTCGACTAAGCACCCTCTGCACCTCTTCCACACTCTCCTCCGACAATGGAAGCCTCTCCCACTCACCTCATGCATAAACAAACAACAAAAGACTACTATTAGTACAAGCACCACAACAGCTAATAATCCAAGTGTACAAAACCCAATGCCTTGGCTCAACCGGACAACCTATTATGTGGAAATTCATCGGCACCCTATTCGTGGTCATCCTCTCACTCCGACCGAATTCCCAGGCTCCACTCGCAAAAAACCATTTTTTCTTCCAGTCCTTGTGAGCGTCTGGGTGGCCCACCTGCATTTGGCGAGTCGCACCATCGGTGAACTACCCGTTTGCCAACTGCGAGCAGTACACCCACCCTCACAAATTGGGACTCGACTTAATTTCAAATAAGTGTGAGAATTGAGCCATACTCGGGGCACCATACCCCTCATCTCGGAACGACACATACAACCCAATTAATGTTCTCCAACTATTGGGCGTTAGTTGAGCTGGCGCAATTCCTAACTTTCTTAACATATATTGGAAGTAGGGGTGGAGAGGAAGCCTAAACCCATGGTAAAAACTTTTGGCAAAACACAAAATATGCCCCTCCGGCGGGTCACTCAAGACATCACCCTCTCCTGGGAGGCTCAGATGGATATAATCAGGAATTTGGAACTCCACTCTCAATTTTTCAAGCTCCTCCTCTTTCATCCTGTTCTCACACAACCCATCCACGGGCCAGTATGTCCTAGACACAATGTGCCTACCCACATCACCACAACTTGTGGGCGTCTCTCCATCATCGCTATCCTCACTACCAGTGCCTTTTCCTTCACTTTCCATCACCATGGACAAGCTCTCTTGGACGGTTTTGAGCACTTTGCCCACCCCCATGTTTCCACATCTCATCCGGAGTCGCGGCATATTTGGTCTCATCGGCGTCCCATCACTTGTGGACGCCCGATCAGACTCCCCCTTATCCATGGAACTGTTATCGTCTGAGGAAGACATGGAATGTCCGACTTCAAAGCACCTACCCATCCAAGACAAACCACAAATCAAGATGGGAAGTGCTCGGAACACTAAGACAACACCATGGACATATCAGATCAATACTGGTTTCCCACCCCCCATATGTGCTCTTCTACCCCCAATTTGACAACATTCACCCCATCATTTTTTCACATGCTCAACCACCAACCATTTATCAATTCAAGAGGAAAAGCAATAACAACCCAAGCCTTACCTGTATTCCGCGGCTTCAACAGCTCAGACGGGTTCCGACCCACTTGCCTTAGCTCCTATGTACCTGGCCAAAAACACAACACCCAAGTCCAAAAATGAAGGCATGTTGCCTACCCAGTGCTCGGCATGGCTCATACCCACTTGCACCTCCACCTGCTCTTACTCACATTATCCACAAAATTAACAAACAGAATTCCAAGGTCCGCCTCGGGCTGGACGACCACAGTTGCTCACAGTTCTCAATTTTCCAAGACAAAATCGATAAATCAAGTGGGTAGGAAGAATTTTGAATTGCCTACCTCAAAGCGCTCGAAACACGCAGCCCGACTCGTGCCGATCCGAGAACCCACGCACCACACCCGAGCACCCGAGTACCCGAGCTTCCGAGCAGCCCTTGCGCAGCAGCCCGAGCCGACACCTCAAAGCCCGAGCACAGCAGCCGCCCCGAGCCGAACAGCACACACCCGAGCTGCGCCGCCCACTGCGCAACCAGCCCCGCTGCGCCGATCCGCACCGCTGCCCGCGCACCACAAGTCCGACCCGACCAGCCCCCCCTCCGGCCCCTCCTACACAACCCGAGTCGCCCCTTGCGTGATCGGAGCACCCAACCCGGGCCGAGCCCCAGCGCCGCCCTTGTCCCAAATCCGGCCCAAGCCCAAACAAGACCCAGCCAGAGAACCAAGCCGAGATCGCCTGCTCCTCCGCCCACCCGTGCACCCGAGCCCGTGTTTAGGTCCGGCCCGAGCCCACCACCTTCGCGCCAAGGCAGAGAAGCCGCCCCTCTAGACATACCCGAGCCGCTCACCTGCCCCGAATCCGGCCCAAGCACCCCGATCCGAGCCCTCCACCCCAACCCGCGCACCCCGATACGAGCACTCCCCCCCGACCCGAGCTTTCCCCCTGCGACCCGAGCCCTCCACTCCGGCCCGAGCTCAGTCAGCACCCCGTCACAACTCTCACCCGAGCAGCCTCTCTCTGTTTGGTTTCCTCACACAGCTGTGTGAGTAATGTTTAATATCTCTCTCTCCAAAAAATTTCTACAGTACCAAGTGTGAGACTTGGGGTGGGTATTTTATATGTGGTCTCTACCACTTCATTCCAGAATCTCAGTCACAGAGGGCAACATCCCACCAGTAAATTGGACGGGATTCACTAGGATTTTGCAGGCTGATCAGAAATTTAAAAAAAAAAAAAAGATCTTTCATATGCAACCCCCAAGCTTTCCTACAGTACAGCTTTTCTTGCTAAGGAACTTGGGGGACTTCTAGATAATATCTTAAGCAGAAACAGGTATTTGGTTACTTGTCGTTCTGCTCGGACTTTTTTTGTGTACAAAGTTCCCAACCATGAAGTATCTTTTGCTCGGAAACTTGGGGGACTTCTGTTCGTATGATAAATCATCTAGGCATAACGACAAGTCACACAAGGCTTAACAACATGCCGTTTGGGCCTAGGCCCAAAAGCTAAGCCCCTCCTAGGCAACGACTTCCTAGGCCCAAAGGCTAAGCCTTTCCCGAGCTCCTAGCCCCTGACCTCCTAAGCTCCAGCCCGCTAGGCTCCGGCGTCCTAGGCCTTGACCTCTTAGGCTCCGACCTCCTAGGCCTTGACCTCTTAGGCTCCGGCCTCATAGGCTCCGGCCCCGCTAGGCTCTGGCCTCCTAGGCCTTGACCTCTTAGGCTCCAGCCTCATAGGCTCCGGCCCCGCTAGGCTCCGGCCTCCTGGGCCTTGACCTCCTAGGCTCCGGTTTCCTAGGACTTGACCTCCTAGGCTCCGGCCTCCCAAGCTCAAGCCTCCTGGGCCCCGACCCGTGTCAACTCACTCGGATCCCCGAGACAGGTGACACGTGGTGCTCCTACAGTGCAAGTTATCACAAGGGACACGTGTCATCACCGGATTGGTTGAAACTCTTCCAAAAGTACTATAAAAGAGGTACTTTCTGATCACAAAAAGACAATTCAATCAATATTATACTATTCATTCACTCTGCTCTCAGATTCTCTGAACACTGACTTGAGCGTCGGAGGAGGTTTGGCCGGTACCACACCCGTGCCCTTCCCGCTCACCTTTGTGTCTTTGCGCAGGGTGTTTTGGATATCATTCTTTCTCCATTATTCGGACCCAGTTACCTGTTCCTACCCCATTTCAACGTGTTATCCACTCAGTGGGAGGTCAACGGGTCCACGTGGTTCGACTCGACGTTGACTGCCTTACCATTTTTTAGCATCAACAACACCCTTTTTCTAAGTACTGCCAGAAAGATTAGACATCAACAAGAGACTATGTACGTACCAATATTTTCTTCAAAAAGTAATCCTATGTTTCACTCTACATCGTGTTAGTCATCACTATGCAGTCATCTTAAGTTGCTCTACTAGCTGCAACATCTGAATCCTTTTTTGTGAATGGGGACCCTGATCTTGAACAGTGCTCACCAGGGCCGATTACTTACCATGATCTCACATAAAAATACTAAAAATTACAATGATATAATTGATGTTCTAAAGCAAATTTTATAACTAAAATCATCAAAATGACAGCCACATAGAACTTAAATGTACATGATCAATAAATCGATCGAGGTCTGGAGTTCAAGTCTGGGCAGCGATGGTCAATTGAACTTAAAGAGTTAGACCAAAAACATTGGGAATTTAGAGGGCAGAAATTGGAGTTGTAATGTACGTAGTTATGAAAGCAGAACATGGCAGCTGATCTTCAAGCCAAGCTGACTTATAGTTATGATCTTGGTCGATCTGTACAGTACGTCTTGTAGCTCCTCCTCCCTCTATTGAGTCTGTTTTGACTGATGATGTTCATCAGATTTCTAGGGCCAGGACTGTTTCTGATTAGTGTTCTTTTGTGGGCTTGGGCCTGCCATTGGGAAAAGAAGAAAATAAAGAAGAGAGAATTTCATAGCAATTAGCAAGAACAATTAGAAGAAGAGCATAGAATTGGAGAATAATCAGAACCAAATAATAAAGATTAGACAAATACATTTTGGAGAATGGCAGTATGGATGATAGATTTTGGGTTGAAATTGGGCAAACAATGGGTGAGCAGGTGAGTTAGGTAGCCGTGTAAAATTATGGATTGGCTGCTGGCTGGGCCATTGTTTATCTTATTTGGCGTTGGCGTTTTAAATAAATAAAAACCAAAATGACATTTACAAGAATCAAACCTATGGCACCAGTAAATTAACTAAGAGATGGTTGGTGCCTTAACCAGCTGCGCCAAACCATTTTCACATGTTTTCCATCACGCCACCATAGCTTGATCCCCAGCGCTTCAACTAAATCCTTCATGTCGAAAGATATAGACAATTAACCACATCTTAATTAGTACGTACTTGACAACATTCCCACATATATCGTCGTTTCCAATGAGCAGAATGTCATGGACATACAAGACTAGGAATACAACTATGGTTCCTTTCCTCTTCAGTTACACATGTACATACGGCTCTTCTTTGCTTTTAGTAAATTCAAAGGATTTTACTGTTTATCATAACGAAATTTCCAACTATGTAATGTACGTTGGAATATTAGTGTTCTTCAGGGGCATCCAGGTTCAGTTCTTTAAGCAAAAGTATGTTTCATATTCTTTGATCCAAATTTTGTTTCGATTAAAATTAACATATATAGAGTAATTTTACCTGAAAAATGAAGAAATGAATTCCAAATTTATTTTTCTATATCATCTTCCATCAATTAATGGTTGTCCAGAAATTACTTTCTAACTAAAGATGCTTTTTAATTTAAAAGAATATTAAGTCATTTCTTAACAATGAGATCAATATATAAAATTAAACTCATGAAAAAATTGCAAAACTTAATAACAATTATCTCAAAGAATTAATGGAAAGAAGATGGAACAACCAATGATAATAGAGTATACAATAAAGAACATGATCAATTGCAAAGAACAATTCACTTACGTAATAAAGAACATGCCTTAATTAGTCTTAGCTAGAGTTCTAGCAATTCATTACAATGGAAACTATAACTAAAATTCGTAAGCAAGAAAGCTGAAGAGAGCTAGCAATTCGATCTGTCAATATATAGAATGGTGTTTTCTTTTTTCTTTTTTCTTTTTTTCAGCAAAAATGAATAGGGTTTATGAAAATTAGTGTAGGAAATATGAGAAGGTGAAACTGATACATGTATTCATGGTTGATTTTTTACCTCATTTAATTTGTAAAAGAAAAACAACTATAAAGGGATACAATTAAACATTGCTTAGCTCATTTAACATAAAGAAGTCCTCACAGTACATTTGAAAAAAATTAAGCCTAGAACAAAAATGAGGGGAGTAGGAGAGGAGAAGCAGCTACTTAATTTTCTCCATCTCTGCCAAACATACAAATTAAAATAAATGCAATAAACCAATTCTTATTATGGTAATGTCTTTACTCATTTATTATTTTGGTCAGCATGCATATTATTTCCATGACTGCTAGCTGCAGTTAGTTGTCAGCTAGTTTGTCACTTGAACTGAGCAAAGGGGTCAAAGGCACCCAAAGCATTTTGATTCTGATGGGGGGAAGAGGAGGACGATCCAGCTCCAGCTCCACCAGCACCCGACCCATCCCTGAAGTACCCAGCCGCCATTGCCTCAAACATCGCCGGATGAGGAGGAGGAGGAGGAGGGCCCATAGGGAAGCCCATAGGCCCATAAGGCGGCGGGGGGCCCATCATCCCAACTTGCGGTGGAGCAGGCCCATAATGATCCATTGCACGCAGCTCGCGCTTCACAAACGACATGTCACCACGCATGGAACCGCGGTCAGTCTCAGCATCACGGTAGCGGTTGAGAAAAATAGTCAAGGGCTCGACGTAGTTGTCGAAGCCCAACTTTCCCATGGCCCACAGAACGTCCTCGGCCGTCACAGTCTTGCGCTGCTCGCGCTGGCACCGCTCGTTGGCTTCTCCGGTGATGAAGCTTATGTACTCCGACACGCACTCCTGGATCGTCTCCTTGGCGTCGTCGGAGATTTTCGCATGGGGCGGTAGAATGCGCCGCATTATGCGTATCACATTGGCTATTGGCATGTACTGGTCCTGCTCGCGTACCATGCACAGCTGCGGAGGTACGCTCTTTTCTGAGCCAACGCCGCAGCTAACAACAGCAGCGGCGTTGGCGGCAGTGTTGCTGGTGTTTTCTGCATTGTTATTGTTGTTGGAATTACTGGCCTGCGCTGTGTTCTTGACTGAAATGGAAATGTAAGTCAAGCAATTAATCACTGTACAGATACGATCATAAATGAGACCCGCTACACTCACAAAAAAAAAAAATAATTAATATATATTATATTATATATACACAGTATCTTTTTAATATTAGATTTCATAAATAATTTTTTTTATAAGATTTCTCGTGTGATTCGCCTTATATAGTATTTTAATGATCTCTGTCTATTTTTTAGATCTTTATTCAAAAATCACTCTTCTAAAAAATTAGTCAAATAAAAAATTATTTGTCTATTTAATTTTGATCAAACAAATAAACAAACCAAATATTTTTTATAAAATCGTCTATTTATTTAATCGAAGTTAGATAAAAAAAATAATTTTTGATTTGACTAATTTTTTACAAGAATTATCTATAAATAGAGACTTAAAAAATAAACAGTTTAAATTATTAAAAAATTACATAAAATGAGCTCATTCACCCTATTTTACAAATAAATTTAAATATGAGATTTTGAAGGGACCTGTGTATATATATACATTTTTTATGCAAGAAGCTAGTCATACAAAACTTATGGAAGAAACATTAAAATTAACAAGTTCTGGTCTATTTATTAATGGGTAAGAAATATATCAACGTATTAATCAGGTTCTGTGTTTTTATGGGTGTGAAACTGCGAATCATTAATTTTGTAGACAAATAGATGCATCAAACATGTATGCATGAGATTTATTATAATACTTATATGCGCCAATTATAAAAAATGAAAGTGAAAAACAGAAGAAATGGTGCTAAGGTAAAGAAGATAACCCGTCACATTTCACGCGCTAACACACGCGTCTCACCAAGCTAAACCAATTAGCTTGCCCCAATCAAGACAAAAGAGAAAAAGGTCCCAGTCTTTTATAAAAACATGTTCCTCTTACTCACTCTATTTGTGTCTGTTTCTACTGCCAGATAAAGAAAAATATAGAGAATAAAACTGACATCTCACGCGCTCGCCAGCCCACGTGCCACCGTGGATGCAAAAAATGGTCATTTTAAGCACAAAAAAAGGGTCCCACACAGAAACAACAACCTTTTCTGGGTCCCACACACCTACTTCCACTGTTCAAAACTCGTTTCCTTTCTTCTCCTTCTTTTTCTTTAGGCCCCAAGCCTTATTCGCTTGGTAATCCCAAGTCAAAACCCTCTCACCTCCTCCAGGTTTTTCATGTGCTACTATTTGGACCTTCTAGCTAGTTTGCTTAAGATTTAAGTACAACCCTTTTCTTTTTATTTTATGAAAAAAATGATTTCATATCTAAATATACATATACATATAGAGGCAGATTCTTGACCAAAATACATTAATTTGGTTAATTCAGATGGATTTCTTAGCTAGAAAATCTTTCAGACAAGAAAAAAGTACAAATTTTTTTAATGAATTAAGCAAACCGATTAAGTGGGTTTGCAACAATGAAAAGAAAAGGCAGATCGATCTCATGGAATTAATTTTTCCATAGTATAAATGAATTAATCAGACAATAAATAGGAACATATACATATATGATATATGGCTTAGAAAGGATAGAGTCATAGTAAGGCATGTAGGTCTTGAAACAAATGCTGAGAAAAAATTTAAAAGAATGAAGGAGGCCGGAGGCTGATTTCATATGTAAATCAACCCATATACACATCAAATCAAGGACCCAAAAAATAACCTGGCCAAAACAAAAAAGGACCCAAAAAATAGAACCAATATTGGGCAACGTTACAGCAAAACCAGACCAAGATAAGGTAAAGAAGGTGACCAAATTTTTTTTAATTTTTTAATTTTTTTCAAGCAAAAAAGAAACAGAGTGCTTCCCCATACACAAACAAAAGCACAGGCTTGCACCCCACCCTTTTACCAAAAACAAAACACAGTCTTGCACCCAAAAGAGAGAGAGAGAGAGAGAGAGAGAGAGAGATTGTCAAAAAACATCTTGATCGATCCCAGCAGCCCTTAAAAACCTAAACAGATAGAGAGATAAATACCAAAACAGATGGAGAGCTAGCTGAAGAAAAACATGGACTTGCATGCAAAACCCACAAAATGCAGGATCCAAATTAAAGGAAAAGGCTTTGAGAATATCATTAATACATCATGTTCAGAAAAACAAAGGCCTTGGAAATAAAAAAAAAATATTGGAAAAGAAAAGAGACAGAGAGAGAGAGAGAGAGATAAAAGAAGAAGAAGAAGAAGAAGAAGAAGAAGAAGAAGAAAAATATGCATGCGAATCCATATAAACAAATTAATAAGAAAATCAAAGAAAAAAAAAATCAGAAATCCACCAAATTTATAGCATCAAGATACAGATGTAAGATGTAGATATAAATAAATACAGTAATAAATAAATAAAAGAGAACCATATACCAGGGCTTGATTTTGCATGTCTGCTGCGAAAGCTACCCATACGTTCCATGGTGGTGTCTCTCTCACAGTCTCACTCTTTCTCTTTCTCTGATTTTTTTTCTTTTAATTTTTTATTTTTATTTTAGTTGTCTGTGAAGTGGGGAGTGGTCTAGTCAAGTGAATTTATAGAGCAGCAGGGGTAGGGTCCAAGTGGGGCCGGCGTTGTAAACGAGAAACCCAGAATTGCCGGTCACAACTGCCTCTCTTATTGGACAAGGGGGATGCCTTTACCGGGAGTAGTAGGTGGCCGGTCAAGTCCCTGGACTTGGATTTGATTACTAGGGACTAAAAGCAATTAAGGCACTACATGGCCCTTGTTTAATGACAGCGATTTCTGTTTTGGAGACTGAGAGGATTGACTTGTTGATGGACATTACCATTTTGCCCCCAACACTCAAATTTAAGAAAGTGTTTTTGTTTTATTTTATGAATTATGCACTTCTTCAATTTCTTTGGGTTTTAAATTATGAGCTCTTCTCAAATTTCCCTTGGAAAATATTTTGAAATATTCTCCCTCTACATTACTTTGGTTTCACTAATATAATAGTTACTATTCCTTGTTTTCTTTTTCTTTTTTATATTCATTTTTTAGAAAATGTTAAGTGGGGTTTGTTTTTTTTTTGTTTTTTGTTTTTTTTTTTTTGTGAAATTAGTGCATATAAATGGGTGAAAGGTTTACGTAGTATTTTCTAGAAAGTTCTAAATTTGTTTTTCCGTTACAGAATTCCCATATTTGTTTTTTTCCTTACAAAATGTGCCATATTTGTTTTTTTCTTGCCAAAGGTAACATATTTATAATATGAGTAATCATTCGTCCTTGTTTTCCAATGAACGATTATTATTTTCTACGTCTAGATACACTTGTGATAAATTCATCTCTAAAGTTGGCGTTATTGACAACTTATCACCTTTTTCATTGGCACTAACTCATAATACACGCATCCAAATTTAAATTTATCAAGGATGGTCATAAGCGTGTGTCAAACACAAGGTGTTTATTTTCTTGTCGATTTTCCGCATGTAAGCAGAGATGACAAACGAGATTAAGCTGTGATTTAGTGAGTAAATCACAAACAAGTTGAGAGAGAAAGAGAAAAGTAGAGAGAAAACCAGAGAGAAAATTAAGAAATGATTTCTTACTTAATTGAATAATCATTACAAAGGTTTATATATTACAGTTGAAAGCTTAGCTCCTAAGCTGAGCACTAACAGACTACTAACAAACTATTAACTAACTACACTAATCACAAGATGGCAGCTGGTTACAGCTGGCTATAGCGGGCTTGGTCAGTTAGCTTTCGTATCAAGCCTCCATTGGCTGCTTTTTCTGTGCACATGCTTATTGTGAGCCAAGTGTACTCTAGATAATTCTAGTTATGGGCTATTATCCCCCCGTAAGATAAAGGGGTTAGGAAACAACTTTAGCTTGGATTTAAGATAGTGAAATCTGGCAATGGGAACTGGTTTAGTAAAGATATCTGCATGCTGCTCAGTTGTTGAAACATGAGAAAGAGAGACAGCATTAGATGTGACGAGTTCACTTATGAAGTGATAATCCACTTCAATATGCTTAGTCCGGGCATGGAACATAGGATTAGATGCCAAAGCCATGGCACCAAGATTATCACACAAACTGAGAGGAGTAGAAACCAAGTAATAGTGCATATCCCTCATTAGTTGACACGACCAGATGACTTCCACTGTAGTGCAAGCCAAAGCCCGGTACTCAGCCTCAGTGGATGATCTTGCAATTGTAAGTTGTTTCTTGGATGACCATGGGAGAAGATTGGAGCCAAAATAAAGACAAAAGCCAGTAGTGGATTGTCGCCTAATAGGACAAACTGCCCAATCAGCATCATAATAAGCGTTAGGAGTTGAGAGCCTTTGGTGAACTTGAGACCATGACCAGTGGTACCTTTGAGATACTGTAACACTCTTTTAGCAGCAACAAGATGAGTAGACCTGAGATTATGCATGAATTGACACAGTTGACTAACAGAAAAGCTAATATCAGGTCTGGTCCAAGTGAGATATTGCAAGCCCCCAACAATAGACCGGAATTCAGTAGGATCAGAAAGAGGATCACCATGTTCATCATCCAACCTATCTGAAGCAGTGGGAGAAGCCACTGGTTTGGCACCAACCATATTGGTTTTAACGAGAAGATCATAAGTATACTTCTGTTGTGTGAGATAAAGAGCAGAAGAAGATCTAGAGACCTCAAGACCTAGAAAGTAATGGAGAGAGCTAAGATCCTTCATAGCAAATTTACACTGAAGTTGAAGAATGAGAGAATTACAAAAGGATGAAGAACTGCCAGTGATTAAAATATCATCAACATATACCAGAACATATGTAATAGTATCCCGTGCTCTAACAAAGAGAGATGTGTCTGCATAGCTAGGAACAAATCCCAATGTCAAAAGAGCATTCATAAGTTCCTCATACCAAGCCCTTGGAGCCTGCTTAAGACCATATAGAAAATTTCTGTAAGTGACAGACATGATGAGGCTTTGTTGGATCAATAAACCCTTGTGGCTGAACCATGAAGACTTGCTCTGTTAGATGACCATGCAGAAAAGCATTTGGCCACATTCAATTGATTGACAGGCCAATTAAACTGAATTGCAAGACAAAGAAGAAACCTGATAGTAGTAGGTTTAGCCACAGGACTAAAGGTTTATGTATAATCAATACCAAGGTGTTGATGAAACCCTTTGGCCACAAGACAAGCCTTATACCTCTCCAAGGAGCCATCAGCCTTGAGTTTGACCCTATAGACCCATTTACAGCCAACAAGATTCATGGAGGGGTGATAAGGAACCAAAGTCCAAGTTCCAGTTTTCTGAAGAGCATCAAACTCCAACTGCATATATAGCTGCCACCCAAGAAGGATCTTTGGCAGCCTGACTATAGGTTTTAAGAGTGGAGGGAATAGAGGATACCTGAGACTGAATAGCAGGATTTAAAGGGTGAATTGTGGCAGTGAGAAGCTTAGGCTTAATGATACCACATTTAGACCTGGTTTGCATGGGATGATGATTAAGTGAAATCACAGGTTGAGGTTGAGGTTCAGGTTCAGGTTCAAGTTCAGGTTCCGGTTGAAGTTGAGTTTAAGGTTGAGGTTGAGGTGAAGAAGCAGGAGATAAGTGTGCAGCAGAAGTAGAAGAGAGTGGGGAAGGTGAGGGAGAGCCAGTGGGAGGAGGAGGAGGAGAGGGTGGTTGGGAAAGCACTGGTGGTGGTGAAGGAGTAGAAGAGGGAATGAGAACAAGTGTGTCAGAAGTGAAAGTAGAAGAAGGAGAGGGAAAAGAAGAAGCAAATGTGGTAAAAGTAGTTTTGAAGGGAAAACTAGATTCATGAAACGTAACATGTTTGGAAATATAAATCCTGCCAGTGAGAGGGTCTAAACATTTGTAGCCTTTGTGAGAGAGGCTATAACCAATAAAGACACAAAGCTTGCTCTTGGGAGTAAGTTTATGAGAGACATAAGGTTTGAACCAAGGAAAACAAGCACATCCAAGTGTCTTCAAGAATGAGTAATCAGAAGACTGTTTGAACACTAACTGGTAAGGAGAACTGTAGTTAAGGGTCATTGATGGTAATCGATTGATAATGTATACGACATAAGTGAAAATATCAACCCAATACTTAAAGGGTATAGCAGACTGAGCAAGAACTGTTCTGCTAAGCTCAACAATATGCATATGTTTCTTCTCCACAACACCATTTTGCTCTGGAGTGTGAGGACAAATGAACTGTTGAGAGATGCCATGAGTGGCTAGGAAAGATTGAAAGGCATGAGAAGTAAATTCACCACCAGCATCAATTCTAATGGTTTTCAATGTACAGTTAAGCATGTTCTCAGTTTTAGCCTTAAAAAGTTGAAAAATAGAAAAGAAATCAGATTTGCGAGCAAGAGGAAATAACCAACAGAATTTAGACCAATCATCAACAAAACTAGCATAGTATTTATACCCACCAACATAAAGTACAGGTGTCAATATGAACAAGCTGTAAAGCTTGAGTGGATTTACAAGGAGACTTGGTAAAGGGAAGCTTATGACTTTTATCAAGAGGACATGAAACACAAGGTTCAAGTTTATTGACATGATTTAGAACAGGTAAATGAAAAGTAGATATGATTTTGTGAAGGACTTAAGATGATGGATGCCTAAGTCGAGAGTGCCAAGTGGAAGTAGTAGCTTTATGAGATGCAAAAGCAGCAGGGGCTTTGACAGAGGAAGAAGAAGGCTGAAGAGGATACAAGCCATCTCTAGCAGGTCCTTGAAAAAGTATTGTCCCCGATATCTTGTCCTTGACACAGAAAGAGTCAGCATCAAAAATCATGACACAGTTGTTATCTTTAACAAACTGATTGACAGACAACAAGTTATAGGCTATACTAGGAACATGCAAAACTTTAGACAATTGAAAATTAGCATTAGAAGTGTGTAACGTAGTAGAGCCAATATTAGAAATAGACAGACCTTGACCATCACCAATTACAATGTTGTCAGGTCCATCGTATTCAGAGTGAGCAGTAAGGGTGGAGCAATCAGAAGTGACATAGCTAGAAGCACCAGAATCAGCTAGCCAAAATGTAGGCTTAGATATGGAATGAGAGCTTGGATTAGCAGCCTTAGCAACCAACTTCTCAGTAGGAACCCGGCCTTGGAATGCTTTGTTCATTCTGTTGAAGCAGTCAATTGCAGCATGACCAACCTTGCCACAAATTTGACATTTGGTTTGGCTGAGAGGGAGGGTGGAAGAGCCAGCAGAAGCTCTTTGATCAGTTTTGAGATTGAAAGGTGTAGAAAATTGCTGAGGAGAGTTGAATTGAGACACATCAGGAGAAAAAGAAGAAGACTTGAAGTGATTGAAGGTGTTGGTATTATTGGCTCGATGTCCCCCATTGTAAGGCATCTTACCCTTTCCTTTGTTCTGATACCTGCCTTTGGAATTACTAGTAGAACCAACAGAAAGTTAAGGAGCAGCAAAGACATGAGCAGGAGCCTCAAGGATGCCCTTAGAACGCTTCTTTCGCTGAACAGCAAGTTCCTCACTGAGTAGTAAACCATGCACCTCATCTGGTGTAGCAGGAGTGGCTCTAACTCATAAAGAAGTTCCAAAGCCATCATATTCCTCAATAAGACCATTAATAATGTGAACAACCATAGTGGTGTCATCCACTGGTGCACCAGCAGCAGCTAGACTATCAGAAATCTCCTTAATTTCTTGCAAATAGTCATGCATAGACCTAGATCCCTTAGTAACTCCTTGAAGTCGAGTTTGTAATTGAATAACCTGTGATTGAAAAATAGTAGAGAAACGGTTCTCAAGATTAAACCAGAGGTCTCTTGCAGACTTGGCACCAACAACATAAGGGAGAACATTCTCTGAAAGAGAAGATTGAATCCAAATTTTTAAGGTTTTATCTTTATGATTTCAAGCAAAAAACTCAGGGTTAAGACTAGGTGGATCAGAAGGCAGCATACCAGCTACAAAACGAGAAGGGAAAGGCATTGTATGATCAACAATATCCAGCATATCATAGTGCTCAAGGATAGGGGTGAAGAGCTCCTTCCACAACATGTAGTTGTCTTTAGTCAATTTGACAGGAATCATATTCCCAATGCTTTGGACATTTTGGAAATTGATCGAGACCAGAGGTAGAAGACGAAGAATGTAAAGCATTCAAAGATGAGTCACCATCAGCTTGAGTGCGAAGAAGATTGGTGAGGCCAGAAAGGAGATTGGCCAAGAGCTTAGTAGAATCATCATGTGCCATTGTGAAGAGAGCTTCGCGAGCAGAGAAATAAGCGATCACAGAGACAAGGAGAAATTTCAAGAGAAAGTGCAAGATTTTCTCGGGAAAATTGAGAAATTTCCTCGAGAAAGTAGCCAAAAAAAAAGATGGTGGAAGCAAGAAGAATCGCAGAGCTGTGAAGCACAGGCTCTGATACCAAGAAGACAAACAAGATTAAGCTGTGATTCAGTGAGTGAATCACAGAGAAGTTGAGAGAGAAAGAGAAAAGTAAAGAGAAAACCAGAGAGAAAATTAAGAAATGTTTCTTACTTAATTGAATAATCATTACAAAGGTTTATATATTACAGCTGAAAGCTTAGCTCCTAAACAGAGCACTAACATACTACTAACAAACTATTAACTAACTACACTAATCACAAGATGGCAGCTGGTTACAGCTGGCTATAGCTGGCTTGGTTAGTTAGCTTTTGTATCAAGCCTCCATTGGCTGCTTTTTTGTGCACAGGCTTACTGTGAGCCAAGTGTGCTCTAGATAATTCTAGTTGTGGGCTATTAAGCAGTTCATTGGTAAAATCTATGTGTGTTTCCTTTGGTTTACTATTTTTTTCATTATATGTATGGTGACAAAACAAATAATTGGTCTACTCATCTACCGTTAATTATGACATTCTTCACTCAAATAATTGGAGTTTTGTTTATCTGTTTTGTCTACTATCGAGTTTGAGCAGTTTTTTATTATCTTGTGGCGGCTATGGTATGAGCGCAATGTCTTTGTGCATTACAAACCTTTTGTGCCGCTTGACTATGTCTGTGAGATGGCTTGCGATATCATAGTGAGTACGGGGTTGCTCAACGTCTTTCCAAGAGCTAGGCTAGCTCCGTTTGTTGTGGAGGTTTGGCGCACCCCTTCAGAGGGGTGTTACAACACTACAACAAAATCAAGCAAAAACAACTAATTTTTTTTGGTAGGCATAGAGGCAATTGCCACTGTTGTTAGTTTGTATTGTCCCTTACCACACTGCAGTCACTATATAGCATGTTGGAGGTTGGTGTTGGGGTGGTAAGGGAGCTAAGGCCACCAACATGTAAGAATGGTGGAAGCTTCTGTCAAAACATGTCATGTTAGTCTGCAAGGTCTGGTCCTCACCAATGCTGCAGTTAGTGGGTTTGACTTGTTCACCATCTCTATTGAGGTTGCTATACTGGTGGAGGATTGATATTATTAAATAATGCTATGCCATGGTTTCTTCTACTATCTTGTTAAAAGTGGGTATGAATGCTCACTAATTCCAACCATTGCTTGTTGCACTCCCACCTTATTGGTATTAGTTTCTGATTTGGTTTCAGTTATTAAATATCCTCTACCATGCAAGAACTTTGGTGACTATTTAACTTAGATTGAGAATGCATTTTCCCACCAAAACGATTGTTGCAGTGGGATTGAATGTACTGCATTGTCCAATTAATCTTTCATTTGCAACAGTCCGAATATGCATTTTTCAGTTCCAGTGTGCTCTTATAATACTAAGGATGCTTGCAATGGCTGTTACACCATATTATTCATAAAATGTGGAAAGCCTACACTAATATTGGAGCAATCATGCTTAACTTTCAGTCCAGCAATCCCATTAATAGGAGGGGTATGTAGTAGAACCTCAATGCCATATCAGAAAAATAAAAAACCAAATAATTGACAACTCAAGTTACACAGCTGAACCTACACAACCTTTCTTCATTGATGCAAATACGACTTGCTATATACATTGAAATTGCATGTTTAATTCAAGTAGCGGTTCAAGTGCATAGTTACAACCATTTTAATATCCTTTCTCCATACTTTTCACAATTTCTAAAACAAAATGAAACTTAGATACCAAAAACAATAAAAACATAATCACTAGCTGCGCAACACAATTTAATATGATCCCAACTATGCATCCACACTTCCAAACTTGGTGATATATATCATAGTCTAAACCATAATATAACCCACCAAGTTTCTAGTTCTATCACAAAAGCTGTTCAAAATACCAGCAGTATATTACTCAAAACCACAAAAAGTATTCTTACTGACAGCCATGATTTCTTTTGCTATGTCGATCAGTTGTGTTGTGACCTTCCAACCCCGCTTCTTAAAGCGCCTGCATCTCCCGCAGCACCATCCTCTGCTCCCATTTCATTCTTAGCATGCTGTTGCGCCAACTGTTGGGGACTAGTCATTCCTGCTCTAGAAAATGGCGTAATCACACTTGGCATCTGTGGAAGGTGGAAGGAATTTGTGCCAGTCTGAACTGGGGGCAGTGCGGGTGCCAAGTATGGAGTGTTGCCGGTGCTTATGCCAATGTTGCCCCTTAAGTAGCTGTCTACAGCTGTGGTAAGCCTCCCATTCAAGTTGAAATCCATGTGGGACTGCTGCCTTTGAATGTTCAATATCTCTTGAGTGTTTACCATTGCAATCCTCTAGATCAATATTCTAAACTCTAGATCATTGCCAAATAGGATTTCTATTATGAAAAAAAGTGGTGTAGGACAAGAAAATGTTTTGCAGAATGAAGACCGGACCGCCACATTGAGGTCCGGTTCTCCAGAACCTCCCCTAGTGAAAATAGAGCTCAAGTGTAATTTTCCCTACTGGAGGTCCGGTCTTCCAAACAGAGGTCCGGACCTCCCTGCATGAAATCTTCATTTCAAACTGTATCGTCTCTGGAGGTCCGGTTCTCCCAAGCAACGTCCGGACCTCCCTTCGTGCAAATTCCATTTCACTGCTGCTACCTTCACTGGAGGTCCGGTCCTCCAGTGTAGGGTCTGGACCTTCTTCCCTAATAATTTTGGCTCTTTGTTTTTTTTCTTTTCCTTTCTTGAGCCAAATATGCCTAACTTGGTGATCTGAAGCTTTTTCTCCTTATATATATATATTGCTTAGGGAGATTAATTAAACTTCTTATATCTTTGAATTAAAATTCTCTAATGTGTGTTGCTTCTTAATATATGCTAGAGCGAAGACAAATTATTGAAAATGGCATACAATCAATTAATCTTCAGGATATGTCATAAGTGTAGGGAATATGTCATACCTTACAATGTAAAGCTTCACAACCTATTCACAAAAGCCAGGATGATTTCCAGCTCCATTCATCAGCTTCAGGTCGAGAAAAGGAAGATTTCGTTACTTGATTATTCAGATCATGCGCTACCTGCTCTGGTTTAACCAAATACAGTTGGTTTCCCAGTCAAAATCTGAGCTCACTAGGTGCTTTCGGGCTTTGATCTCCTTTCTGATCTATCAGTAAATCAAAGTGTGCTTTTTCCATCTCTTGCTTAGCTTGGATCTGCGCTTAATGGTTGGCTCTCCTCAGTACCAATATGTAGAGCAGTAGATGCAGATGATATTCTCTCTGCAAAGTCTCTTGAGTATAGCAGTAGGTCTACCTGCTTTACTGCAACCATGTGAATGATATTGTAAATATCTTAAACACTTTATGAAGAATTTCCTTACTGTATATAGTATCCCTTGAAGCCTGCCAGCAGCCACAAGTGGTTGACACCTTATCAAGTCAGTCATGGATCAATGTGATTCCAACCTACTAGGCACCATTAGAAGGAGGGAAAATATTGAGCATGGGCGGGAGATGACTTTTTAAGTTTGTCTCACAGGTTGATTAGCTTGTTTTATTGTAGTCTTTACTGACTCCATAGTTGGATTTGGAATTTATGATAAAAAATAGAAAAAATGGTTACTGTTTGTACAATTTGTGTTGGTTATAGTACAACCCCAAGTAAATTGGTGGTGGTATTTGTGTGTGCTGGCTCTTTTTTTAGTCCCTAAATTAACTAAACCCCTTTTTTTAGTTTAAATTACATGGGTGCCACAATAACATCAACTAATCAGAACCATTAGTTGCATATGGAATCACTGTTCATGTCTGACTTAATATGATAATCACTAATAATTAACATTAGTGAACAACCACATTAGCAATTGGCACCCCCCCAATTTTAGTGGAAATCATTGGAGGCCTTAGGCCAAAATTGTTGTTGTGCAAGCTAAATGTTGATGCATGGCTCTTATGATCCCGTTTCTGGGGCTGGTGGCCGATGTTGGTGCTATTGTCCATGGTTGGATGGGGAGGTTATGGTGGCTATGACCCTTCCTCTCATCGGCATTATATCTCCGCAACAAGCTGAAGTATTGGCCATCTTGCATAGGATTGAGTTTACTTTGGGGGCTAGATTTAACTACTCTATTTTGTTGGAATCAGATGCATGTTCTATTGTCACTCGTTTTAACAAGGTTGAGTTGGATTTGGCCTATGATGGACATTTGTTGGATGAAGCTAAGGAATTTTGGCGGACTAATTGTTTGAATTCGTCTTGTAATTAAGTTTGTGTCTCGGCCTTGTAATGCGGCTTCTCACTTGCTAGCTTGCTCGTCATGCTTTGTACCGTGGGTCTTTCCAAAGTTGGGGGTCCTATATATGTTCCTTCTTGGTTAGGGGCACATGTGCTTTTGGATTGTCCTTCTTTCTATTTCTAATGAAATGCTTCTCTTTTGGTCCAAAACAAAAAGTATGACATTCTCCATGCATATAATTAAGGGTGTTCATAAGTTTAAGATTATTAATTTTTAGCAATCTGCATCTGATCCAATATAGATTGGATTATAAATTTTAGAATCCAATCCAATTCAATATGAGATTAGAATGAATCCAATGTATTGGTTTGGACAATAAATTTTTTAATGAAGGAAAAGTTAATGAAACATAAAAAAAAATTATGATCAAATCAAATGTAATAACAAATTCTAATATAATTATATGTGAAATGAAGTCGAATGCTAAAGAAATTTTTTTTGGTATATACTATACCAAATATATATTTTATCAAAAAATTTAAAATACTTATGAAATTTATAGTTTTAAATACTTACAAGACCGAAGAAACATGAAATCAAATTACCTTGGATTGGATTGGATATATTGGATACATTCTTGCAAGGGAGTTTGCCATCCAATTCAATCATGTCGGCTTTTGAATTTAAAGATCCAAATCACTAAAGTTATTGAAATGGATCAAATCAGTACATAAAAATTAATGAGTGAAATGTTGTACATATTTTATAACATTTGGAAAGTTCCATATTTTTTTTAGTTACAGAATGTTTAATATTTGTTTTTTTTTTCTTCTTAATTATCGAAGGTACCATATGTATTCATAATATGAGTATTTACTTGTCCTTGTTTTCCAATGAATGGTACGTTGCTATTTTATATGTCTAGACACTAACTCATGATACACACTTACAAAATATATTGGTAACAGTTATCAGCGTGTATCAAGCACGAGAATAAAAAATTTATGGTATTTATTTTCTTGTCAATTTTCCACATGTAAGTAGTGCATTGGTAAAATATATTATATACATATATATATATGTATATGTGTGTGTGTTTCTTTTGGTTTACTACATTTTTCATCATATGTAAGGTGACAAAAACAAATTATTGGTTTGACATCCTCCATCCATATGCCCAACTTAATATAGAAAGCTAAATTTTTTTTTTCTTCTAATATTAATTAGGAGACTCATTCAATATTTTTTCGAAGCATGCTAGAAAAAATAATCAAGCTAGCTAATATAATATTTTTTATTTAGCTAAATATAATTTCAAAAGCTGATTTTTTTACACTACTACAATAATATAAATAGATGACATTATCTACACAACGGTTGTTTTAAAACAGTTGTGTAATTTTAAAGCATAACGGTTTTAAAAAAAACCGTTGTATTTATGCATGAAATACAGTGATTTTTTGTGGGATAGATTTTATGAACTTGCCTAAACAACACTTATTAGTTGTGACCGTTGTGTATGTGAAAGAAAATGAAAAAAACCGATGCTACAGTCTCGATTTGTGTCCTCCTCTATCACTCACTCTCAAACTCTCTCACCCCTGGATATGCTCTCTCCCTCCCTCTCAAACCCTCTCAATCTGCTCTCTCCCTCTCTCCCTCGATATGCTCTTTCTCTCTCCCTCTCAAACCCTCTCAATCTGCTCTTTCTTTCTTTCTTTCTTTCTTTCTCTCTCTCTCTCTCTCTCTCTCTCTCTCTCTCTCTCTCTCTATCAAACTTTCTCTTCTATTATCCTCACTCTCTCTAACTCTCTTTATCTCTCTCACACCCTCCCTCGATCGACCTCGCCCTCGCCCTCTGACCTCACCCTTGTCCTCGACCTCGCCCTCGCCCTCTTTTCTTTCTCAGTCTCAATCGTCCTCATCATCGAAACCCAAAAGCTGCCTCTCACCTTGCCTTATAGTTTAATGGGTATAAGCAAAACAAATTCCAGTTACAGGTAATCTCTCTCATTCTGCTTTTTCTCTTTGATTACACTCGTGGTGATAAATGGTCAGTGAGGGTTTTGTAGTCTTATAACCTGGGTCCGTTTGCCCACCATTTTTGATCTATGCTTGGATCTTCTGTTCTTTCTGGGTTTCTCTTAGATCCGGTGATGAACCAAGGTCAAGAGCGTCATTAAATACTTGTAATGTCCTAAAAAAAAAATATATAATAATAATAAATAGATAAATAAACTTTGGGCTACATTTCTAATGTTTGGGCTTTAGCCCAATTTTCTACAAACATACAAAGCCCAACTTGAAAAAAAAAAAAAAAAAAGAGAGAGAAAGAAGGGATAACAACCAACGCCATCAGCCTTCTCATTAGAACACCTAAGCCTTGATCAAGGGTGATGATTCCTTTAGGGGATAAGTCCTTATCTAAATAATCATTAGATTCATCCCTTCTTAACTGAAAATGCATGCCAATTAGACTATAAAGTATGCTTAAGAATAGTCTTGAACAACAAAAAGAAAACTGAACAGAGGAGACCAAAGAAGAAACCCGAGAGAAAAAGAAAAGAGAAAGAAGGAAAAAAAAAAAAAAAAAGAGTCTAGCAGCTAGACTAAATTGCCTAGACATAACTGAAACCCAAAGGAAGAAAATAACAAAGAAAGAAGAAGAAGAGAAAGAGTTAGAGAAAGAGAGGTTGGAAACTCTAGTAAGATTAGAAATTGAAATTTCATCTTAGAAGTTTTTCTTTAGACTTTCCATAAACTAACCCCTTTTAGTTATCTTTGGTTTTTCTTTACTGTAGGAACTCACAGCTTTTAGCCTCTATAGAACTCAAGGAGGGTATAAAGAAAGGTGAGTTTAAGGAACCCATGGAAACATGGGTGTCCTTAACAAATTTTTCTAAAACTTGTTGTTTTATAATTTTATTTACATGCCTTTCTTTTATGTTGTAAAACTAAAAATTAGGTTGTAGATAGCCTTATTATAGCCTTAGAAACATGTTTTGTGGTTTGGAATTGAAGGAAAATGAAAAACAAAGAAATATGAAAAATCTGGAAATTTTTCTAGAAAATTCGCATTTTCGTATGGCCTCCTTTCGAGCCTTATAACTTGAGTTTTCACCGTCCATTTTTCATGTTCTTTATATGGTTGTAAAGAGGTGATGTAGAGCTTTAAGACAAAAATAAGTTTTCTCAATTTGGTGAAGATTTGATAGGTCAAAAGTCGAGTAAAAAATGAGATAAAAAAATTGGAAAATCTGAAAACAGGGGCTGTTTAAAGAAGACGATGAACAGTAACCGGCCAGTCACCCCACTCGCACCGCCGGCGCGTGGTGGCGCGTGCGGCCTTTTCTGGCGACCGTTTTCGCCCAATTTTCACCCTCCCAACTCTATTTTTCGATACGAGTCCATTGGTACAAGTTTCGCGTCAATCCGACATCTCTAAGTTAGAGTGTGAGTTACACTCTCCTTAAAAATAGAGTGAAATAAATTTAAATTTAATTAAGTTATATCTAACTATATTTTTTTAAACTTTTTAGACCCGAACGCATATGAACGGACCAAGAAGGAACCCGTGGTCAAGAAATTAAGGTAGGGTCTCTATTTCCCCAATGATTAGACTATATTACAATTAATCCTTGTATCATGTTGTGTGATTTATTTTCTTGTAATAATTTATTTTTATTACTTGTGATGTTATTTCTTCATTAAATGTATCAAGTGCATTATATTTGTGAATAAGCTTTTATTATTAATTTTGCGTATGCACTGTGAAATTCATAAGTCTGTGATATACTCAAATTGCGTAAGGTTGAATTATTATACATGTACAATTTAATTTCTCTATACATGCATTAATGTTTATCTTTACATGCATAATTATAAATGCATAAGGAAAGTGTGATTGTGAACAAGGTTAAGAAAATGAACATCTAGTATGGTACTCTTAGAACAGTAATTTGCTAAATAAAGTCTATTTTTTTATTTTCACTTTACTTAACTTCTCCAATTATTTAATATTATTTTCTTTTCTTTTCTTTTCACGTCTTAATTGTAGAAATAATTTTATTAATCTGCGATTAGGACGTAAATCACGCTTCACTCCGAGATATTAGATTTTATTCAGGATTGGGGTGTGACAATACTCCTTCATCTCTTTCTCTCTATGTCTCTCTATTTTGTTTACTGATTGAAGGTTAGGTTATTATTATTATTATTTTTTTTTTTGAGTTTCAACATCTTTTATTCTTTGGATGTTTTTTTATTTTCGTTTTCTAGGGCTTTTGATTTTCATTTTTAGGGCTAAGTTGTGATTTTTTTTATTTCTGAAATTGGAGAGGAGAGGCTATATGGCGAGTAGAGTGGACCACGAGTACGACTATCTGTTCAAGATATCGTGCTGATCAGAGACTCTGGTGTGGGCAAATTGAACTCTACAGACAAGTTTGATTTTTGGGTTTTGATTAATCTGCTTGTGTTTAATCTTAGTGTGGAAGCTGATCGGTGAGTTTTGAATATCTCTATCTTGTTTGCATTTTGATGTACGGTGTTTGGTTGGTGAGTTTTGAATATCTCTGTCTCTGTGTCTCAAACTTGCACTCAGATCAAGTCCATCTTTTTTATCTGTTTTTTTGAGCTTAGAGATGCTCATTTGGGCTATCAGATTTGCATGTATTTGAAGAACAGATAACAAAGAAGATAACCCATCTCAGCATTTGAGTATCTCGTTTTCTCTCCTTTGTGTAAATTGCATTTTATTGGGCTTGTTTACTGGGCATTTTTCTTCAGCAATGTAAGATTAGGAGATCTGCGTGTTCATGAGTGTGCTCTGCTACATCTCTGCAAGTTTCTAAGGTTTTAATTTACACATGTGATTTGCTTTGGTATTCTAGTTTATTGTCGTTTTACTAGTCTGAATAGAAGGTGTATTGGAATTTGCAATGACTTATCCATATTTCTCTCTCTTTAGCTGGTGACACAAACGAGGAGGAATTCTCTGTTCTTTTGTGAAAGACGGTGGTGGGTTTTGGACTGAGGAGGGTTTGAAATGGTTGGAAAAGAAAACCTCAAGACTGAGGACTTGAACTTGTGCTTGGAGAAGCTTATGATGGTTGGTGGAATTGGTATTGGTTTTGGTGGTGGGAAAGTGAAAATGGAAGGAAGGGTGATCACTGATTGGAAGGATATTCCCATGGAGCTCCTTCTGCAAATCCTTGCACTTGTGGATGATCAGATGGTCATCGTTGCTTCCAGAGTCGTGGTTGGAGAGATGATGTTTGCTTGGGCCTTACTCATCTGTCCCCCTCATGGTAGATGTTTTTCTCTCTCTATCTCTTTTCTGCTCCTAATTTGTTTGTTTGCTTTTATTGTAGTTTGCTGCTTGTATTTGTTAATTTATAACCTATGACATCAAGAAGTAAGCATGAATTGTTGTTGCAGTGACATATAAATTCGCGAAAAATTGTGTTTGATGATACAAAGAAATATTAAGTCTAGTCTCACTTCTTTGAGTTGGTGAAATGGAGACTTCATGATTGAAATCTAAAAGCATGGGTTGGAAAATGGAGGACTAGCTAGATGGTGATAAACAAATTATAATAAAATAATAGGTTAAATAAAGGTTAAGAAGAACATGGTTGCAAATTGGAAGCAGCAAGAACCCCTCTCCTCTAATTTTGAAAGCAAGCCAATTCCTTTAGACAGGAGGGAAAGAACACTAACAAAGCAATCGCGTAGGCAAGATCACTTTACGCATGTCTATTTTTCATCTTTATGATCTCTCTTTCCTATCTCTTTGTTCAGCAAATAAATATTTGGTGAAAGCAACAACTTACTAACTCATCTGCAAGACTATTCTCTTTTGGGTTAACTTGATCTTGTATCTACTTTTGGGCTAAATTGAACTTGTTTGCCATGCGTATGTGTAGACTTTGCAGCACCTAAGAAAACCTGCAGCATTCATTGCTATGTGGGGACATGGAGCAAGAGAAATAATTTTTTTATTTGGTAGTTTAATCCCTTTCACATGTCCTCTTTTTGCTGACTTTGGATTTCCATATTTTTCCTTTGTCTTAGACAAACAATAGATGACCCTTTGTTTTTTGCAGGTGTCAACTAACTCAAAAGGAATTCAATACCCCCATAGTCCTCCATGTGAGACTTCAAAGAGTGAGGTTCCTTTTTCTTTATAATGGACATAACTAAAAATTACATATTGTAAATTTTTCTCTCAAAGGGCTCTCAATAGTTTTTTTTCTTTGTATGTTAAGCCTTAGGTTCTTAGGTTGCAAGAGAGGTCTTAAAACCTTACTCTCCCACACGTGTTTGAATTTGTTTGGGGAAGCAATGTAATTTCAACCCTTATGAATTAATTGATCAAGTCCCCTAACAGTGGTTTTATTGAAGTTCCTTTTCTCAGAATAGTCGTATTACAATAGGTTTCCATTTCCATTGCTTATTTGGTTGGTCTTTGTTGAAGGCACTTGAACAGTTTTGTACTGTATTTTCTGATCTCTGCAGGGTTCTCTGCAATTTTTTTGCGTTCAGACTTCATGGATGGAGCAATTAGTGGTCATATTTCATTCAGACCATGTCATGCCTATAGTTTTTGTAACAAGTACTTTTTTTTAGTTATAAGGCTACTTATGCATGCAGGTGTGAGTAGATCTTATCTCTAAAACATGTGAAACAAAGTAAGGAAGGGATGATAGCAAAATCTTGTATAATAGGGCTTTGGAAGATCACACAATGAGTTGAAAGAACAAGTACTTTTTATAATTTTTGTAACAAGTACTTTTTATAGTTATCAAGCTACTTAATTACTTATAACTTTTGGGTTGTTAATTGGCAAGGAATGTGTAAATGGATTTGCTATCATGACTTTGTAAACTTCAATTTCAATTTAATGAATTCATGGATCTTTTTGATTTGTCAATATTTGTGGATTTCTTTAGATGCAACAAGCATGGATTTAGTGGGATTTAATTCCAATTGGATATGCAAGCAGAGAATTAATAGGAATTTAATTGGATGCAAACAGGGATATTAAAATATGAATCAAACAAACAACAGTTTTCAATTTTAAAAAATTGTATTAATCAAATCTAGACAACGGTTTTAAAAAAAAATAATTACTTGTTATACACATATCTTAACATAACATATAAGTTAAAACATGTTGTGAATAATATTATTATACAATGGTTTTAGGTTATAAAAGGATGTGTATATACAATTAAAACAACATTTTTTAGTTAAACTTGTTGTTGGAAATTTGAATACACAACGGGTTTAGATAATCAATAAATGTGTATATGCAATTTAAACAACATTTTTTTAGTAAAAACTGTTGTTTAGTGTCTTATGTAACAACATTCTTACCAATTTAAAACTTAATTATGCAACGGTTTTTATTAAAACTGATGTTTAACAGTACTTTGGACAACATTTATAGTAAATAAGTATTGTGAGATTACAACTAATACAATAGTTTTATAACTGTAAACGTTGTGTATTGTGTTACGAGACAACCGTTTTAGATGGAATTCATGCATTTTGGTGGACACTAGACAACAGTTTTAAATTATAACTGTTGTATGTTTTCACTCAGACAACAGTTTTTAACCGTTGTCTAAATAAATTATAGATGTCACACTCCTAGACGACGAAATTTCGGGGGAATAGACAACGGCTAAAAACCGTTGTCTATTAGCATTATTGTAGTAGTGTTATTCTTGAAGTAACGTATAATTGTAGGGGTTAGTG
This sequence comes from Dryas drummondii, assembly GCA_003254865.1. Classification (NCBI taxonomy): domain Eukaryota; kingdom Viridiplantae; phylum Streptophyta; class Magnoliopsida; order Rosales; family Rosaceae; genus Dryas; species Dryas drummondii. The sequence continues at coordinate 1,179,874 of QANW01001054.1, read as the reverse complement.
AATGTTAATTAATTGTCTCTTAATGAGAACACATATATGTACGTATCCCAAAGGTAGTAAGAAGATGAGACTATCATTGACAAAACAAAGTTTACGTTGGCCTCTCCTAAAGAAAAATTCACCTCATTTGGCATAGTTGCAATCCATTATAAAAGCATCAGCTATCCACTAGGGGGTCAACTCTAGTTTGTAGAGCTAAGCCCCCAAGTCATCAACGCAAAGTAATTGTACAAAATGTTCAACTTAAAGTTCAATTTTTCAAAATATTAAAGTGATAACGTATGCAAGGTTGTACAATTCAATATTTTAGTATTGACATTATTTCGTTGACAAAGATATGCATGAGTATGTTTTGGTCATAATTCTACTTTCATTATGATCCTTATTATAATCTGAGCTGCGCAGTTCGTCTACAAATACAATTCTGCTTCTTACCCATCTAGGATCGTAAGTATCTTGCTGATCGACTAGACAACCCTATCATATCATGCATAATTTCATCTGCGGTATTTTGTTTGTCGCTTACATCTTGTGCACACACAGATGCATTTAGAAAACACTAGTGTCTTAACTTGTGTGCCATAATTATAGAGAGCTGCTATTTGCACACCCCTAAATTTCTTTTTGCACACCCTTTCCTCACTTTTTCTCACTTCACATCTCCACACTCCTCCCACAATTAACATTTCTCATATACTTACCCAGCTCGCCGAAGAAGAAAATAAAAAAATAATAATAATTTGCAAGTGGTTCGGCGGATCAGTGCCGAAACCAATGGTTTCGTTCGGTAGGTACCCACCGAACAATCTTTCTCTCATTCATGTCCATATGACTATAGATATGGGCAAAGTTTAAGTGTCAATCTCATTGCTTATAGCGTATAGTCAATATTCACGACTTTAATGCTTTAGTCAAAGACTTTATGAGTCAACACTCCCTTGGACAATCCCTTTCGTTTATGGAAGGTGAGAGATTCCATGTTGTGCACTCATATGTCTTCATGTGTGTGCCACTGTACCCAATATACGTACGTAATTCGTGCCAAATTGCGTTGGTCCATTTTACGTAATCAAAGTACATTGATGCCACACACAAGACATCAATGTTGCCTCAGGTCTAAGGACTACTTCATACTTGTCATAACCCTAGAGGAAATTGTTTGACACGTCATAAACATTCTGTGCAAGTTAACTCTCTTTTGGTCTGTTCATTATATGTGTCTACTAGCACTCACTCACATGTTTGCTCCAGTGACTCTTCATTGTGGCTCGAGACTTGCCAACTCCTCTAATGAGAAAAGCATCAACATGGGCTAGTCTTCTTCTAGGTTGGAATGTTAATGTCCCAATTAATATTTTCTCGACTATGAATATTAAGGAAATTAATCTAGAATTTAGATAACATGAGTTTTAAAGGCTCTTCCTTGGCTCATCATGTTTCATCTCATAGAGATCCAGGGACAAATATTATTCTAATATAATCATAACAACAAATGTATTAATTGAAATAGCCCTGAGTCGTTAATTCACCAATCTCCTAGTTGGCTTTAGGGCATCTTTCCTACATTTTCATTATGTGGTACTTGCACCAATCTAGTGTTGGAAATATGCCCTAAAACCAATGGTAACTGGTTAACCAAAAGTGGTTGGTTGAAGTGACTCGAATAGATATTTCAATTAATGTGAATGTGCAACTAATTAATAGGGCATAAGAATTATTCAATACACCGGAAAATCTAGGTACATCATGTAAGTGAATGAATGCGTCCATGAAAATCTAATAGAAGAAACATGATGATCTGGGAAGTCATTGAGACTCATGTTATAAAGACTCTTAAATGTTCTTAGCCAAGGAAGAGAATGTTAGATGGGCATTAACATTCCAATGAAAATCAAGACTAGTACATACGCTTGCTCGAATAAGATAGTGAGTAGGGATGACCATTTGACTCAGCGGGCAGATACCCACAAAACCAAACCCATTTAAGTGAAAAATTTATCAAATCCATACTCACGTAACCCACCCCATAGTATAATGGGTATTACCCTTACTTGCCCCACCAAAGTAATGGGTTACCCAAACCCAACCCAAAAACCCACCATTCCTTCTTTTTTTTTTTTTGTCCTAATTTCTTTTTTTTTTTTTTTTTAAGATCAGCTCTTACATTACATAGTTTTTTTCTTGTCACTCTTACAGTACATAGTTACATACTTACATGTTATTATGAACAATTATAATTATATAACATCTCTCTCTCTCTCTCTCTCTCTCTCTCTCTCCTCTCTTTGCTCCCTACTTCTTATTTTTTTGGCTAGGCTCCGCTCCCTACTTCAATCATGTTGCAATATATCAAATATTGCAACAGTTTAATTGATCTATTAGTTTTCGAGCAAAAAAAAAATTTATCAATTAATTTACGGTTTTTAGTTTAATTGATCCATATGTTTTTTCCGTTTTCCTTTTTTTTTTTTTTTTTATTCATTAGTTTAATTGCAATTTAAATTTAAATTTCAGGTTCATTATACTTGAATTTAATGAAAAAAAAAATTAAATAGAGGGTTTGGGTAAACCACAGGTATTATCCATACTTGCCCATTTTTTATACGGGTATTAACATGTATATCCATACCCGTCCCATTACCCAATTACCCATACCCACACTACCCTAATAGAGTAGGCACCCACGGGTAAAATGGCATCCCTAACAGTGAGTCCCATGCCATAGTGTAGTGACACTAGAGCAGGTATGTGGGTGCGTGCTATGAGATATGTCATTGAACTTGACTGAACAGAGAATCCTAAATGGAGCTTTACGACATGTCAAGTAAGAAATCTGAGGTTTTGATAGATACTGACTAGTCCTTAGACCTGAGACTACGCCACCGATGTCTTGTATGTGTGTTCAATATACTTTAACGTACCATATAATTAAAATGAACTAACGCAATTAAGCATGAGTTACATATGTAGGCTAAATGCATTGACACACATATGGAGGCAACAGTTTTAGTGGAGAAACTATTGTTCTAGTACATTTATAACAACATATTTTACAGAAAAAAATGATGTGCATAATTAATGTACACAACACTTTTCAAAACCAAACTGTTTTCTAGTAATGGGGCCAACAATAGATCTAATTAATAGTCCATAAACCAACAACACAACGGTCATTGAGTCAATACTAATGTTTTGGTGGCTGTTGGATAACCTTTTTAACCTCAAAACCATTGTCCAATGCCTACATTGATGCAATATATCATTGCGTATATTAGATATTAACATCACTTTTGTAACTAAAACTATTGTCTACTTCAAAGTCCTACAACATTCTTGACCAAACCCCAGTATTTTCAAGGTCCATATACAACGGTTATTGGGAAAACTTGCTGTATAAGTGAAATCTAGATGACAATAGATAACAGTTGTATAAATCTATAGCATAGTTGTCGGTCATATAAATAACGGTATTTATTGACATTTTTGTAGTAGTGTATGTTAATCATTCGTTTTCTGATTTTTCAAAATGATGGTGGCACTTCAAAATTTTCTTTCATGTCCTCACACGCCTCTAAAACGGTTTTTGTAGTGGTTTTAAATAAACTCACAAGTGAACTGGTTTATTGTAGAATAGACTTGTAAGTGTGAGGATGATTCCATGAGGATTGTATATTGACGGAGGAACTAACTAAATCACAATCAATCTAACACTAACCTAGGGGTGGGCATTTGAAACCGAAACCAAATCCGTACCGTGTCAATTTTGTGTCGAAAAACAATACTGATTATATGCCGTACCGATACCGTATTATAACAATTCAAAATCGGTATGAAACTTTCAATACCATAATATACCGTACCGTACCGAATTACATTTAATTTAATTATTTAATATTTTTTTATTTAGGTGTCGCCATATTAGTGGCTATTTGAGCAAATCTATAGACTATAGTAAACTTGCCCACAGCGAATTCCTAATCCCCTATTCTAGTATTCCCCACTCTCCAGCGACATTTGGGTAAAAAAGTTAACCTAATATGTAAGAATATTATGTTAGAGTTAGACAATTACTAGCAAATAATTGACAATTAATATGTAAGAATAAAAGTGTAAGGGATTGACAGTATGTCTTTTTGGTTGTTAAATGTTGTTTTTTGACAAAAAAAAAAAGTTTAAAATATTGGCACATACCGAATTTATAGAACACTGGTATGGTATGATATCAGTGTTAAAAATGTTCATACCGTACCAAATAAAAATTTCGGTATGGTATTGGTATGGGGCTCATATCGTCACATATCATACCGTGCGCACCCCTACACTAAGCTAGTTGAGAATTGGATTCTTTGGATAGAATTAAACTAAGAGTGAAAATAACTAAATATTGAATAGAAAGTGCAACTAAATCAATAAGATCGAGAAATTACCAAAACTTTAGATTTCACAGCACCATTTAATTCTAAAATTCTCATTTAAGAGTAGCATCCTAAAAATCAATTTAGTGCCTTCTCAAAATGTATCATTGAAGCACACAAGCAATTTCTAAAATAAATTATCCTTTTCTTGCAAAGGTACAAATTTCAAGCATTCCATGTGATCAAAACTAATTGAACAACGAGAAATCAAAGAGATTTGTGATTGAACATGTAAAATAAATTAATCAAGCAAGATTCAATTGATTAAACTCCTAACTACCACAAGTACTTGGCAAGAGTGGTGAAAGAACATTAATCATTGAATAATTAAAGCAAGAATCCTAAACTTTAAAGTTCAACACAAGGAATTTTAGTAGAAAACTAAAATGAGTTCATGTCATGTGTTTTCTCCTCAACCTTAATGAGGGGATTAAAAACCCATAAAAATGAGAATCATCCTCAAATTCATGGAATTAAAATACATGAAAACTAAAGAAAGAAGAAAAATGAAGAAGGAGGAATAAATTATTCCTCCCCCATGAAAGGATGGGAGGTCGCTGACAATGAGGGAGGCCGCAGCGCTGAGGAAGGGAGTGGTGGAGGTGAGTTTGCTGCCTTGGTGGTGCTGGTGGGCTTTTTGGCTTGTTCTTTGTTCATGTGTTTTTATTTTCATTTATTATTATTTTTTTTTTACTTTTTTAATTTGATTTAGAGTTAATGACTAAATACAATTTTTTTTTTTTGGCCAGGAATGACTAAATACAATTTTAACCTTGTATACAGAGAAATTTGAACTTTAAGGACAAAAATCATGTCGATGGATCGACACTACACTGCTATTGCATATTCTTTTTGGAATGCAATTATGCATTGCCAAAAAAAAAATTATACTTATATTTCCTTAGCAAAAAACAAAAAGAAAAACTAGAAAATAAGGTTTTTTTCTTTTTTTTTTTTGGTATTGTAGAGGTTGATCAATTGGCATTGTTTGGAGAAAAACACAAATGTTAACACATACGTGATTTAACGCCTTTTGTGTTCTTACAAGTTAGAAAAAATAAATAAATGTTCACTTTTGAGTCTCTTTTTAAAAGTTGTAGAGACTTATCCATATTAATGTATTTTATTGAAGGATAAAGTGGAAATTTTAAAAAATGAGGAATAAAAAGTAATTGAGGTGGGTACGAATCTAAATTCTCTTATCCCGGTGCATCTTCTCGAGGGTTATCACAACTTTTGCGTTTGTAAACTCTAGATTTTCTCATATCATTAAGTGAACTTGGGTTCGACCTCAAAAATTTCATAACTTAATGTAAGCGTAAGTGTGTAGGTTCTGCTTAAAGGGTGGTTGAATTCGCATGTCATTGAGTTGATTTTTGGAATATTCGGGAATTTTATTCTATGACTCTCACTTCTGACTGCTTAACCAATTTTTGAACATCAACACCATGCATTTAGTTTTCAAACCATAGGTTCTTCCCTATTTGTTCGAATGCATCACTCTTCTATTACGCTATGTGGATGACATCATCTTGATTCTTGACCAACAATTTCAATACTTATATGTCAATTTTAAAGTCTTAATTCAACAAGGAGTTGGAAATGTAGGAATTAGGCATTTTCTCTACTCAAGTGAATCGGTAAAGTAAAATAACAAAATACACTGCTATTTAGTATAACCAACATATGTATTATAATATAGATGAATGTTAATAATATTATACTCTACAAAAATAAAAATGTCGTCTAACAATACCCTTATATGTTAAATTAGTTACACCACGTAAAGATATATCAGTTACACCACATGAATTTGTAATTACTTGAGGATATGGCATCCATGAATTTGTAATTACTTGAGGTTCTGCAGGCCTGATATTTCAGTTGTACGTCGGTTCATGCATGCTCCAACAGTCCAACTGATGTACATTTTTCAGCGATCAAATGAACCTTGAAATACTTAAGACTATAAGAAAAATTCGGCACTTCATTAGATTAAAACAGAAAAGGAAAAATACGGAAGCACCAACAGCTTGAATATAAGCCACAGGGAATTCCCACTAACATGATTTCAAAATCAAACTTATAATTAAGTTGTACCAACACCCATTCATAGCTGGGGAGACCTGAGTGTAGCATCTAACAAAATTCACCCAGTGTCTACTAATCATACTTTTTGGGCTTTCATTTTTTTGGCCCTAAATCATACTTGTTGGTTAGTCCTAATGAGCAGTAACATATTTACAAAAAACCAAACACAACCATAAACCATTCACAGTTTCTAAAACCTAGATTTGCGCCTGTGCACTTTTGATCGCTTCCTAGATGTCTCAATACCATTTACACTTTCTTTTCGCCTTTTAATACCATTACTTAGAAAATCAGCTTCCAAGGCTTCATTGGTCTTCTTGTACTGGACAACATTGGTTACAATGGCATATACAATGACCTCAGTTTTGGGGGTCAAGATAACATCTCTCTCAACAACTGCATTCTGCCCACAACACGATTCTTGAATTGCTGTGTGTTTGAGCTTTTGGATTATGGCATCCTTAGCAAGCTTAAAACACTCTGTCGAAACCTGCAGAATAATAAGTCACAATTTTGTTAGGATTTGCTTTGAGAATAGAAGGGGCAATATCCTTAAAAATCAAGTTCTTAACACAGATAATTATGAATTCTGTTTGGGAATAATCAGACTCTCATTCTTAGCTAGGTAAGTTTTTAAACTAAAACCTATAGTGTTTTTAGAATTTGTAGTCAAGTCCTTTGACTAAATGCCACATCAGAATTTTAATTACACATCAACATTTAATTCGATTTTTTCAATCCCCAAACTGCCTCTCCCTAATTTGTAGCTAATAATTATCATTTAATGTATATATATTTCTCTTCATTTAATGTATAGATTATACTAATATATTATAACATGAATTTCAAATTTGAATTTGGATAGCAAAATCTGGATAATCATTAATGAGAAAAAAAATTGTACGTTTCTTTTGCAACTCTCTCTAGATGATTGTTCTAACTTCTCACCTTAAAATTAAAAAGCACCCTGAAAACCAACAACCATAATCCTATTACATTGACCTATCTATGCAAAGTGAAAAATCATATGAGAAACAAGGAGATGATTGTTCTAATTTCTCACCTTAAAATTAAGAGGTATATTAATTTCTGTGCATTGACAGCCACAACCATCACTGAAGTTGAGTTTCAAAACCATTTCAATCGATTTTGACTGTAAGGTTCTCCTGATGCATACCGAATACAAAAATGTTATACTGTTAGATAACAGGCTATTAGATAGAGACCTGGGAACGGATTATAATTGCTATGCAATTGGACTCTCCAAGTCAACTTACATCATCAAGGGTTACAATTAAAGGCACACTAGTACATTTTTCAAACACAACAAAGCAAATTTCAAAAATAAAAAATGAAAATTTCAAAAATAAAAAATACAAATTTCTGGAGAGGACCATAAGAATCTTTACTGATCACACAGTTTTCTCATTTTCAATAAATCTAAATCTGACATATCTTACAATCAAGTTTCAAGTATTTCTGAACCTATCTTGTTTGAAATCCAAAATTGAATAGAGTTGATCCATATTAGGCTATTAGCATTACCTTTTCAGTTGAAATGGTTCCTTCTGTAGAATAGCTTCTTTATAGTCTTGCTTGTCTAAGAAGGATATCTGGGATGCAAACACAACAGGAGGGTTAGCGCAAAATCAGGGAAAGCCATATAATAACAAGATGATTTTGCAAATGATGTCGTGTATAATGGTTTTCATTACACCCTGCATTCACTAAGTGGATCAATTGCAATGTAAAGTAAACAAGTTCCTATTCCTTTTTTTTTTTACTTCGAAAAAGAAGGTTCCTATACTTAGTGCTACAAAAAAAAAAAAAACAGTTTGGAAAATTTAGTCTTCTTACTATAATAGATTTCATTGGTGTGCCAAGTTCAACTGCTTCAAAATTTAATCTAGTTGGTTTCTATGGAGGAGCAGACCAGTAAATTTCCAAAAACATATACCTAAGATCTGGCCAGTCAATAAAATGACAAGAATGCAACCATGTATCTAAAAATTTGATTAAGCTACAAAAAGGGAATAACCGTCACTGGATAAGTCGATCATTTCTGAGGTAAAGTAATAAACAAGTTCCTATTCTCAGTGATAGCATAAAAGTTAAGAAATATCCAACAAGATGTAAGAGATGTCTTTCTTATAATGGGTTTCAGAACTGCCCTATATTCACTAAGTGCATCATTTCCAAGATCAAGCAATAGACAAAAAATGTCAATGATTCATCTTTGGTGCAATGGTCAACCACTTCAAAATTAACAATTATTTGGTTTCTACAGAGGGCCAGACCTGTAAAATACCAAAAAGAAAAAATCTAAGATCTGGTCTGTCAGTAAAATGACATTAATGGGGGGTCATGTATCTAGGAATTTGAATAAGCCATAAAAAATGAATAGCAGTAGGCCATTTCAGCCTCACTTATACAAAGAATTGAGATCAACCGAATGAGTCTCTGAAAGTAATTTCACCTCAACAGATTTAATGAATGGCAATGGAGCTTTCTGTCCATGTACACTTCCTACCCGGAGGTTCCAGTTCACATACTTTTTATCTGTAATGCAAGTGAATGGAATGTGAGATAGCTGTAAACCAAAGCCTTGACTAATTAGTGGACAATCCAGCGAACTCCTGGGACTTGATGTCTCATGTGAGAACTAAAACAAGAAGTCATAAGAGAGAGTAATCATTTCATATACAGGGTCAACTATTTAAAACAAGGCCAAAATTCACAAATGGTACCTGTGATTTGGGTCATGTTTCAATGTTACACATGTGGTTTAAAAACTTTTAATTAGACACTTGTGGTACAATATGTTTTCAATCTCAGTTATTTCGCAAATTGCCGTTAAAATTCTACCATGTGCGCGTCACATGATGGGTAAATTTGTCTTTTCAAGCACGAGGGCATGATCATTTCAACTATGAAAAGACAAATCTACTCAGCACGTGACGCACACATGGTAGAATTTCGGCAGTTTGACAAAATGACAGATTGAAAACATATTGTACCACAATTGTGTAATTAATAAATTTTTAAACCACAAGTGTAACATTGAAATATCACCCAAACCATACCATTTGCGAATTTGGCCTTAAAACAGTATATAATTATTATTTTGTATTACATATGTCTATGTATGTGAATGCATATGTCATGACTTATGACAAATATGGTATGTTGCCTAGCAAGCCATATGAAAGGTTTTCTGATCCAAGTGTCTCCAGGAGGAGTTATGCCTACTTAAGGAAAGGAGATAATAGAAGAGGCATTTTTCATTGTTATAAAACAAAGATATCCATAAACATGATCCTCAGGTACACTCTGCAGAAGAACGGTAACACAAGGACATCAAAGCTGGAAAGTTCAAAAGAAAAGGATGAGCTTCATTGCCAGACCAAACCCAATGTTCATATTTTTCATCCACAAGGGAAAAAAAAGGTTTTCTAATAAGTGCTATCTACATGTCATAGTGAGCTGTAACTTAAAATGCACATATGTGTGACTCTCCACCCTGCACAAAATATTTTTCAACCATCCAAATTACCTATACTCAAGGCTTGAGTTAGAATGATCTGAAAAAGATCTATCCGAACAAATGGAGGAATCTGACGATTTAGAAAGTCCATGACACCTGAAATAACCTGTTGGCCAAATGAACAGATAATGCAAGTGCAGAGTACCAAATCAGAATGTGTGAAAGAAAATAAACAAATTGAACCTCGGCATTCTGATTTAACACATCTATTAATAAAGCCCAGATGACACCTGAGGGTGTTTGTGTGTGTGATATACAAAATGGGTAATACAAGTCTCCAATGGCAGTGAAGGTGACTAAAACTTGTCCAGTAAATTCTACACTGATGCTATTTTCATCAGAATTAAGAGAAAAAATAATCACGGCATACAACTTACTAAGTTGTAAGTTACAATACCTTATCTACAAGCCCATGGATCAACAAGTATGCTTTCTTGTCCTTCGGAGTTTTCTGTGAAGTTGAAAAAAGCAAATTATAGACAACTGAAAGATCAATGAGGAGCATATAAGTAGAACATCAACTTAGGCATACTAAAGTAGCAGTGAAAGGAAAGAGTATCAATCTATATGAAAGAAAAAGTTCTAAATATCAATTTTCTACATGAAATGAGATTTGGGCTCATGTTTTCAACTGTTAAGAAAATTCAAGATGCATCTTCAATATTTTACAGCCCATAAACAACAGCCAAAAAATTGAACAAAAATGGATTTTCTGGTGCATGTTTCTTCTATTTTCTCAAGGCCCAACTGTAAATTTACTTGGAGCAAAGGAAAAAATTACCTGAAGGTTTACAATTACAATCTTTCCCCCACCACGGAGCGATTTCAGAGGTAGGTTGCATGCTGGAGTGATCTGCAAACTGCAGAATAATAAAGATCACAAGGCCAAGTTTTTCTAATGTTTCCTAGAAGAAGGTCATCACAGAGTAATGCCTTAATCTAATCATTTCTAGTCTGATTAAGCCCTTTGTTTCCCTAGTAGTTTTGATAATTAACACGAAGATGTTAAATCCATTTCAGGATTCTCAATTAATTATCACTATTTACTATATGAAATCCATCAGAACCAAAAAATAATAGTAATTATCATAAATATGAGTATGAGTAAAATACAGTGATCAAATGACTATCAGAACTTGGTAAATATGAGTATGAGTATCAGAACTTGGTCAAGATATTGAGTATGAGTAAAATGCTAAATATGCATTGGGATGTCAAATGAAAATATCAAAAATGGCAGAAGATGAACCAATATAAAATTTTGAAAAATCAAATATTGAAAGGGTTAAAAATACACCATATTTTCTGGATAGTTTGAGGCAAATAGATATGAATTTTTTCATTAACCAAACCAAGACGCGCTGCTTACAAAAATAAAGCCACAGTTATGACGGCTAAATTTCGTAACTCTGTTGTTACCTTGTCCCCAAACATAAAACAATATCAGCCATCCTGCAGTGCTTCTCAGCAAGATTCATCTCCTTTGAGGGCAATGCATCCTGCACGCAAAGAGCGTTAGGGTTTCTCAAAAACAACTACTTTAATAAGGTGCAAGAACCAGCCATGAGCCAACAAATATTCCCCCTATTTCTCAGCCTAGGTGGTTGAAACTGATTAGTACAGATCGAATGCAAGTTAATATTTACTTATTTTTTTCTGGGTAAGGAGTAAATATTTTACTTTGACTCTTGATCAAAGAGGTTTCCTACATGGACAAAAGAAAATGTGGTAAATCAGCCTCCAGCATGGGCCCTACATACCTACACATTGCTAGACAGGTCAACATCTATAAACCTACCCCCAGCATGAGCACCACAACAAAAATGCTATACAGTTCTTACTACATCGAACATTTTCATTCATAGGAAACAGGAATTTTATAGGAAAACATAACAGAAACAATAAAAGAAGATGAAAAAGCTGTCCGCCAGGAAAGCCTACAAAAACCCAGAATAAGAAAAACAACAATCAATACAAAGTCCTGCACAATAAAGATAAATAACACTAAAATGAACATCCCTAAAATACTTAGACAATGACAACCATAAAGAGGCAAGGAATCTAATTCTGTAACCAAACACTTATTTTCATGTGTCTAAACCAAACACTTGGTGTAACTTCTTTCTATTGTCGAAAGATTGAGCAAATTAAATTTAAACTCCCACATTGAAAAGAAAAATAAATAGATTTATTTCATCCCCATGGACATCCAAACAGCACCGATACTATTAGTAAGCAATACCTCCCAGTCAAGAACTGTATCCTTGAGCCTTGCTCCACATTTTTTATCTGAGCACCGTCTTGAAGTCTCCTTCAGTCCAATAGTTCCCACCTCAAAGTCCCGCATATACCTTTAAAAGTTTAAATTTTGATTAATGAATGACCAAAACAAGCCATACAGAGGATAAGAGAATATTAACTTCAGCACAACATACTCCCCCCCCCCCCCTCAAAAAAAAGACTCCCAAAAAAAGGAAAGAAAACAAAAAACAAGGATATGTGGCACACTGAAATAATAGAATAGGCTGATATAAAGAGCAAGCCTTACTCGACTCCACAAGAAGGGCAGGTTTCCATAAAGGAGTTACCATGTAACTCAGCAAGTTTCTCCCTCGGTATTCCAGATCGAAGATGGAGGCCGTCAACATTCTAGCATTTAGTAAGTAACAGATAATAATAAGAATGCAGAGAGGTGAATGACCTATCTAAAATAGTGCAGAGAGGTGATGCATATGGGCCCCCCAATAGAACTAGACACCATGAACCCCGCAAAAAACACCATTTTTTTTTTATCAAAATCCAACAAAAAGCACCATTTTTTATGTCAAGTGAATCCTCTAAGTTGAATGGTGGTGCCGGCGTTGACTTGGGGGTGGGTGGGTCAGTTTTCCTCTTCAATGGTTTTGTTGGGTTTGGGATGATGAAAGGTGTTGGGTATGGGATGATGAAAGGTATTGCATATAGTGAGGAAATTTAATCTTCTTATAAGGTTTTAGAAAGATGAGGGTAGAATAGGAACATTGTGTGGGTATAGTGAGTATATGACTATTTTCTACAGAAAATGAATTTCCCAAAGGAAAAATGTAACCTCAAAGACACATGTTAGAATCAAAAGCATGAACAGGTTTTAAGCCACATGACTAAGAATAACTAATTTGAAGCAATTATCAATAATCTTCAAGATAAAACAGACGAAAGAAAAAATAAAAAAATTTCAGAAGTATCCAAAGAATACTATAATGCATACCTGGCTTATAACAAACTTCAAAATGCCAGCCCTCTCCAGTTCAACCAAAGCCATATGAGTCAAGGTTGGGATTGCACGATGAAAAGGCAGCGATGCTTCTGGCAAGGCTTTGCCTTCACGCTGCACTAGTAAATAGAATCATTACCATCCAAAGAGCTCCACAGAAGCATGAGTATTTCTTTTATTATTAATAATTTTTTTGGGTCCTTACATGTATGATAAATTCTCTTATAGCTTGGACAAGCCAAAAAGGTATGAAAGAATGAGGACTCTTTTTTTCTCAATTTCTAATGACTATAATATATCAGATAGATAGATAGATAGATAGATAGATAGATAGATAGATAGATATTTCAAAGCAGTTGCTCCTCTCCCAGTTAGTTAATCCACTATGGTTTGATGTAGCAGAAAAAGATGTTAGGAATCTTATTTTTTTGACAAGTGAGACAAACTTTATTAATAAGAAAAATGAAAAAGATACAAACAAGTGTGATGGGTGAGAAGTCCATCATTTCTAACATAAGACCTTCAAAACTCAAATACAAATTACATTGAATATGGCATGCCCTCCAATCAAGAAGAATCACACTAGACGGAATATCTTTAAAATGTTTTTACAAAGAAGCACAAAGAGAAGCTAAAAATTTAATCCAAGATTTTATGATTCTCACCTGTAGAGTCCAAATTCCCTTTGGACCTCGAAAATCAGGTATACCACAAGAAGTCGATATTCCTGCACCTGTAAAAACCACTAGATGCTTACTCTGCAAGTAAAAAGAAAAGTCTCAGAGAACTTTATTAAAAGAAAATTCAAACATGAAAAAGTAAACAAATCTTATCACGATAAATGAGATGTTTAGGTTCAAACCTTTTGTACCAACATGGCAAGCCGTTCAATCTGCCATTGCCAAAAAATTATGTTAGCACAACGAATATGCATACCACAGAATCTTATGTTAGCATAACAAACATACAAAGACAAGATCATGAAGATATGCAAGCTCAAAAGTGAACAAATATGAAATGTAACTTGCAGTTAGTAAGGATTTCTTAACACCTTCAGAAAATATTTTGAGTAAATCTTAAAAAAATTTACTTCATAAATCCTTAGTTTTAAAAAATGTTAACAAAGTTGAACTATTGAATAAATATAACAGTTTTGAAAACTAAGGGATAATCCAAGACTCTTAAATTCTTAAAAAGATATCTATGTCCTCAATACCAACAAGACAACAATGCAACTATAGAAACAAATACACACACACACAGAGGAGAACTTCATGTGAAATCCAATACCACATTGCATTAAAAACTCCTATTCTATACCTGAAAATTATGACCCACATTGCATTAAAACTCCAATTCAAGCAAACCAAGCATACTCTGAATTAACATCTAAATAGTATAATCATGGTTTGCGTTCATTCCATCAGCATACCTTATTTTTAATAAAGATTTTACTGGAAAAGCACCACAGTTGCACTACCCATGTGCACAAACAGTATCACAGAAAAACTAAATGTGAAGATAAAAAAATAAAATCAATCATAGAAGAGAAAGAAACAGGTTGTGTCTTCGTCCACTCCATCAGAATACTTCAACTACATTCCATCTCAACAAGTTAAACTTACAATTTATACCACTATAAGCCTGCATGTTCGTGATCAAACAAAGGCACAGATATTGAAGTAATGCCACAACCCACAAATGGGTTCACAAATCTCAACTCATTGATGAACAAAGCAAGTAAATTTCAATCAAAGTGCAAATAAATGCCCAAACCTGGATATCAGATCTTAATAAGTATGTAATAGCGAAAACAACCATGTTCCATAGCAAACTAATGCCACAATCGCGCCAAATTTAAGCAAAAAACCTAAGTAACATTCATAGGCATCATCGCAATTCCAGAAGATCAACAAAGTCATTAACTTTAACAACAAGTAGCAATACAAACGGGCCTCAAAGATAAATGAAGAGAATGAGAAAAAAAGATTCACACTTTTTCTTGTAAAACGTGAGGTGGGTCGAAATGTTCAGTCATTCCCACTTGCCCCACATCTTCTATGTAGGAAAGCTGCTCTGCATAACCCAAGGACATAGTCACTCTAATGCTTGGTATCCCACTTTCCCTGTTTAGAACTCTCTCTCTCTCTTTCTCTTTTTCTATCTCTCGAGAGAGTTTGATCAAAGGAACGGAGGTGGAGTGGCCACAAATAAAGAAGGAACGGAGGTGAAGAGTGAGAGCCCTTTAGTTATTTTCTTTTCTTTCTCCCTCTCCTCTATTGCTAAGAGAGAGTTTTTGAGCATTTTAAGGAGACCCAAAAACCAAAATTTATAGGGGTGCACAAAAAAAACCGAGTTTCGACCGGATCGGTTTGGTCTTTTTTTTTTTTTTTTTCTCTCCCCAGTAAGTGGACCCTAATATTGGTTTTAAATATTAAAATTTTTTATTTAACCCAATCACCACTTATAATATATATTAACTATTATATATTAATCGATTTATAGATTATTTTAATACTTATTATAGAGTAAACAAAATCTTCTACTATAGTTTATATATGTTTATTATAGTTTATATAATATATAACTAGTGATCGCGTCTGCGCGTTACTACGGGTTTGAACAATTTTTAGAGTGTAGTTAAAAATTATAAAATTTAAGTATAAGAGTTAATAGAGTTATAACAAAAGAGTAAATCTGTTACATAAAGAGTAAACTTTTTACATGAATATAGCAATGTAGATATTTTTGCGTTGTCATGCTTTAGTTACAAAATGTGAATTGATGAAAAATTTTATATGCTGATTGTTGTGTTAAGATATTGTTGATATCTTCATAAACCAATCAGCATTCAAAAAAAGATTAAAAGACTTAGTGGGATAATGTTTTTGTCACCATAATTAAAAGGGTTGCAGCATTCAGCTGCTCAATGTTCAAAAAATTTAAGGATGGGGTTAATCAAGCTAGGGTAAAATCTTGACTGTTGGTGGGGTTTTCAACTGGTTTTGGATGTTCTATAGGTGCAGTTGTAACAACCCGACCCAAATTTCATTATGAATTTAAAATTTTATTGGTTGTGGACCTAAGAAGCAAGAAGAAAACTTAAGTTGTGGGACCCAAGAAATTTTTTTTTTTAGTAAATTAATTGGGAGACAATAATAAGTTTTGGAGTTATAGAGACCTAATTGTAATTAAAATGATTTTTGGTGATTAAATTTAAGTCATGAAAGATTTATTGGGAAATATTTGGAAGCATATAAATTAAGTTGAATAATTTTCGTGGACTCAAAGTTTGAAGTTGAGGGGTAGGAAATTAGTACAAGGCAAGAGGAAGCTATAGGAATTTACGGAACATTTTTCAGACCTCAAATCCATTATTGGTGAATTAATTAAGGTATGGACGGTTATGCCCTTAACAAAAAAAAGTTTGGGTTTCCAAAGGGGTTTAATTGAAAAGTGATTTTAAAAATTTCAATCTTGGTATGGTTGGAAAGTGCTCGTACTCACGAATGTGTAGGCGAAAACGGATCGCGATTCGAGGTTACGTAGACAAAATTATGGGCATTTGAAGTTGGAGGGCATTATGGTAATTTCGTGGATCAGCCATTTTAAAAACCAGCTGACCCTTTCTCTCTCCCGCATAGCAGCAGCCCCTCCCCATTTTCCAGAAAATTCTTCCCGTTTTGACCACCACCCTCTCAACTTTGACCGGCCATAACTTCTTCGTCCGATGTCCGATTGATGCAATCTTGGTGGCTATGGCTTTGTATCGACTTCCTCTTTCTTTTGGTATATCACACGCACCCTATCTCACACTGTACTGAGCGAATCGAAGCTCGAAAGGTGACGCCCCTAATGACGGTTTTTCGCCGATTTCCGACGACTCCGGCCACCATTCATGGAGTTCTTTGCATGGATCTTCTTCTCTCTTCATGGGCTTCCAGTTCCAGGTCACCATTCATGTTTTAATTCAGTATTTTGATAGTTGCCATTAAAGCCACCATAGGTGCCGCGAATCCGAGGTGTGTTCAGGCCATTTTCAGCCTCCTTTTGAGGTCGACCCAGGTATAAAAGTTGTTCCTCTCGTCGTTATCTACATGTTTGTATATTTGTTTCACTCATATGAGAAGTTTGGAAAATGACCACTATTCACCGCCGTTAGCCACTGTGGGACCATCGCGCGTGGCGGCGACTGGAGTGGTTTCGACCCTCTCCCACCTCCTAGGACTATTTTTAGATTTCTAATGACCTATTGGTTGATTTTAGGGTGGATTGAAAGCTGATGGAGAGCTCGAATTGGAAATCGAACCTCGAACGGACGTCTTAGTGATATGAAACTGACTCCCGAATAAGCATCGGCTAAGGTATAAACTGTAACTCTCTTTTACGTAATTGATTTGGAAATTTGGATTAAGAGTGAGAAGTGAGTTGGATAATTAAGGTTAATTGGAGTTTGAATTATAGTTATTGTTTGGTTTTT